>SJYQ01001312.1:237604-250767 GCA_006410935.1 Redunca redunca | reverse complement strand
TCTAGTCAAGGCTATGGTTTTTCCTGTGGTCATGTATGGATGTGAGAGTTGGACTGTGAAGAAGGCTGAGCGCCGAAGAATTGATGCGTTTGAACTGTGGTGTTGGAGAAGACTCTTGAGAGCCCCTTGGACTGCAAGGAGATCCAATCAGTCCATTCTAAAGGAGATCAGCCCTGGGATTTCTTTGGAGGGAATGATGCTAAAGCTGAAGCTCCAGTACTTCGGCCACCTCATGCGAAGCATTGACTCATTGGAAAAGACTCTGATGCTGGGAGGGATTGGGGGCAGGAGGAGAAGGGGACGACAGAGGATGAGATGGCTGGATGGCATCACGGACTCGATGGACATGAGTCTGAGTGAACTCCGGGAGTTGGTGATGGACAGGGAGGCCTGGCGTGCTGCGATTCATGGGGTTGCAAAGAGTCGGACACGACTGAGCGACTGAACTGAACTGATACTTGATTTACAACGTTGTGTTAATTTCTGCTGTAGGGCAAAGTGATTCATTTATACGTATATATTCTTTTTCACTATGGTTTATCACAAGATATTTAATATAGTTCCCTGTGCTATACAGTAGGACTTCTTGTTTGTTCATCCTATACACAGGAAGTTCTTAAAGCTCTTTTTGAAAAGAGGAGCTGTGCTCCAAATTGTGAACAGACCAAGGGAAAAAATTATGCCTTTGTCACTGTGAAAGGGTCAAAGGTGGAGACCCAGTGGAGACCCAGGGGTCAGGGCAGTAGACTGACTGAGTAATCCCAATATATAGAATTTAGAAAGATGGTAATGATAACCCTGTATGTGAGACAGCAAAAGAGACACACAGATGTATAAAACAGTCTTTTGGACTCTGTGGGAGTGGGAGAGGATGGGATGATTTGGGAGAATGGCATTGAAACATGTATAATATCATATATGAAATGAATTGCCAGTCCAATTTCAGTGCATGATACTGGATGCTTGGGGCTGGTGCACTGAGACGACCCAGAGGAATGGTATGGGGAGGGTGGAGGGAGGGGGGTTCAGGATGGGGAACACATGTATATCTGTGGCGGATTCATGTTGATGTAAGGCAAAACCAATACAATATTGTAAAATAATTAGCCTCCAATTAAAATAAATAAATTTATATTTAAAAAAACAACCGGCAAGAACACAAGCGTGAGGCCCATCAATTAACATGCCTTAACAAAGGCTAGGAAGGAGAATGACAATGATATAAGGCTGTTTAAAACAAATGTGATAAATTTAGAAAGGTCATGGGCATAGAGGTGTTAAAAGGATATGAGACATTCATAAAAAGTGCCACTGTTACTGAAGTCCTATTTACACAGGAGAGAGCTACAGGGATCCTGAGATAAGAACTTGTGTTCTAAAGAAATGTTGAAAACAAAAAAGAACAAAGCAACTACCAAGGTCCTTATAGACCTGGAGAGTGTGGGCAGCACAAGAGAATTCTCATTAAGTCAAAGAGGCGCCTATCAGTAAGAGGAGCGTGGCTGCCTCGCTGCTGCAGATTCTCCAGAATCGGGAAGAGAGCAGCTGCACAGAGTTTCTGCATAGCCCTTCTCAGCAATGCCCTGATGACTTTCCTTGGAATTGGGTTCCTGGCCATTGAGCACTGTGCTGTAGGCCCTGAGTCTGTGCTGTTGGAGGGAGATGCTATGCACCCTGGAAGATCTACCTAACCTAAGCTCTGAAATCCACGTGTTATGCACGATGACCCGACCATCCCCTTTGTGTTTGGTTTCCTGCCTACAAACAACCATCTGTAGATTGTGTGTGACTTGACAAGAATTATTGGGATCAAGTGACCTTGAGCCCTGGGAGACTTGGAGTCGAGCAGGACTCCTCCCCCATACTCTCTGCTTTACCTCTCTCCGAAGTACCTAGATAATAGTACCTGGTGCAAATTTCCTGAGTTGTTTTACAGATGCTAAACCCCCACCAAAATGGAAGATGTTAACTGCTTGATAACCATGAGCTAGTAGCGTCCAGACATACTAGGGCTTATGGATTGATACCATTAACCCCTCGACACCATCGTGTTATCTCACCATCACTTAGTCAGACAATTGTGCATAAGCTGATCACACATCCTGCAAATCCTCTCCCTCACTTTGTCTTTAAAAATGCCTCCCTGAAACCCACTGGGAAGGTTAGGCTTTTTGAGCATTAGCTGTTTGAACTACTTGTCTGGCTCAATAAGCTCTTTTTCAGCCTACCATAAAGGCTGTAGTTTCCTTCAGCACAACCCTGTGTCAGCAGATAGGTTTTACTGTGCCTGGGTGAGCAGACCCAAGTTGGGTTCCATAATACATCCGAATTCTTCAGGGAGTCTGACCTTTGGGCTCACTTGGGAGCCCCTGGCAACATGGCAGCATTGAGTGCAATCCTAGGGTTTCCATGTGGGGGCAGGATGGTCCCTATGGAGACATGAGGGGGCGTGTCTGATGTCCCACAAGGATTGGAGGTGGTTGTGTAGCCTGGGGATGAAGCAGTTTTGTGGGTCCCATGTATTCTGGAGCAACTGGTGACCATGCAGGCTCTGCAGAGGCCCAGCTAGGTCACATCCTAACTGGGTGAGCTCAGGCAGGGTACTGAACTTCACTGAGTCTCTGTTTCCCTTTTCTCTAAAATGAGAACATGAATATATTAGTTGTACTTACCCTATAGTGCCGGGCTTTCTTGGTGGCTCAGTCGGTAAAGAACCTGTCTGCAATGCAGGAGACTGCTTCAGTCCCTGGGCAGAGAAGATCTCCTGGAGAAGGGCATGGCAACCCACTCCAGTATTCTTGCCTGGAGAATCCCATGGACAAGTGAGCCTGGTGGGGTCGCAAAGAGTCAGACCCGACTGAAGTGACTTAGCACGCATGCACTGCTTCAAGGAAGCTCTAACCCTTTTGACCCTTTTCACCACCATGGCTGACAAAGCAAGTGAATGAATAAATTCACTCTTCTCACCTCTTGCCCCTGGCTGAGAGAAACACACATTCATGCCCTCTCTAGAAGGCATCAGGTTGAAAGGTTTTCAGCTCCTTTACATAGAGCACAAGGGCAAATTTTCTGGTATGTTTGTGGATGTTAGTCCAAAGACCAGGGAGCAGTTCAGGTGAGAAATTGAGCCACCTTACCTCCCCATTTTGCCATTGCCCTACTCAGAAGCTTTCTTTCTGGATGCTTCTGGCTTTGCTCTGTCTTTTTACAAATCTCCTTTTCTTTTAATACAAGCATGCTCCTTTGCTGAGTGTTCATGGGAACATTGGTAATAGCTCCACATGGTATAGCCTGTGTCTGTTTGGGTGATAAATTCTTCCATATGTGCTGGGGCAAGCTGCTGTTCTTACAGACATTGATCACTGGTATTTATGTCCTAGTCAACCATCTTCCCGCAGTATTACCAAGGACCCTTTTGCAATTGTATGTAGATGGCCAGACTGGAGTGATGGTCTTGTGAGACAGGGAAAGTAGAAATTTCTCCATTGAGAAGCCATCAGCCCTTTAGTGGCTCTGTTGGTGCCTGCTTGGTGGAAATGAGGCTATCCCGAGTTCATCTNTGAATTGTCAGTCATATATATATATATATATATATATATATATATACATACTGTGAAAGCCGTTTGCATCCAAGTGGGGAGTTTTTGAGACTTCAGACAGTAAGTCATTGATTATCAAAAAGCTGACTTTCCCCTTGAGAAAATGTTACTGTCTTCAAGTGACAGTAGCAAGCTCACCCCAAAGGGATGCATAGGAATTCGTGTTGTGTACCCTTACATAGCTGTGCCAAGGGCAGGAAAATGTTTCTTCAAGTCCACATGATAATATTTTAATGTCATATTTTAATTTTTTTTAGTTTTGGTTTCTGGTTTTTCATTTTAAAATAGCCCTCTTACCAGAATGGACAGAGGCAGGTGGAGGTGAGAGAGCCTGGGGAAGTGAGAACCCATGAGAAGGGTGCTGCCAGCGTATGTCAGGGATTCAGAGACCCGAAGCCCAGTTTTTAAATGATTGTTTGGATATTTTATGTATTTTCTTGATGTGTGTTTTTCCTCCAGCTTCCTCTCTTTCATTGAGCACTTTCTGTTGTGGAACATCTCGCTCTGATGCTCGAATGCTTGCTTATTATATCACTGGCTCTTCTAGAAAACACGGCAGACAATGAAGCTGCCTCTGGAGACCTGATACCTGCCTCACCTGCTGGCCACACAGCCACCACATGCCTTGCTTTTGGTTACCTGAACCCTGCAGATGTTCTGTTTCTATGCCCCTGTGCACCCACCACACAGGATTAGTGGTTTTCAAGGGCCTTAAAGGAAGGATGGAAACTGAAAATTCCCTCCATTTGAGGCCAGTGACCTAATGAATGTGGCTCCTGGTCTTGCTGTGGATTGAGAGCCTGAGCAGTGTCTGTGATTTCGCCAGCCTTCCTGTCGGAATCCCAGATCTGCCTACATCCCCATCCCTTCCCTTCCACAGGGCCCAGGGCCTAATGTTTTTCTTTCCCTTTGAAGCTTTCCCCAGCCATTTTAACTGGACTTTTCTCTTCCCTGACTCTGACTCAGCTCCCTTGTGCCTGCTTATTCCTGGACCTCTTTGATTTGGGAATTTTATTAATACTTCGTTGTTGTTGTTCAGTTATTCAGTCATGTCTGACTCTTTGCAACCCCATGAACTGCAGCATGCCAGGCTTTCCTGTCCTTCACCATCTTCTGGAGATTGCTCAAATTCATGTCCACTGAGTCGGTGATACTGTCCAACCATCTTATCCTCTGTCGTCCCTTTCTTCTCTTGCTTTCAATCTTTCCCAGCATCAGGGTCTTTTCTAATAAACTGGCTCTTCCCATCAGGTGGCCAAAGTATTGGAGTTTCAGCTTCAGCATCAGTCCTTCCAATGAATACTCAGAGTTGATTTCCTTTAGGATTGACTGGTTGGATCTCCTTGCAGTCCAAGGGACTCTCAAGAGT
Source organism: Redunca redunca (assembly GCA_006410935.1). Lineage (NCBI taxonomy): Eukaryota > Metazoa > Chordata > Mammalia > Artiodactyla > Bovidae > Redunca > Redunca redunca. The sequence continues at coordinate 245,799 of SJYQ01001312.1, read as the reverse complement.
CTTCTCCGACATCACAGTTCAAAAACATCAGTTCTTCTGTGCTCAGCCTTCTTTATGGTCCAATACCTTGCTCAGGAAATATAAGCTAGGGATACAAAAGTAGGCAAGGTATAAAGTTCAGTAACCTCTGAAACTTAATAGTAGTGTAACCTGAGGCTTAATAGCTGCTGAGAGCTTTTGTGAAAACATGGGTTGCAGGCCCCGGGGCAGCTGCCAACGGAAAGAAGGAGAGAATGGTTGGGAGTCATGGCCCCAAGTCTCAGGTGTATTTTTTTCATCCTTTGTGAGAGCTGGGAATAGGGCAGAATTTGTTTAAGAAGTGGAAGACAGTAATTACTAAATCACTACAAAGTGATCACCAAATTACAAAATCATTACATTGGGTTTAGGTTTTAATTTTTAAAAATTCAGAAATTGCTTAAAATTTTGTTGTTGGAAGAGAATAATGAAATCATTCCCTTGACACTACAACTATCTTTTCAGCATTCAAAATAAATCCTTGAATACTGTGTATTTTTGAAGTTTGACAAGTTTATTGAATTGTTTGTATTAACCTATGGAAATTTTCAAATCACTGTTTATTCTTACCCTAATTATTTTTTTATAACTTAACTTACCTAAAAGCATTTCCACACTCATCTAAATGTGCGTAAAGCTCCTCCTGGTGGTGAGTCTGAGTATTGAAGTCCCACCATCCCTTTTTGTTCAAGGATTCCAGCAGTGTATGACCCAAGTTGCCTGAAGTGCAGACTGTGCCAACATTTTGCTAAAGCTCTTATTTGCACTGACGTGTGTGTGCGTGTGTGTGTGTGTTAGGGGGTGGGTGGGCAGAATGTGCACAGAGGCTGTGGAGACAGAAAGACCGTGGGTTGCACTTAGACAGGACCAACTTGTCCCTCTGCATCCCAGTCCCTCTATCAGCAGGGCTAAATTCCTTGCCCCCAAAAGGACCCTCATTACACAGGGGAGTTGTGTGCTCCCCACTAACCTGAGGCTACCCATGTCTGAGGCACTGCTGGCTATACACTGAATGCCAGCTCCTGCCGCTGGCAAAGCCACTGGCTGCCAGCTGCTGCATCCCTCTGTCTTTCCTAGTCCAAGCCCTGAGATTCTTACTGGGGACCATGCTCCCGGACCTAGCACCAGCCCAGAGAGCAGTGACATCTAGTGGTCACTCGATAGAACTGAGGCTTTACTTTGAATTTTTAATTTGCCCGTAATAACTACTTGGATGCACCTCCATGCTAAATAAGCATATTCGTGTGTAAAAAATACACGTTCGTGAACTCATGGTTTCCAGGGGGGAAGTAATGGGAGGAAGAGATAGTTAGGAAGTTTGGGATAGACAGGTACACACTGCTATATTTAAAAAGGCAAGACAACAAGGACCTATTATATAGCACCGGGAACTCTGCTCATTTATGGGGCAGCCTGGATGGGAGGGGAGTTTGGGAGAGTAGGGATACACGTGTATGTATAGCTCAGTTCCTGTGCTGTCCATCTGAAACTATCACAACATTGTTAATCGACTAAACTCTAATGTAAAACAAAAAGTTTTAAAAAAAAATACATGTTCATGATTAAAACTAGAATAATAGATAAAGGTATTCAATTTTTAAAAAAGCTAAAGTTTCTCTTCCTTGTTGCTCCATGTTTACTCCTGCAATAAGCAATTTCTCTTTTGAGTCATCTGGATATTAGCACACAAATGTAAATAATGTAATAATATGTAAATTCTTGATCATCAACTTTAAGGAATATCCGTTAACTACCTTGAAGGAAAGATAAGGAATTTAGAGCATTAGAAAGGCTTCCTTTCTCTCTGCCCCCTCTACTTGCTGGTTTTGATTTGGAAGGTTACTAGTTTTTCCAGTGGTTATATGTGTGTTAGTCTCTCTGTTGTGTCTGACTCTTTGCAGCCCCATGAACTGGAGCCCATCAGGCTCCTGTGTCCATGGAATTCTCCAGGCAAGAGTACCAGAGTGGGTTGCCATTTCCTTCTTCAGGGAATCTTCCCCACCCAGGGATCAAACCCAGATCTCCCACATTGCAGGTAGATTCTTTACCATCTGAGACATTTCTGTTTCTTGGTGTGTCATCGTTGGACAAAATCTACTGATTTTCCATTTCACAAAACAAGGAAATCAGTTCATGTATATGTCCCTATGCTCTCCTCCTCCACATTTTTGTCAGCCATACTATCATTTTTATATTGAGCCTGTTTATAGTAGCTAAATACTGAAGTAACCATAATTAAGTGTTCTATGATTTAGATTGATTCTGAAAACTGAAACCCTTTAAATAGTATTTAAGACATTATGATTCTGTAAACATTATTCATTGCAGAACCAAGTGCTGTGATTAGCCCACAAAAAAGAAAAGTAACATGTAATTAAACCTTGGGCACTCAAAGGAGAATGTTCTATGAATGAAATCCTCTTTTCTTCCACTCTGTCATTTTTTCAATTATCCCACACTTTAGTTTGCACCAAATTTGAACCATGACTTTTTAAAAAAAAATTAATTAATTTATTTTAATTGGAGGCTAATTACTTTAAAATATTGTGGTGGTTTTTGCCACATCTTGACATGAATCAGTCATGGATGTACATGTGCCCCATCCTGAACACCCCTCCCAGCTCTCTCCCCATCCCATTCCTCAGGGTTGTCCCCAGTGCACTGGCTTTGAGTGCCCTGTTTCATGCATCAGACCTGGGCTGGTGATCTATTTCACATATTTCACAATATTTCAATGCTGTTCTCTCAAATCATCCCACCCTCGCCTTCTCCTACAGTCCAAACGTCTGTTCTTTATATCTGTGTCTCTTTTCTGTCTCACACATAAGATCATTACCATCTTTCTAAAATTCCATATATATGTGCTAATATACTATAATGGTGTTTTTCTTTCTGACTTACTTTATTCTGTATAAGAGGCTCCAGTTTCATCCACCTCATTAGAACTGATTCAAATGTGTTCTTTTTAATAGCTGAGTAATATTCCATTGTTTGTATGTACCACAACTTTTTTGTCCATTTGTCTGCCGATGGACATCCAGGTTGCTTCCATGACCTAGCTATTTTAAACAGTGCTGTGATAAACATTGGGATACACGTGTCTCTTTCAATTCTGGTTTCCTCGGTGTGTATGCCCAGCAGTGGGGTTGCCGGGTCATATGGCAGTTCTATTTCCAGTTGTTTAAGGAATCTCCACACTGTTCTCCATAGTGGTCATACTAGTTTGCATTCCCACCAACAGTGTAAGACGGTTCCCTTTTCTCCACACCCTCTTTGGTGTTTATTGTTTGTAGACATTTTGATAGTAGCTATTCTGACCAGCGTGAGATGGTACCTCATTGTAGTTTTGATTTGCATTTCTCTGATAATGTGTGATGTTGAGAATCTTTTCATGTGTTTGTTAACCACTGTATGTCTTCTTTGAAAGAAATCAAAGATGACACAAATAGATAGAGAAATATACGATGTTCATGGATCAGAAGAATCAATATAGGGAAAATGAGTATACTACCCAAAGCAATCTATAGATTCGATGCAATTCCTATCAAGCTACCAACAGTGTTTTTCACAGAACTTTAGAACAAATAATTTCACAATTTTTATAGAAATACAAAAAAAAAATCTCTAATAGCCAAAGCTATCTTGAGAAAGAAGAATGGAACTGGAGGAATCAACCTGCCTGACTTCAGGCTCTACTACAAAGCTGCAGTCATCAAGATAGTGTGGTACTGGCACAAAGACAGAAATATAGATCAATGGAACAAAATAGCCCAGAGATAAATCCACACACCTATGGACACCTTATCTTTGACAAAGGATGCTAGAGTATACAATAGAGAAAAGAGAATCTCCCTAACAAGTGGTGCTGGGAAAACTGGTCAACCACCTATAAAAGAATGAAACTAGAACACTTTCTAACACCATACACAAAAATAAACTCAAAATGGATTAAACAGCTAAATGTAAGACCAGACACCATAAAACTTCTAGAGGAAAACACAGGCAAAACAATCTCCGACATAAATCACAGGATCCTCTATGATCCACTTCCCAGAGTAATGGAAATAAAAGCAAAAATAAACAAATGGGACCTAATTAAACTTAAAAGATTTTTCACAACGAAAGAAACTCTAAGCAAGGTGAAAAGACAGCCTTCAGAATGGGAGAAAATAATAGCAAATGAAGCAACTGACAAAGAGCTAATATCAAAAATATACAAGCAGCTCATGCAGCTCAATACCAGAAAAATAAATCACCCAATCAAAAAATGGGCCAAAGAACTAAACAGACACTTCTTCAAAGAACCATGACTTTCTTATACTGGATTTTTCCCAAGGTTCCTAATTGTCATTTTAGTTGTTGTTATTGGAGAATCATATATCTTCATCTTATCTTCTAGAATTAACTCAGACCTGCCTAGGATCTTTGAGTCCTTATTCATATAATCTGTACAGTAGAGGTGACTTGCTTTCTGAATACTAACTTCTCAGAACCCTCTGTCTTTGGACCAATTGCTTTCTAGGGTTGCTATGCTGTTGTCAGCTTCAGATTTTTCTCATTGCACACCCAAGTCCCATGTTTTCTTGGATCTTGGATTGTTTTTCTTCTTTGAATTTATTTTTATTGCCAAAGTTTAGATTTGCTGGAGCACATACTCCCATAACATAGCAGTTAAGAGTTGGCTTCCTGAGTTTGAAACCTGGCTTCATCGTTTATTCATTCTGTGGTCTTAGACAACTGTGTGTGCAGGGCTTTGGCATCATCATCTATAAAATGGGCATAATTCAGCTCCTTCACTGGTTATTTAAGGATGGGCTAAGTTAATACAAAACTTTGGTTTATCTAGTAGTCATATGTGGATGTGAGAGTTGGACTATAAAGAAAGCTGAGGGCTGAAGAAATGCTGCTTCTGAACTGTGGTGTTGGAGAAGACTCTTTTTAAAAAATTAAATTTATTTATTTTAATTGGAGGCTAATTACAATATTTTATTGGTTTTGCCATACATCAACATAAATCCGCCATGGGTATACACATGTTCCACATCCTGAACCCCCCTCCCACCTCCCTCCCCATACCATCCCTCTGGGTCATCCCAGTGCACCAGCCCCAAGCATCCTGTATACTGCATCGAACTTGGACTGAAAATTCGTTTCATATATGATATTATACATGTTTCAATGCCATTCTCCCAAATCATCCCACTCTCTCCCTCTCCCACAGAGTCCAAAAGACTGTTCTATACATCTGTGTCTCTTTTGCTGTCTCACATACAGGGTTATCATTACCATCTTTCTAAATTCCATATATATGTGTTAGTACACTGTATTGGTGTTTTTCTTTCTGGCTTACTTCACTCTGTATAATAGGTTCCAGTTTCATCCATCTCATTAGAACTGATTCAAATGAATTGTTTTTAATGGCTGAGTAATACTCCATTGTGTATATGTACCACAGCTTTCTTATCCATTCATCTGCTGATGGACATCTAGGTTGCTTCCATGTCCTGGCTATTATAAACAGTGCTGCGATGAACATTGGGGTACATGTGTCTCTTTCAATTCTGGTTTCCTCAGTGTGTATGCCCAGTAGTGGGGTTGCCGGGTCATAAGGCAGTTCTATTTCCAGTTTTTTTTTAAGGAATCTCCACATTGTTCTCCATAGTGGTTGTACTAGTCTGCATTCCCACTAACAGTGTAAGACGGTTCCCTTTTTTCCACACCCTCTCCAGCATTTATTGCTTGTAGACTCTTGGATAGCAGCCATTCTGACTGGTGTGAAATGGTACCTCATTGTGGTTTTGATTTGCATTTCTCTGATAATGAGTGATGTTGAGCACCTTTTCATGTGTTTGTTAGCCATCTGTATGTCTTCTTTGGAGAAATGTCTATTTAGTTCTTTGACCCATTTTTTAATTGGGTCGTTTATTTTTCTGGAATTGAGCTGCATAAGTTGCTTGTATATTTTTGAGATTAGTTGTTTGTCAGTTGCTTCATTTACTACTATTTTCTCCCATTCTGAAGGCTGTCTTTCCACCTTGCTTATACTTTCCTTTGTTGTGCAGAAGCTTTTGAGTTTAATTAGGTCCCATTTGTTTATTTTTGCTTTTATTTCCAATATTCTGGGAGGTGGGTCATAGAAGATCCTGCTGTGATTTATGTCAAAGAGTGTTTTGCCTATGTTCTCCTCTAGGAGTTTTATAGTTTCTGGTCTTATGTTTAGATCTTTAATCTGTTTTGAGTTTATTTTTGTGTATGGTGTTAGAAAGTGTTCTAGTTTCATTCTTTGACAAGTGGTTGACCAGTTTTCCCAGAAAACTTGTTAAAGAGATTGTCTTTTCTCCATTGTATATTCTTGCCTCCTTTATCAAAGATAAGGTGTCCATAGGTGTGTGGATTTACCTCTGGGCTTTCTATTTTGTTCCATTGATCTATATTTCTGTCTTTGTGCCAGTATCATACTGTCTTGATGACTGCGGCTTTGTAGTAGAGCCTGAAGTCAGGCAGGTTGATTCCTCCAGTTCCTTTCTTCTTTCTCAAGATAGCTTTGGCTATTCGAGGTTTTTTGTATTTCCATACAAATTGTGAAATTGTTTGTTTTAGCTCTGTGAAAAATACCGCTGGTAGCTTGATAAGGATTGCATTGAACCTGTAGATTGTTTTGGGTAGTATACTCATTTTCACTATATTGATTCTTCCGATCCATGAACATGGTATATTTCTCCATCTATTAGTGTCCTCTTTGATTTCTTTCACCAGTGTTTTATAGTTTTCTAATACAGGTCTTTAGTTTCTTTAGGTAGATATATTCCTAGGTATTTTATTCTTTTCCTTGCAATGGGGAATGGAATTGTTTCCTTAATTTCTTTTTCTTCTTTCTCATTATTAGTGTATAGGAATTCAAGGGATTTCTGTGTGTTGATTTTATATCCTGCAACTTTACTATATTCATTGATTAACTCTAGTAATTTTCTGGTGGAGTCTTTAGGGTTTTCTAGGTAGAGGATCATGTCATCTGCAAACAGGACAGTTTTACTTCTTCTTTTCCAATTTGGATTCTTCTTATTTCTTTTTCTGCTCTGATTGCTGTGGTCAAAACTTCCAGAACTATGTTGAATAGTAGTGGTGAGAGTGGGCACCCTTGTCTTGTTCCTGACGTTAGGGGAAATGCTTTCAATTTTTCACCATTGAGGATAATGTTTTCTGTGGGTCTGTCATATATAGCTTTTATTATGTTGAGGTATGTTCCTTCTATTCCTGCTTTCTGGAGAGTTTTCATCATAAATGGATGTTGAATTTTGTCAAAGGCTTTCTCTGCATCTATTGAGATAATCATATGGCTTTTATTTTTCAATTTGTTAATGTGGTGTATTACATTGATTGATTTGTGGATATTGAAGAATCCTTGCACCCCTGGGATATAGCCCACTTGGTCATGGTGTATGACCTTTTTAATGTGTTGTTGGATTCTGACTGCTAGAATTTTGTTAAGGATTTTTGCATTTATGTTCATCAGTGTTATTGGCCTATAGTTTTCTTTATTTTGTGTGTGGTATCTTTGTCAGGCTTTCGTATTAGGGTGATGGTGGCCTCATAGAATGAGTTTGGAAGTTTATCTTCCTCTGCAATTTTCTGGAAGCGTTTGACTAGGATAGGTGTTAGCTTTCCCCTAAATTTTTGGTAGAATTCAGCTGTGAAGCTGCCTGGACTTGGGCTTTGGTTTGCTGGAAGATTTCTGATTACAGTTTCAATTTCCGTGCTTATAATGGGTCTGTTAAGATTTTCTATTTCTTCCTGGTTCAGTTTTGGAAAGTTGTACTTTTCTAAGAATTTGTCCATTTCTTCCACATTGTCCATTTTATTGGCATATAATAGCTGATAGTAGTCTCTTATGATCCTTTGTATTTCTGTGTTGTCTGTTGTGATCTCTCCATTTTCATTTCTAATTTTGTTGATTTGATTTTTCTCCCTTTGTTTCTTGATGAGTCTGGCTAATGGTTTGTCAGTTTTATTTATCCTTTCAAAGAACCAGTTTTTGGCTTTGTTGATTTTTGCTATGGTCTCTTGTTTCTTTTGCATTTATTTCTGCCCTAATTTTTAAGATTTCTTTCCTTCTACTAACCCTGGGGTTCTTCATTTCTTCCTTTTCTAGTTGCTTTAGGTGTAGAGTTAGGTTATTT
>SJYQ01001312.1:183136-236263 GCA_006410935.1 Redunca redunca | reverse complement strand
AGACGACTTAAAATTTTTAAAAAATTCAAAAAAAGAATGATCCTAAAAATAGTAAGAATATATCTAGGACTTTCTCTGGTGTTGTTGTGGGCAGTGTGGGGTCAGTTCCTTTTCAGATAGTTCCTTGGTCCAGCTTATAGTTCTCAAGATCTATAGGCCCCTTCCTATGTAGTTGGTACTAACTACAGGGTTTTAATCTGTTGCACCTGTCACTTCCAAGGTGATTCCCTCTGTTTTAGCTTCTTCTGTTTGCTGGTCTCTTCAGTGTCTGATTTCCGCCCTGACACAAAGCGGGCGGTGGTGGACACTTTTTTAAGGCTCACTTGTTCAGGTGCACTGTGGGGAGGGAGGGATGCTGCAAAAAAAATAACACTGGCGTGTGCTCACAGTGTCTCAGACACACTGGGCCTGCCCTCACTCACGGCATGTGTGCCCTCCCTGCCCACACTGCTCAGGCTCTAGGTTGCTCCGCTGGGAACCATCCAAGGCTGTCCCTGGGCTGCATGCACCTCCCAGGTCTAAGCCGCTCAGGTTCAGGCACTCGGGTAGTCCTCAGAGGCACAGACTCCATTGGGCCTGCGTTTTGTGCCCTTCCCAAGTCTGAGCAGCTCAAGTGATGAGGTGTTTGGCGAGCGTGGCCGCTGCAACTTATTGCTTCCCCCGTCCCTGCTGCTCAGTTTTCTGGGTGTACAACCAGCGCACCTTCTCAGGTGGACGTTGACTGTCCAGAACCCCAAGAAGTCTTAGTTAGCAAAGAAGCCTGCTTGCAGTTTGGTAAATAATGTCTCTCTGGGGCTGTGATTGCCCCCTTCTGGCTCTGGCTGCCTGTCATTGGAGGGGGATGGTCTGCAGCTGGCTAGTTCTGTTCAGTCCTTTGTTCTGTGTGCGGTCCTGGCGGTGTCTTAGGTTAGGACTTTTTGCCTAGTAGCTATCCCACAGTCTGGTTTGCTAGCCCAACTAGTTCACTCTGATTGCCCTCGGGTCATTCAGGCCCGGTCCTTACTCTAAGCAATGCAGCCCACGCCTCCCTGCCCAGCCTCCGCTTGCTAGTGGCAGATGCAGGCATCTGTGCTGCTTCTCCACTGGGGGAGTTACCATCGGGCTCGTAATCTGTGGGTTTTAATTATTTATTTATTTTCCTCCCTGTTTTGTTGCCCTCTGTGCTTCCAAGGCTAGCCACAGACTTGGCAGTGAGAGTGTTTCCTGGTGTTTGGAAACTTCTCTCTTTTTAATACTCCCTTCCTGGGATGGAGCTCAATCCCTACCTCTTTTGTCTCTTTTTTTGTCTTTTATATTTTTTCCTAACTCCTTTCGAAGACAATGGGCTGCTTTTCTGGGTGCCTGATGTCCTCTGCCGGCATTCAGAAGTTGTTTTGTAGAATGTACTCAGCGTTTAAATGTTCTTTTGATGAATTCGTGGGGGTGAAATTGGTCTCCCCATCCTATTCCTCCGGCATCTTAGGCCACCCCCTGGAGAAGACTCTTGAGAGTCCCTTGGACTGCAACGAGATCAAACCAGTCAATCCTAAAGGAAATCAGTCCCGAATGTTCATTGGAAGGACTGGCGTTGAAGATGAAGCTCCAATACTTTGGCCACCTGATGTGAAGAACTGAATCCTTTGGAAAAGACCCTGATGCTGGGAAACACTGAAGGCAGGAGGAGAACAGGATGAGAGAGGATGAGATTGTTGTAGGGGATCACCAACTCAATGGACATGAATTTGAATAAACTCTGGGGGTTGGTGATAGACAGGGAAGACTGGTATGCTGAAGTCCATGGATTTGCAAAGATTTGGACATGACTGAGCATCTGAACTGAAGATAATACATGCAAACTGTTAGGAAAGTCACCAATAAATGATAAAGATTAATATTTTGGTGGATTTGGAGAAAGAGAGGAGTAAATTGTTGTGCTCATTGACCATTTGACCATCCTAAAACATGGCAGGCCACCAAAGTGAATTTCTGAAGTGGTCATGAAGGAGCTCCCTGCCACTGGGCACTCCCTTGATGGTCTTGTGCTGTCTTTATGCCAATGACTCCCACATGTCTGTCTCCAGACCTCTCTTTCCATCCCAGACTTCCATCCCTGACTATCTATTTGACATCTCCACTTACACATCCAATACACATCTCAAATGCAACTTGTTCAAAACTAAACTCCTGATCTTTTCCCCCAAACTTGTTTCACTTCCACCATTCTCCAGCTCAGGACTGAGTTGTCATCCTTCTTGTTGTTCAGGTCAACTATTTCAGAGTCATGTTGATTTTTTTTTTCTCTTTCATATTCTACATCTACACTATCAGGAAATCCTGTGTACTCTGTGTCCAAAATATATCCAGTATCCCACCCCTTCTGATCACTGCCCCCCTCCCCCACCTTGTCTGAGCCATCATGCTGTCATCACCTCTCACCTGGACCATGAAGTAGTCTCCTAGTTAGTTTCCCCACCTCCACCATTGTTCCCTGCCATCTATTCTCATACTTGTCAGATATAATACTGTCTTGAAGCCTGTGCCCTCTTCCCAGGATCCTCCTATCTTGAAGGCCTATTAGCTGTCCAGTGAACCTATCCTGCCTTTGTTCAGATGTCACCTTTTCAGTGAGGACTTCCTTGACCACCCTACTTAAAACTGCAGCCTGCTGGCCACTCCTGATCCTCCTTACTCTGCTCTACATCTTCTTTCTCCATGGCACATGCCACCCTCTAAATTACTATATCTGTTACTTATTATCATGTTTATTGTTTCATATCTTTTCCTCAGCTAGGTTGTCAGCTTCTTGAAGGCAGAGTCTTGATCTATTGTGTTCACTGATGTATTCCAAGTGCCTAGTGTGCTGCCAGACTCAGTTGTAGGCACAAAATTAAATTTGGTGAACTAGTGAAAGAATGGCAGTGAGGAGAACTGGGGTTCTCCCATGCTGGTGTGCTCCACCAGCCCAGATGTTTGAAGGTGACCCCTGGAGGAAGCAATCTAGTTAATAAGTCCAAGGAGCAGAATCTCCTTAAAGGTGACAGTTACAGGAAGGTGGCTTCCCGAGTGCAAGGTTAACAGGCAGCATGAGGATTTTCCACCGCAACATTCACCGGTCCAGTTGGTTTCAAGGCTTCCCTCCACTTCCAACCCTCTGTAATTTCAGACCATGTGAAGTGCTGAGCTTCCTGTACCTTGATAAATTCCATCATAGGCTGGATGGTGTCTCAGGAAGGATAAGGTGGAGGGAATCAAGCATGAGAAAAGTATTAAAAGTGGATGACCTTCAAGTTCTCCTCTAAATATAAGATTTGATAATTAGACTGACCTCCCCCTGGTCTTTCACACCCCTCAAATCCTGAGTCATAGCCCTGGAATCCCTGGTCCTGCTGGGTCCCCCGAGCCATTCCCTGACCTTCTCTACACCCCAGGTACTCTATGGTTATGGGCACAGAAGTTCTCCTCCTCCTGCCCCCACACATAGAACTTATTCTATTTTTGCCAAGGCACTCTAAAGTGTCCTTGATGGAGAGAGGGTAGCCTGGGCCAATAGAAGGAGGGTGAGTGAGGGATATCTTCCTTTCAACCTTATTCTTTCATCACTTCTAATTCTCACCCAGTCTCATTGACATGGCTACATGGTCAACTCTGGACCAGACCTATCCGTTGGGTTTGCACTGTGATTCTCCACTTGAAGACTTAAGAGGACATGCAGGTTCAGAAGTGTGGAACAAGCACAGGAGAGATGTGAATGAGAATGGTAATGGTCAGGAAGAAAGGGAAGCTGAGAGCTGGAGCATGGAGAAAAAGCCTCGAAATACCCATCAACCCAAGCACTCTCATTTTCTCTCTTTCATACCAGCCTTTGATCTCTTCAGCTACCTGGTACCAGCAAACCTAAAGCTACAGGATATTCTGGGCCCTGGCCCAAGGAATTAAAATTTATTCAAAGCTCTTTTGTGAGCAAACAGCATGATATTTTGTCACTAAGAGACCTGGGAGGGTATATCTAGCAAAATCACCCCCTTGCTTTTATTTCTGTGCTAAATGATCAGATAAAACCCAAATTACATAGGTCAGTCCCTGAAATACTAAAGGCATGTATTCTGACACCTCCCATCTAATTATCCCATTCCTTTCACATTAAAAGGGCTAACAAAATTTTTCCACTCTCTTCTTCTGGAGTATCTTTTTGGCAGTTCAGCAGCTGCTTCACTGTAACGATGGAGTAGGGACCAATAACAGCAAACAGATAGCAATGCAAACTTTGTAATGAACACAGGTACCTCACCACCTGCTCTGAGAACACCTGCAAGATGTTTATACAAACATTATCTCTTTCAATAAATAACACAGCCAAGCAGCTGTTGTTGTTTTTTCTGTTTTATAGGTGAGGGAAACAGAGCTTGGAGAGGCTGGATAGTTAGCAGTAGGAAACCACACAGGAGCCAGGCCTCTGACTCCAGGTGTCATGATTCATGAAGCCCTCTACTACTGACTCAAGAAGCCCTCTAAGGACCCTGGGTGAAGGGGTGAAGAGTATGCACTGAAGAGTTATGAAGCTGCTAGCTCCAGCTTACTAGTGCGTGCTCTTTTCTTTTTATGGCTAAAATGTATTTATCTATTTATTTATTTTAAAAATGTAATTGAAGTATAGTTGATTTACAATGTTGTGTTAGTTTCAGGTGTACAGCAAAGTGATTCAGTTATATAATATATATATATATGGGTGTGTATATATATATATTCAGTTATATATTATATGTAAGGGACTTCCCAGGTGGCACTAGTGGTAAAGAATCCGCCTGCAATGCAGGAGACATAAGCAACGTGGATTCTATCCTTGGGTTGGGAAGATCCCTGGAGGAGGGCATGGCAACTCACTCCAGTATTCATGTCTGGAGAATCCATTCGGTCATACGTATATATTCTTTTTCAGATTGTTTTCCCTTATAGCTTAGTACAAAATATTGAATATATTTTCCTGTGCTGTATAGTAGATCCTTGTTGGTTATCTATTTTATATATAGTAGTATGTATATGTTTATTCCAATTTCCTAATTTATCCTTCCCCCATGCCCTTTCCCCTTTGGTAACCATAAGTTTGTTTTCTATGTCTGTGCATCTATTTCTGTTTTGTACATAATTTCACTTGTGTCATTTTTTTTTAGATGATTCCACATTAGCATGATATCATATATTTGTCTTTGTCTGACTAACTTCACTTAGTATGATAATCTCTAGGACCATCCATGTTACTGTAAATGGCATTATTTCATCCTTTTTATGTCTGACTAGTATTCCATTGTATATATGTGTCTCATCTTTATCCATGGACATCTAGGTTGCTTCCATATCTAGCATAATGCCCTAGCATGCTGCCTTATATTTATTAATTCTTCAATAAATCGCAACTATTCTTATGAGTTAGATCTCTGCTGAGTGGGTAGTATTGATCAGAGGAGATCAGAAGAGGGGAAAGACAGCAAGGTTGTCTAGTTGACATAGAAGTTAAATCAGGAGATTTTCTGTGTCAGCCAGATGTCAAAGAGAAAGATGGACCTCGAGAAAGGACAAAGGACAAAAACAGAAAGAGAAAGCCAGCGTATCTTTGAAATGCTTAGCATTCTTTTAATCACCAAAGTGAGGGAAGCCAGGCAGGTACCTCTCTTCTCTGAGGATATCCCCACACCCCACCCCCAAAGAAACACTACTCTTCCCTGTCAGAGTTCTGAACCAATTAAGAAGAAAACCAAAACATATATTGTAGCCTGTAGATCACTTTTATGTTGATGATGATAAACTTTATGTACAACTTGATTGGGCCATGTGGTGCCTAGACAGTTGTACAAATACTGTTCTAGGTATGTCTGTGAAGGTGTTTTTGAATGAGATTAGCATTTGAATTGGCCAACTGAGTAAAGCAGACTGCCCTTCTTAATATGGGTGGACCTCATCAATCAGTTGAAAGCTGGAGAGAACAAAACAGGCTGGCCCTCTTCCAAGTCAGAGAGAATTTCTCCTGCCTAGCAGGGACATCCACTTTTCTCCAATTTTGGACTCAAATTGAAATATTGGCTCTTCCTAGATCTCTAACCTTTTGGTGTTGGGACTGGAATTACACCATCTGCTCTTCTGGTTCCCCAGATTTGCATTTGGCAAACTGGGGACTTTTCAGCCTCCATGATTGCATGAGCCAACTCCTTATAATAAATCAATCCCTCTTCTAGATAGATAGATAGATAGATAGATAGTAGATAGATCTACTACCGGCTCTGTTTCTCTGGAGAATTTTAATGCAATTATTAATAAAGCTGAAGCATGAGAACCAAATGGGGTGGCTAACTACCTCTCCCCAAGCTGGAACTTGAGACAGGCCACCTGAAGGAAAGTTTCTGCCCTCAGAGAAGACACAGTTACCTAGATTACAGGCTCACACTGGTCCTGGGTAGAGAGGAATAAAATAGGGAACAAATCCCATGCCTAGAATTTGGATAGAATAGACTTGTCAGTGAAGACGTGTGGACAAATGGCCATTATCCACTAACTGGGGAAGAACAGGGGGTGTTTAGAGAAAATCTTAAAGCTCCCTAGATTTTTGTTCAGCTAACTGTTGTTATCTATTAAGCCTGTGGTCAGTTACAGGTGTGGGCAACAGAAACAATACCTACTGATCCCATCTATGTGAGACTGTACCCCCAAACCAAATATTCCACCTCTGTGTAGACTCCTGGGAACAGAGGTGGGAAGCTGGGGTTTTATAGAGAGCTCCAAAATGGGTCAGAACAGTGACTAACAAAAGTCCACTCCAGCTCACAGTGCACCTGAAGCTAAGAGTTTCTTTATTACCCATCACTAGTTATTCCGTCTATATTTCCTAACCATCTATCAAAGGTTCTGCAGTGAAGTCTGGTGATATTTACTTCTCCAATCACAACATGCCAATACAAAGATACTCTGATGTTGAAAACAAACTCCACCCCATTAGGAATTGTTCAAGAAAGAAAGGTAGTTCAAAAATTAAATTCTCAAGGATTCTAAAGTAAAATATTTTAAATGAGAAGGCTGGTGTCCTATGTGGCTTTATTCTTGGCCAACGTGTCTCAGTACCTGAGCCAAACAGGATTCTCACGACCCCAGTAGTGGGAAATGATGGCACACAGGGCTGGGTGAATTCTCTCAGCACCTCAGGGCACCTATCAGTTTGATGCCAAGTGCCTGAAGTGCTTCTTCCCAACCTGATTTATTTTAAAAGTTTTCAAACCTCAGAAAAGCTGGAAAAGAGAATAGTACAATGAAAATCTGTATGCCCTCCCTGCATTCACCAATTAAGTTTTTTGCCACATTTGTGCTCTTTCTTTCACATGAATCATTTGAAAGCATTCAAAATATATTTTAAAATATTTATACAATAATATTAGGTTATTGATTCAATATTATCAATAATATATAGCCTGTATTCAATTTCCCCTAATCTCTCCTACAGCTTTTTGGAGATCCAGGATCCAGTCAAGGCTCCTATGAGGTTGTCATGTCTCTCCAGACTCCCTTGGTCTCACTGCTATTTAGTTTTCATCTTTTGTGACACTGGCAATTTTGAGGAATCTCCCTCAGAATGGCCCACATTCTGAATTTGTCTTCTCACGTAGGTTCTCGGTCAGCTTCTTTGATAACAGCTCTGTAAAAGGGAGACTGGACTTCCCATCGCACCACATTAGAGATCACCCAGGGCCCCCCCATTACTAGTGATGCCACATTTGATCCCTTAGTGAAAACTGGCCCTGCCAGATCTCTCCATTGCAAAGGTAAAATTCCCCTTTTGATTACCAAGTACTGTGGATAGAGATGAATTGAGACCATGTGGATCTCTTTTTTCTTAACAACCTCTCATACAATGATTTTGACATCCATGGGTGATCCTTGCCTGAGTCTATTGTTACCATGGGATTGCAAAGTGGTGATTTCCTAATGTCAGCATTTTTTCTACATTTATTATTTGTTGTCTTCTGTAAATAAGAACTTCTGCCTGCTCTTTTTTCCTTTGAGAATAATTATCTCATATACTCTTTTAAAGCTTAATGTGTTATCACTTATTACTACTAATATTATTTTTCATGCTCCAATTATCCAAAGGCAAACTTATAGATTATGTACGTTACAATTTGCTATATACTGAATGCTTGTGACCCCTTCAAATTTATATGTTGAAACCTAATCCTCAATATAATAGTAATAGGAGGTGAGGGCTTTTGGTAGGTGAGTAGGTCATGCAGGCAGAGACCCTCATGAAGGGGATTAATGCCCTTATGAAAAGACCCCAGGGAGCTCTTTTTACCCTTTCTGCCATGTGAAGACATATTTAAGCACCAAAAAGCAAACACTCACCAGATACTAAATCTGCCAGCACCTTGATTGTGGATTTCACAGATTCTAGCACCCTAAGAAATAAATTTCTGCTGTTCATAAGCTACTATCTATAGTATTTTTGTTATAGCAGCCAGAGTGGACAAATACACTATTTAAAAGAACCCAGAGAGTTAATAGGACATGTCAGAATATCATAGCACTGACCCTACACTTACTGACTTTAGAAAAGAAGCTAATATCAAGGTCCTAAAAAATTGATCCCAACATGATTGGGTCCCAAGAGTCTAGCTTTTAGCATTGCCAAAGAGACTAGGTTCTGAATCATGGAGGGTAGATGGAAAAGATTCACCAGAATTAAATCTCTATAAAGTTTAGAGTCTATAATTTGTGACCTACCACAAAACTAAAATGGAAGAAATCTTAAGATTTGTTTGCAACTATGAATTCACCATCCTGGGAAAGGGGTAGAAATTCACCTAGGAGACATCTTTCTTTTCCATTGAAGAATTTTAAAATTTCCTTTTTAGAGCCTGGTAGCACCACCTTCTCAAAGCTGCACCGAGTATGAACTTTGTTGGGTCTGTGGCCCCAAAATCAAAGACAGTGAGCAAATCTTTTCCTTTAGTCCTGAGTTGTTCTTGCTGTTGTCGTCTCTCAATTTGCAGCTGGGCCTAAAACCCTGGCTCCCAGGGATGCATTCCCTTTGTTCTGTCTTTGTATTAGTTGAAGTTCTGTAGTGGAGACAAGTGTCCTCCCTTGTGCTCTGTAAGGCAGCACAGGGCTGCAGTTCAGGCTCATGTCTCTAGTGTTTGGTGTCCTTGTCAAAATGCTAGTCTGTGGTTAGATCAGCAGACCCAGCCCTGCCTATCTTGGCAAGGCCCTAATGCTGAACAGCTTGCAAAGTTCTGTGACACACATGGAAATAGCTGCCATTGCCCTGAAAGCAGAAAAGACTTGCCCTGGCTTTCAATACACCAAAGGCCTTGAATGAACATATTCTGTTTTATGGCTGAAGCTTGGCCACAGCTGTAGCTGTTCAGAAAAACCATTCTGTTGAAGGAAAAATGAGCCCCTTTTCCAGGCTGCTAACTTTGCTGGACCTTTGACTTTCATCTAGAAGATAGCCTGAAGCAGAAGCTCGTGAGCTAACACACTATGGGTGAGTATAATCTCAGGGAAGCAAGAGGGAGAGGGGATAGGAGAGAGGCTGGGAAAGAACATGTTTAAGATTGTGTAGCAACTCCCATGGACGGAGGAGCCTGGTGGGCTGCAGTCTATGGGGTCGCTAAGAGTTGGACACGACTGAGTGACTTCACTTTCACTTTTCACTTCCATGCATTGGAGAAGGAAATGGCAAC
The DNA here is from genome assembly GCA_006410935.1 of Redunca redunca. Classification (NCBI taxonomy): domain Eukaryota; kingdom Metazoa; phylum Chordata; class Mammalia; order Artiodactyla; family Bovidae; genus Redunca; species Redunca redunca. Next base: position 226,562 of record SJYQ01001312.1, on the reverse strand, counting down.
CCACTCCAGTGTTCTTGCCTGGAGAATCCCAAGGATGGGGGAGCCTGGTGGGCTGCCGTCTATGGGGTCGCACAGAGTCGAACACGACTGAAGCGATTTAGCAGCAGCAGCAGCAGCAGCAGCCCTAACTTGGGGCTCCCCTTGTGGCTCAGAGGTGCCACTAGGTGGCGCTAGTGGGTTTAAAAACTCAAAAGCAAAACCTGCTTGCCAATGCAGACCTAAGGGACAGGTTCGAACCTTAGGTTGGGAAGATCCCCTGGAGAAGGGCATGGCAACCCACTTTCGTATTCTTGCCTGGAGAACCCCATAGACAGAGGAGCCTGGCTGGCTACAGTCCATAGGGTGGCAAAGAACTGGATACGACTGAAGCAGCTTGGCATGCATGCACCCCAAACCTGCCACAGTTTTGCAACAAATCAATTGCTTTTTCACTCAAGGAGCCCTCAAAGAAGTTATGTAAATAAAGCTTTGCATCTCTGAATGGTGCATTTAGGCAGGGTACTGTGGAGAGGAGAAAAGGAGCAAAATATTTCCATTGCTTCCAATATCCCATTGTCAGAATCAACTTCTCTGCACATTTGCACTTCAGCTTGATTGGGAGCCCTAGACTATAGAGGGAAGGTTCTCGGCATGTGTATGAGAGAAGTTCTGCCCCCGAGTGCCAGAAGAAACTGGAACCTTTGACCAGCAGAAGCAGCTGCCTGAATTCATAACCACAGGAACAGTGCAAGCTATGTCTGGGGCCACTGCAACCAGAAGAGTCTGTGCACTTGGCTCACCATAGCTTACTGGTCAATGTGCACATCCCCAGCCCTACAGCCCTTGGTCAAAACTTTGCCCAAGTTCTAGTGACCTGCCACCAAACAACGCAGTCTGAGGCTTAGAGCTCCTCTCTCAAGTTCAGCCTCTGAAAGCCAACTCAGCTCCAAACATTGTCATTAAAAAAAGAAAAAAACAAAACAAAACAGTAAAAGAAACCCACATGGTCTATATCTGGTAAACACCACCAAAGCATAGAGCTGTCTGCCCTGCCTGGAACAGAAACCTCATCTCTTGCTGTGCATTTGGCTCCCCTGAATTCTCTATTTTGCTTCTCAAGGTTTGAAGCTTCCTGTGCAGAACACTGAGGTCAGGGTTATGCCTGTGAAACTGTTAGTAACCCATTGTAGAGGCAGACCCTTTAGAATTTAGAACAGAGAGGAACATGCAATCCTGTGGATTGCTCTTGGCCGTGAAAAAAAGAGGGGCTGGACTATGCTCTCCTTCTAAAACTGCTGGAGGCCAGAAGTGTGATGCTAATAGAACTCTCTTCCCATGAGATGAAACTACAAGAGTGGGAAATAAAGTGTGCTCTCTAACATCCCCAAGCCCAAGGGCACTCATGTCAAGATCTCTTAAATGCTCTCTCATTGGGCTCTGCTCTCTGCCTGAGGATTAACAGTTCTCCTTGAGTGGTGAGGTGAGGGGTGGAGTTCTGTCTTCTCCTGGCTGGAGTGGGGAGGGAAAGTAAAATGCCCATTGCTCCTCACCAACCACCATCTCCTCTCCCATCACCCATTTCAACGAACTCTGACCAACAGCTGATAGAGGAGGTGTGAGAAGCCAGGGAGGTGCTCAGGAGTCATGCCACCACTTCCGAGTCACTCCTGTGGGATTGTGTCAAAAGTTCCTCTGCAGCACATGTGAGTTGCTATCAGCTTTTGAGCTCAGCTTTGAGGCTTTAGGTGTTATTCTGAGGAAAATAGGCAAAGTCAATTCCAGACTGTTGCACATTCATTTATTCACTATAAATTGAGTCTCTATGATTCCCCAGGCCCTGTGTTGTGTGCTAAGGCTAATATGAGGATGATGGGAGGGTTATAAACTAGAACTAGCTGTAACACTCAATTCTAGATAGGGTTTAAGTAGTCTAGGGAGAGAAGTATATGTGTGCGCGTGCATACACACACACACACACTTTTGTAAGAAGTATAAGAAACATAGGTTATGGAAACCCATTGAGAGAAATGAGGCCTCAGAGTGGTGACATTTGAATTAGGTGTTGAAGGATGAGTGATTTTGATAGAAAAAAAGGAAAAAAGTCATGGCTACTTGAAAGAAGGTGGTGTGTGTAGGAAATGGAAAGAAGTTTGTGTGGCAGGAATACATGGTAAGTGTTCTTGTCTGTTAAAGGAGATATTGGGAGATAGAGGTGTAAATGTAAGTTGGATCTAGGTCAGGAAGAGCCTTATACCCCATGGTGGAGCCTGAACTCTGAATAACTGAAGGATTTCAAGCAGAGTAGTAAGTGGAGCTGGGTTTTAGAAAGATCATACTAGTAGCTCTGTTGGGAGGGCCTCCCGGCACATCTGTTGGGAGTGGCTGTGCAAGGAGGGAATCTGGCAGTGGAGAAAGCACTTGTGAGAATACTATGCAGTCCTGGTGGCAGGTGACAAGGGCAGGTATGAAGGCAGTGGGGTGGACACTAAAGGAAGATGTGATTTGGGAGATAGTTCAAAAATAACGTTGGCCAGGAGTTCCATGGTGGTCCAGTGATTAAGACTCCATGCTTCTATTGCATGGCCCCCTGGATCCAATTCCTCATTGGAGGCCTAGGATCCTGCATGCTGTGTGGTGTGTCCACGGAAAGACAGTTGACTGAACTGGCTTGGGTGACCAGTTCGATGTAGAGACTCAGAGAAGGCTATGCATCTTCTGTCTTGGGTGATTAGACAGAGTGCTATCTACAACTAGGAAAAGAAGACGATGGAAAACACAGAGAGAGAGGGGCAGAGAGAAGACAAAGAAAAAGCAGAAGAAGAAGGGGGAAGGGAGGAGAAGAAGGGAAAGGGAGGACCGGGGAGGAAGAGATAGGGAAGGAGAGAAGGAAGAAAAGGAAGAGAGGAGGGAAGGAAGGAGGAAAGAGAACACAGGAAGGACAGCAGATTTCATGGGGACAACAGACTGGGTTTTATGCCATGTTTGAGATACCTGCAGGTCACCCAGGTTTTGAACAAAACACAGCGTTCATCTCAAACTGGTAGATGGGTCTCATAACAATGATTTTTACTGAGATTATATATATATAAATTTAAAAAGCTCTGAGACTGAAGACATGTATGCACTTCTCTGGGGTATAAATGAATTTGTGGAGGTGATATTTATTTGTCAGGGGATTTGATAGACATCCGATTTGACAACGATTCATTGAGCATCGGTTGAATACGAGGCACCATGCTGGCCACCTGGGCTTTGCTTTTAAGGAACTCAGTCTTGTTGATGACACAAAAATGCACATGTCTTTGTAGCAGAGGAACCATGTAGAGGAAAGAGCACTCTCCTGGGTTTAGTTTAGTGTGCGCTTTGCCACTAACTTGTTGCTTAATTTTCAGCTAGTTACACTTCCTCTCTGGTTCTCAACTTCCAACCACAAAGTTAGAGAAGTGGTTTAGATTAAACTATGTTCCCTCCAAACATCAACCTTTAGTGATTCCAAGTCTCATTGTACAAAAGTGCTATGGGTTCTCTGAGTCACACAGCAAATCCCTACTGGCTGTCTCACATATGGTATTATAAATTTCCATGTTACCATCTCCATACAACTCACCCTCTCCCTCCTCCCTCCTGTTGTGTCCTGAGGTCTGTTTTCTATGTCTGTTTCTCCATTGCTGCCCTGAAAATAAATTCATCAGTACCATCTTTTTAGATTCCAGGTATGTGCATCAATACATGATACTTATATTTCTCTTTCTGACTTACCTCACTCTTTATAATAGGCTCTAGGTATGACTCAGGGGACTCAAACAGGGGCTCTGTGACAATCCAGAAGGGTGGGGTGGGGAGGGAGATGGGAGAGAGGTTCAGGAGGGAGGGGAGTTGGGTGTACCTATGACTGATTTTTGTTGATGCATAACAGAAAACCACAAAATTCTATGAAACAAATATCATTCAGTTAAAAAAACAAGTGACCAAAAAAAAAAAAAAAATGCTATGAGATCCCAAAGACAGATCCATCCTCAGAAGGGCTGACATTTGACTCGGGGCTTGGTGAATGAACAGGATTCCAGGATACACAAAATAATGGGAAAGCCCTTTTATGGAGGAAGTACAAAGAGTCTATATTAGAAAATGGGGAAGATCACCCTGTGACTGAGAATAGGGTGTGGAGAACGACGACTGTGGGAAAGCCTAGAGAGGGAAGTGGGCAGCACTGGGTGGAGAAGGATCATGAACTCCTTGTGAAGGGTTTTATTCTAGGCAATGGGGCTTAGAAATGAATCCCTCTGTACAATCCACTGGAGGGTGGAGATCAAGATAAGGTGTGATGGGCATCATAAAAATGGAACAAAGCATCGCATGGCTCAGAGATGAGACATATCAACTTTGAATGGAGAAAGCTAAGGGGTGTATTTATTCACAGTGTATTCAACCCCTTTATGGAAAAAAATATGAGGCCTAAGGTGAGGAAACAAAGATAGTGGCAGCTACTTTTTCCCGGACCCAGGGTGACTGATGCATCCCAGAGCATAGAAGAGAAGTTCTTTTAGCAACAGCAGCTGATGGTATTCTGGTGGAAGAACAATGCAGGAATCATGTGAGCTGTATCAGTGGCCCCCATGGAGTTGGGCAATGGACAGAGCCTTCACTGCTTCTCGATGAACCTCTGCCAAAACCTACAAGATCTGGGTACTTGGTAGACTCCTAGGATTAATAGACTCTTAGGATCAGTAGCATCAGCATCACATGGGAGCTTGTTATAGATACAGGGTCTTAGCCTCCACCTAGACCCACTGAATGAGACTCTGTGATCCCCAGGTGACCGATAAGCACTTTGAAGTTTGAGAAGCCTTCTTGCTTTCTGAACAGATCTCTCCTCACTCAAACTCCTTCTCTGAATTTATTTCCTATTTCCTGAATTTCCTAGGAAGCACACTGTATCAGATGCCAGTTTGAGGGTAAGAATACATCATAATGATCCATAATATCTTCCTCATTTATTCATTCATTCATTCAAGTAGTAATAAAGCTCCTCCTATATTTCAATGTGCATTCTATCCGCATCTCTGGTCCTCCTGGCCATGACTGTGCTAGGTTCCTTCTGGCAGGATGGGAAGGATCTAGGTCCTAGTGTGTGAAATCCACATACTCAGACAGGTAGATATTGTTACATGGGCAGGAGAGAAGTTATCCTGGTGTCAGATGCTGAGCTTAGAATTTCAGACACACAGGTGAGATGGAATGCAGTCCCACCATGGAGAGGTCTATAACAAATCCAGTGTACACGTCTCATGGGTGTGTGCTATCGCATTCGGCAGAGCCCACCATAGCCATACCAGACTGATGGCAACTGAGGAAAGCAGTGACTAAGAACAGCTTGTATTCATGGCAGAGCTCGGGCGTCATCCTCATGGAAGAATAGCGGGGATATGTCTGAAGCTCAAGCACAATAAGGAAGCCAGGCAACATCATGGGCCCTGGGTTGAGAACAATATGCTGTTTGGGATATGTGGCAGGGCTGTCAATTTGGAAGTAGACAGGAGTCCCTTGGGGCGAGATGAGGGTGTGGGCACTGGAGGCACTGGCTGCTGGGTGCAGCCTGGGGTGGCTTAAATCTTCCCACTTCGGTGTCCCTTCCCCCACCCCACAAGAATGGCTCTGGAGTGCAGAGGTTGAGGCAGCAGTCTAGAGCTATGTGGACTCATCTGTGAGGAGTCAGTGGGTCCAAGAACTGGGGCTTAGAGGCTGCGGTGGGAGCCCCCTTCACCTGGGAGTAGATGACACAGGAATCCTGGGAGAAAGAGCACACAGGTGAGGGCCAGAGATCAGTGGGCCTGAGATGGGAGGGTGCACAGGGCATGGGACTCACCGTGTTCTTAAAAGGCTCTGGTTCAGAGGCCGCTGTGGAAAGAAGGGAAGCATTCAACTGTGAACTCAATTCTCCACTTGAATCCAAGCCATCAGCCCAGCCACAGCCTTCTCCATGGGGCCTGCACAGCCACTGAACCTTTTCTAAGACCCTCAGCCTCACAGCTTCCACCAGCTATCTCTGCAGCATCACTACACTCTTTGTTCCCCACGTGGAGCTCCCCTGGGGGCTCTCAAAAGGAAGAAATCTACTTTTATCTTGTTTATGCTTTGATCATAGATTAATAGTGGATATTATGGAGAGGGGCTTCCCATGTGGCTCAGTGGTAAAGAAGCCACCTGCCAGCGTAGATATGGGTTCAATCCCTGGGTCGAGAAGATCCCCTGGAGGAGGAAATGGCAACCCACTCCAGTATTCTTGCCACGAGAACCCCATGGACAGAGGAGCCTGGTGGGTTACAAACCACGGGATCACTAAGTCAGAGACTGACTGAGCATGCATGCACAGTATGGAGAAGCAGCTGGCTTGGAGCAGATTCCAGATCCAGACCACCTAAACTGAGCTCCAGGACAGCTGTACCACCTCTGTGGCCTTAGACAAGTCACGCAGTATCTCCTGCTTTAGTTGTCTCATCTGTATGATGGGAATAATAATATCTATTTATAGGGTTGTGTGTCCATGTGATTTCTAATATCTGTTATACATTGAGCAATTCCAATGTGAGGGTATAGTTCTGAAGGCTATTAACAAACAAACTATAAATATGTATGTATATATTTAAGGCATATACAATTTAACATCTATTTATAGTACTCAGAACTGTACCAGGCACATAAGAACTGCTCAACACATGTTAATATGATACTAGAAGTTGCTGTTATTATTACTGTATTTTCTTAAAGCTGGAATGAAATATGGCATTCATCAAGCAGGACTTTGTCTTTTAGCTTGGAGTGAATTCTAAGGCTCCCTGGAACTGTCCTGAGAAGCAGAGCTTGGCTCAACACTTGGATTCTGGACACAAACTGTTCTGTGACTTCAAGCTGGTCATTTAAGGTCTCTTTGCCTCCATTCCCTCATCTGAGAAGTGGGGATAATAGCAATACACTCATCAAAGGGGATTATAAGTGTAAATGAGTTCATTCATGTTAGAGGTCAAGAGGCCACTGAACCAAGAATAGAACAAAAAATACAGTTCATTTGTCATTTGATTTTATATAAGAGGGATCAAAAAAAGGGGGGGCAGAATAGCTAAAATCACATGGCAGATTTTTTCAGAATAGAATTAGAACAGCCCCAAAGGTTGTTCTTTCCTTTGCCTGCAGGAGAAAGCCAGGCTGGGATTGTTCACTGCAGGCCATCTACCAGGAGGAAGAAATGATGGCGCCGCCAGACAACCAGCATAGACTCATCCTAAAAGATGCTCAGATTCTGTTGCTGCCATAGCATCTCTACATCTGGTCCTTGCAATAACCCTATGAGAGAGTGTGGTTAGCTGAATAACATCTCCCACAAAGATGTCCACGTCCTGACCCCTAGAACCTGTGAATATGTGACCCTAGATGGAGAAAGGGATTTTTGCACATGTGATTAAGATTAAGGACCTTGAAATGGAGGGATTTTCCTAGGTTATCCAGGGGGGACTTTAAGGAGAACTTTAAAATCTGAGAACCTTTCCTAGCTGTGATCAGAGGCGACACTAACTATGGAAGGAATGGTTAGATAGATGCCACATTGCTGGATTTAAAGACAGAGGGATGGGACCATGAGCCATGGAAAGGGGTATTCTTTAGAAACTGGAAAAAGCAAGGAAACATATTTTTCCCTGGAGCTTCCAGAAAGGAACTCTGTGGACACTTATTTTAGCCCAGGGAGACCTGAGTTAGATGTCTGATTTACAGCACAGTAAGATAATTAACTAGTATTGTTTAAGCCCTTGTGGTTGTTTGCCACAGCAGCAGTAAAAAATAGATACAGGCTTTGAAGACAGTCCTGTCTTATTTCACAGACAGGGCATGGAAGCTCTGAGGGATTAAGTGACTGCCCAGGGCAATGGCTTCATTACTCAGATGATGCTGAGGCCATCCATAGAGAATAGAGAAAGCAGTTTTGCACAATAAGCTTGAGTTAATCTCAGTGTTCCTCCATTCTTGGGATTCTCCAGGCAAGAATCCTGGAGTGGGTTGCCACTTCCTTCTCCAGGGGATCTTCCTGACACAGGGATTGAACCCAGGTCTTCAGCATTGCAGACAGATGCTTTAGTGGGGTGCCATTGCCTTCTCCCTGAGCCACCAGGGAAGCCCAATATAGCTGGGCATAACTCAAGAAGTCCAGTGACCCAGTGCAAGGGACACATCTATGTCTGGTTGGCCCAGACCCACTGAAGGGGTGGAGACTGAGCCACACACAGCAATCAATCACCAAAATCAAGGGTCCTTGGGTCTTACCTGTGAGTTTGTTCTCCTTCTTCACACTCCAGACTTCCGAATACACCACCTCTCCTCTGTTAGGATTTACTTGGAGAGAAGTTGACACTTAAGAGGATTCTAAGATTCCTGCCCCCTTGTCTTGCTACTTTTTTGCTCCCCAGGCATAGCTTATTCTCTAGAGGGAGCAGAGCCCTCTGAGCCTCTGCACTGCCCCTTCCTCATTTCCTGTCCCACCCCTTCCCAGACCAACCCTGGGGTCCCTGCCCAAATGGAGGGTCTTCAGTCCTCACCATTGCTGTATACTGGTTGCAGTTCTATCCAGCCTGGTACATTGTGGTAGGTGGACTCCTGGGGATCTGGGGCTGAAGGATTCCTATGAAACAGAAACATTGATGTTTCCCAGAAATCCTGAAAAAGTAGTCCTAAGGATCATTCCCTGTTAGCAAGTCTTTATCACAGGATAGTTGCCAAGCCTGGAAACACAGATGAGTACATAATAAACAGTCTATTGTTAGGGACTATTAAATTATAAATCATAATATTAATCCAGACTTTATGGTATGTATCTGGTATGTACTAAGCCCTGTGCTAGTACCTATAAACAATATTAAGTTGATTCTGTTTTTTTCTCTATTTTATAGATGGAAAAAAATGGAGGTTCTAACAGATGACTTGCTGAAGACTATGTAACTAGAAAAGGAAAGAGTCAAGATTCAAACCTGGCTCCAAAGTCTATACTTTCAGAAAGATTGGTATCTCAGAGAAATCCATAATTAGAAAGGCTCAGAGGAACTCTGGATGGTTTGGATGTTGCTACCATGAGTTTGCTCAGGAATAGCTGTGGTGTGGCTCCTAATGTCAACCTTGGGAATCCAAGATGGCAGCGCCTTCTTCACAGGCCCCACCTCCTATTAGCAGAGAGGTGTCTCTGGATGGCCAAGTTGTGTGACTTCATCTTCTTGGCTGTCATCACAACAGATATCGGTTAGGCTGGGCTGGCCATGACCTAATCAAAGCTTTCCAGGCTTATTAACCTTACAGCATGTTAGGAAATGGGTGGATTCTGTGGTCATGGTGATCACTCACACAAACTAGGCAACAGTGGACCAAGGATGTAAGTTTATAAATAAAAAGCAATTACTTGCTGAAAGAAAAAAAAATGGAGAAGGAAATGGCAATATTCTTGCCTGGAGAAGTCTATGGACAGAGGAGCCTGGACGGTTACAGTCCATGGGGACGCAACTGAGCATACAAGCATGAAAGAAAAAAAGGCCTGTTTAGCTAAGTTGGTGGGTGAGAAAGTCTGGGAAATTGCCTTGAGATAACCCAAGGGAGGTGGTAACATGGAATTGGCATAACCCTTCTCAGTGACATGAAGCAGTGACTGTGCTCTCAGCAGTGAAAGTGAAAGTGTTAGTCCCTCTGTCATGTCCCATTCTTCAAGACCCCATGGACTATAGCATGCCAGGCTCCTCTGTCCTTGGAATTCTCCAGGCAAGAATACTGGAGTGGGTAACTATTTCCTTCTCCAGGGGATCTTCCCAACCCAGGAATCAAATCCAGGTCTCCCACATTGAGGGCAGATTCTTTACCATCTGAGCCACCAGGGAATCCCCATTCTTAGCAGTAGCCAGATTCAATTTCATTTTTACATCCAGTAGGCATTTTATTAACCATATGGGAATACAGCCAGGCCTTACCTGGAGGAGTCAAATGTAGGCTTTCCTCCTGAAAGGAAAGCAGAGAACCATTGAGTCCAGGAAAAGGAAGACTTCACAAGTCTTCCTATGAGCAGAGCTCATAGGAGGCTCATCTAGAACCTGCCAGAAGTCACTGTCACTAAAATGTGAACCCTGCTTTGATATTCACAATGGAGGTAACAGATTGGGCAAAAACTACTGATCCTGGCTTCCAGAAGTTTATAGTTATAATGCAAAAGAGTAGCCCACAATCCATAACTGTTTAACCTGGAGTTTGTGAAGAACAACGGTCAATAGCTGGATGTGGGAAAAGAGACTTATCTACTATGAAAGTACCATACATTTACAAAATTAATAAGTTATCAAAATTTCATTTGCTTTCTGTTCTTGCTCCTATTTCTCAGAGTTTTTCTTCTATTCCTGTTCCTTGGGAGTCTTTCAAGGGTAGAGAGGGAGATACTCTGCGATTTGTCACGTTGGATAAACTACATCTTGTAAAAGCAACTTCCACCCAAAAGGGCTGTTTTGGCAACTTGGCATTTGAAGAAGACAAATTCTGGAGGATCTAGAGGGGAAGGTAGGAGCTGTGGAATTGTGCAGAAAGGAGCTGTTGAGAGCTTGGGGGTGGTTCCAAAGGCAGCATGAGCCTAAAGGAACAGAGATGGGAAGGACAAGGACTCAAGCGAAGGTTAGCCAGGGAGGCACCCACCTGCTTTTCTCAGGAGCCAGCAGTAGAACAGCAGTGCCACGGCAGCAATGGCCATCATGCTGAGCAGTCCCCCGGTGACACTGGTGGCAATAAGGCTGCTTTTGCTCCCTGTCAGCCCTGAGGGGGAGACGCCAGGCATGAGCCAGAGGTAGAGGCTTAAGTGGTCTTGAACTGCCTGACCCCTGAAGCTGATGCCTGAGAGAGAGGATGAACCAAGGGCTCTTGAGATTAAGCAGGTATAGATGTGGCACAGAAAATGGCTCTTCTCTTTGTGGGGAAGATTATATCTGTGGCTGATGAGAGGGTTGAGGGTCAGGATGGATGATAGTAAGTGATAAACAGTAAATTCAGTGGTCCTTTTTGGCTCTCCTTTCCCAACCAAATTACATGCTCTCAGAAACACTCCTGAAAATAACAACTTGGAATGCTTCCAGCTTTGTGTACCTGTTCCTGAGAGGCACCACCCTAGTAAACTATTGAGAGGGCACACAGAGCATCCTAGGAGGACATTTTTTGTCCTTTATGCCCTGTGGCCTGGGCATGGAAAACTTACCCATGACAGAAAGTGTCACTGCCTCACTGCGCTGGGGACCCAGGCCATTGTCGGCCTCACAGGAGTAGGTCCCAGAATGATTTGCAGTCAGCGAGAGGTTTAAGGACACTCCTTGTCCAGAGTGAGAGGTGCTGGTCTCCAGGGTGACATTATTGTGATAAAACCAGTACAGGGTCGGGGGAGAGCCTCTCTGGGCCTCACAACGAAGTTCTAATACATCGCCCACCACAACCTGAGCCCTGGCGGTCCTGAGGGTGAGGACAGGGCGAGACACTGGAACTGGGGGAAAACAAAAAAGTCAATAGAAGGTCCTGCTGCCAACATATTTATAAAGGAACAAAAAATAATGTAAACAAATAATAAAAGTCAGTTTGCGACCTAGGAAAATGGGTTGAAAACATGCATGACAGACAAAGCTAGGGACCTGAATCCACAAACAGCTTTCAATGCACAAAAATAGACAACAGGAAACTGTGAAAAGACTATGAGCCACTAGAAATTTCAAATAGCCAATAAATATATAAAAATATTATCTTCCTCATTACTTATTAACTGTTTACAAACAAAATACCCATCAGATTGGGTATTTAAGGACACTCCCTGTCCAGAGTGTGGACAATCTTTTCCAGCAAAGATTAACACAGGCAGATAATTATGACGGAGTTGTGGATTAACAGGCACCTTGATGGGCTCTTGGTGGGAATGCATATTTGAGACACTTTCTTGAATGGAGCTTTGGCAGTATTGACCAAATTGAAAATGCACTTAAATTTTGACCCAGCATATCTACTTATAAGACTATTTTCTTTAGGGCTACTAACATGACTAGCATGGGAGAGCAAGATGGTGGAGGAGTAGGTGGACATGGAGTACATCTCTCTCCATGAATACATCAGGAATACACTTCAGACACAGAAGTGCATGCAAAACACCAGCTGAGAGAGGACAGGAATACCTGACCAGCGAAAAGAATATATAGAACCACACAAAACTCGGTAGGATGAAGGAACTAGGGGGGAATACAGGAGTGTTACTAGGACTGGACCTGCCCTCCTAGGTGGGGGAACTGAAATATGGGTCCAATCCCCACACTGGGGCAATGTCTGAGTCAGAGTAGAAACATTTAAGACTGAGAGGGAAACAGCTGATCTGTAGCAGTCTAAATGGAATGAGAATCAGAGAGTCCTTGCCACAGCTATATATACCCCGGACAGGGACACGGGTCCTCTGGAAGGTACAGTAGCTGGGAGCTGAAGTGTAGGGATTGTGAAGCAATCCCAGGGCGAGGGCTGCTGTTGACTGTGGAGAAATGGATCGAGGGGATATGAGGGAGGAGACTGTGGTGGGAAATGCCTGTGAAGGAAAGACGGACAGCCATGGAAGCAAGGCGATACTGCTGAGCCACACGTAGGGGTGGAGTCATCACCATACCCTTTCTATCCCTACATGCTAACACCTGCAGCTAAACAATAGAGAGACTGGCCCATCAAATGCCTGGTGAACTGAACTAGGGTGTCCCTTAAAGTTCCTGATATGCTGATCTACAGAGTAGGAACCCAGTCAAGGGGATCCCTCTATGTGTCAGACACACCAAACAACAGAGAAGGACCCCAGGCAAGGGAGCCCTCTAAGTGCCTGAACAGGTGGAGCTATGGGGAAAGACTAGTCAAAGAGGCCTTCTGACCGCCAGCTACAAGATGCCTGAAAAAAAGACTCTGATAGGGCCATAACTCCCATGGTGGAAGCAGTCCATGTCCCCTACACACTTGGTGCCACCAGGGTCCCCACAAGTCAAGCAGCTGCACCACCTTCACACTCAACCCTCACTGGGGCAGAGCTGCTATTGGGCGGGGGGGGAATCCTGCATCTATGCACGCAGGGTTGCTTCAGTTGTGTCCAACTCTTCTCTGTCAGGGGGTTCTCCAGGCAAGAATACTGGAACGTATTTGCCAATACTGGTTGCCATACCCTTCTAGAACACTGTATTTCCTGCTGCCATAGCCGCCAACTCCCTCGAGTACCTGGTGCTGCCAGAACCCCTGCAACCCAAGCAGCTGCACCACCTCCACATCTAGCCCTGACTGGGGCAGGCCCAAGTCCTCTAGGGCAGCCTCAGGAACAAACCCCAGTGGACGACCCACATCAGAAGTGGAAATAAAGCCACAATTGAAACCCAGAGACAGTGTGGCTAAGGAAGAAGACCCAAAACCTTCCCACCAGTTGTACAAGCTGCAGATTAAATCCATATGATCAGCTAGGCAGACTCTGTGTCTATGGAATATATAAAAGGACATTGAGAGCACCCACAAAAGAAAATTCACTACTTCTGATAGGTGTGGACATTGGAGGCAAGAACACTCAGGAGTAGGACCAAATTAGAATCTTAGCTGCCCCCACAGCAGGTCCAGAGACCAGCACAGTGTTGGAGGGCATCCTAGGGAAGTGAGAAGTAAAAGATCTACAAAATCAACCCCAAACAATTAAGAAAATGGCAATAGGAACATATATATCAATAATTACTTTAAATGTTAATGGATTAAATGTTCCCACCAAAAGACACAGACTGGCTGAATGGATTAAAAAAAAAACAAAAACAAAAACAAAAAAACAAGACCCATATATACGCTGTCTACAAGAAATCCACTTCAGACCTAAAGACACTTATAGACTGAAAGTGAGAAAATGGAAAAATATATTCCATGAAAATGAGAAGCAAAAGAAAGCTGGAGTAGCAATCCTCATATCAGACAAAATAGACTTTAAAATAAAGAAGATTACAAGAGATAAGGAAGGACACTACTTAATGATCAAGGGATCAATCCAAGAGGAAGACATAACAATTGTAAATATCTGTGCACTCAATAAAGGAGCACCTCAATACATAAGACAAATGCTAGCATACATAAAAGGAAAAATTGACAGTAACATAATAATACTAGGAGATTTTAACATACCCTAACACCAAGGGACAGATCATCAAAACAGAAAATTAATAAGGAAACACAAGTCTTAAATGATACATTAGATGAGATGGGNAAGAATTGATGCTTTTGAACTGTGGTGTTGGAAAAGACTCTTGAGAGTCCCTTGGACTGCAAGGAAATCCAACCAGTCCATTCTAAAAGAGATCAGCCCTGGGATTTCTTTGGAAGGAATGATGCTGAAACTGAAACTCCTGTACTTTGGCCACCTCATGCGAAGAGTTGACTCATTGGAAAAGACTCTGATGCTGGGAAGGATTGGGGACAGGAGGAGAAGGGGACGACAGAGGATGAGATGGCTGGATGGTATCAATGACTCAATGGACGTGAGTCGGAGTGAACTCCGGGAGTTGGTGATGGACAGGGAGGCCTGGCATGCTGCGATTCATGGGGTCGCAAAGAGTCGGACACGACTGAGCTGAACTGAACTGAATGAAAGAAATCAAATATGGGTAGGAAGAATCAATATTGTGAAAATGACTATACTACCAAACACAATTTACAGGTTCAATAAGATCCCTATTAAATTACCAATGGCATTTTTCACAGAACTAGAACAAAAAATTTCACAATTCATATGGCAACACAAAAGTCCCTAAATAGTCAAAACAGTCTTGAGAAAGAAGAATGGAGCTGGAGGAATCAACCTTCCTGACTTCAGATTATACTACAAAGCTACAGTCGTCAAGATAATATGGTACTGGCACAAAAAATATATAGACCAATGGAACAAGATAGAAAGCCTAGAAATAAACCCATGTACCTATGGGTACCTTACTTTTGACAAAGGAGGCAAGAATATACAATGGAGCAAAGATAGCCTCTTGAGTAAATGGTGCTGGGAAAACTGGACAGCTACATGTAAAAGAATGAAATTAGAACACTTCCTAACACCATACACAAAGACAAACTCAAAATGGATTACAGACCTAAATGTATGACCAGAAACTATAAAATTCTTAGAGCAAAACATAGGCAGAACACTCGGTGACATAAATCAAAGCAAGATCCTCTATGACCCACCTCCTAGAGTAATGGTAATAAAAACAAAAGTAAACAAGTGGGACCTGATTAAACTTAAAAGTTTTGCACAGCAAAGAAAACTATAAGCAAGTTGAAAAGACAACTGTCAGAATGGGAGAAAATAATGGCAAATGAAACAACTGACAAAGGATTAATTTTCAAAATATACAAGCAGTTCATACAACTCAATACCAGAAAAACAAACAACCCAATTAAAAAGTGGGGAAAAAACCTAAACAGACATTTCTCCAAAGACATATAGATGGCTAACAAACACATGAAAAGATTTTTAGTATTGCTTACTATTAGAGAAATGCAAATCAAAACTACGAGATATCATCTCATACCAGTCACAATGGCCGTCCTCCAAAAGTCTACAAAAAATAAATGCTGGAGAGGCTATGGAGAAAAGGGAATGCTCTTGCAGTGTTGGTGGGAATGTAAATTGATACAGCCACTATGGAAGATAGTATGGAGATTCCTTTAAAAAACTGGCAATAAAACAACTATATGACCCAGCAATCCCACTCCTAGGCATATACTCTGAGGAAATCAAAATTGAAAAAGACACATCTCCCATTGTTCATTACAGCACTGTTTACAATAGCTAGAACATGGAAGCAGCCTAGATGTCCATGAACAGATGAATGGATAAAGAAGTTGTGGTACATATACACAATGGAATATTAGTCATAAAAAGGAATGCATTTGAGTCATTTCTAATGAGGTGGATGAACCTAGAACCTATTATACAGAGTGAAGTCAGACAGAGAAAGATAAATATCGTATTCTAATGCATATATACATAATCTAGAATAATGGTACTGAAGAATTTATTTACAGGGCAGTAATGGAGAAACAGACCTAGAGAATAGACTTATGGACATGGGGAGAGGGGAGGAGAGGGTGAGATGAATGGAAAGAATAACATGGAAACTTACATTACCATACATAAAATAAATAGCCAACAGGAATTTGATGTATGGCTCAGGAAACTCAAACAGGGGCTGTGCATCAACCTAGAGGGGTTGGGTGGGGAGGGAGGTGGGAGGGAGGTTCAAAAGGGAGGGGATATATGTATACCCTCTGGCTGATTCATGTTGAGGTTTGACAGAAAACAACAAAATTCTATAAAGCAACTATCCATCAATCAAAAAATAAGTTAAAAAAATGAGTAACACATCACTGTAAAATAACTATACTTCAGTTTAGAAAAGGAGAGATTCCCTGGTGATGATGGTAGTTGAGAATCTGTCTGCTAACACAGAGGATGCAGGTTTGATCCCTGGTTGGGAGAGGTTCCACATGCCATGCGCTGAGTGAGCCTGTGGACCACAACTTCTGAAGCCTGTGTGCTCTAGATAGAGCCTGTGCTCTGCAAAAGGACAGGTCACCACAATGAGAGCTCCCGCAACTAGAGATTGACCCCTGCTTGCTGCAACTAGAGCCCACGCACAGCAACAAAGACCCAGCACAGCCAAATATACATAAATAAACAAGTAATTTTACAAAAGGATTTGCCAATATATCTGCACAAATACTTCTGTTGTAGATTTTTTGCAATTGCTAATAACTAGAGACAATCTAATCAACTTACTTATAAATCATGAAAGATACCCAAAATAAATTTTTAAGTAAAATATGCAAGCTGTGTAACTATACATGTAGTATGATTCTACTTGTAAAATTTCTATGCCTTTATATTTTAATATTTCTAGAAAAATACACCTGCAAGTACTGACAATGGTTATGTCTTGGAAACATGTAGGTATGACAGTGTGTGCATGCAGGTAGAAAAAGAACTTTACTTTTCATATTGTCCCTTTTGTACAATTTGATTTCTTTTTATCATGAAGGTTTATGTATTCTTTCAAATAATAAATTATTAAAAAGTCTTGTTAAAGCATGAGATTGCATCAAAGGGATGAAAGGTATCATAATGTAGATTTACATTAAGAGTTGGATAGGCTTGTTTTTCAACATGGCTTTACCATTGTTAAGTGTGTCTGTAAGCTAATTACTTCCCCTCTCTAAGCTTCAGTTTCCTCTCCTGCAAACTAAAGATAAAAAATTGTAAAGTAAAAAAAATAAAAATAATTTAAAAAATGATCTCATTTATAACTCAGTTCTTCATCTTAAAGATTAAAGGAGATGTGTGAGGCATATTTATCCCTGATAGTGAAAGAGGCTCAAGAGTAGAGGTTCGTTGAGAGTCAATGAAAGAAAAACCTGGCCCAACATTTTTGGAGCCGAGAAACCCATACTTAGAATTCTTTAGTTTCCCTTTTGTATCATATTCATAGATCAAAATGCAGCCTATGTTCTTAAAACCTTCTTTGCATGTTTACTGAGGGTTTTTTTTTTTTTAATCACACTCAAGAAGACTTCTTTAACTGTGCTGTTGGGAAAGTCAAGGCTTCTAAACAGTAACCACAGTAAGGACCCCAGACTTCTGTTAGAGGTTCTGTGGGCAGGAAGTACGCTGGGCTGTTACCCAACAAACAGTAGTCCTGGAGCTCTGTTTCGGAGGCCAGGGAGGGAAGACAGGTTGTGATGGTTGTGGGCAGGACCAACTCACCTCTGACATTGAGTGACACTGCCTCACTACGCTGGACCCCCAAGCCATTGTCAGCCTCACAGGAGTAGTTTCCAGAATGTTCTGTGGTCAGGGAGAGGTTGAAGGATGTTCCTCCTCCAGAGAGGCTCGAGCAGCTCCCCAGGGTGACATTCTCTCGATAAAACTGGTACTGGATGGGGGGAGAGCCTCTTTGGGTCTCACAGTGAATTTCAAGTATGTCCCCCACCACAGCCTGGACCCTGGGTGTCCTGAGGGTGAGGACAGGATGAGACACTGGAACTGAGGGAAGAAAAAGGGTTAACCATCATTTCCTATTGTTTAAATGTGTTCCACCATAGAAAAGACATTTCAAACAGAAAAATATCTTTCTCAGTTTTTAGTGACTTTGTGATATCACTAAGAACTGAGCTATAATTTCTTCAAATNTCCAACCATCTCATCCTCTGTCATCCCCTTCTCCTCCTGCCTTCAATCTTGCCCAGCATCAGGGTCTTTTCCAATGAGTCAGTTATTCATATCAGGTGGCCAAAGTATTGGAGTTTCAGCCTCAGCATCAGTCCTTCCAATGAGTACTCGGGACTGATTTCCTTTAGGGTGGACTGGTTGGATCTCCTTGAAGTCCAAGGGATTCTCAAACATCTTCTCCAACTCCATAGTTCAAAAGCATCCATTTTTCAGTGCTCAGATTTCTTTATAGTCCAACTCTCACATCCATACATGAATACTGGAAACACTATAACTTTGACTAGACAGACATTTGTTGGCAAAGTAATGTCTCTGCTTTTTAAAATGCTGTCTAGGTTTGTCATAGTTTTTCTTTCAAGGAGCAAGTGTCTTTTAATTTCATGGCTGCAGTCACCATCTGCAGTGATCTTGGAGCCTGAAAAAATAAAAAGTCTCTCACTGTTTCCATTGTTTCTCCATCTATTTGCCATGAAGTGATGGGACCAGATGCCATGAACTTAGTTTTTTGAATGTTGAGCTTTAAACCAGCTTTTTTACTCCTCTTTCACTTTCATCAAGAGGCTCTTTAGTTCCTCTTCATTTTCTGTCATAAGAGCGGGGTCATCTGCATATCTAAAGTTATTGATATTTCACACTATCATAGCAAACACCCTCTTCCAACAATACAAAAGACAACTCTATACATGAACATCACCAGATGGTCAAAACTGAAATCAGGTTGATTATATTCTTTGCAACCGAAGATGAAGAAGCTCTATACAGTCAGCAGAAACCAGACCAGGAGTGGACTGTGCCTCAGATCATAAACTCCCTACTGCAAAATTCAAATTTAAATTGAAGAAAGTAAAGGAAAACCACTAGACCATTCATGTATGACCTAAATCAAATCCCTTATGATTACCTAGTGGAAGTGACAAACAGATTCAAGGGATTAGATCTGATAGACAGAGTGCCTGAAGAACTATGGACAGAGGTTCATAATATTGTACAGGAAGTGGTGATCAAAATCACCCCAAGAAAAAGAAATGAAAAAGGCAAAATGATTGTCTGAGAAGGCCTTACAAATAGCTGAGAAAAGAGAAGTGAAAGACAAAGGAGGAAAGGAAAGATATATCCAGCTGAATGCAGAGTTCCAAAGAATAGCAGGGAGTACTTAATACACAATCTCAAAAATGTTTGAGCAATCTGAAAATAAAGATTAAATTAAAACTCAAGTATCAGAGTAGTTCAAAAGAAGTAATCGGTTCAATACAAAATGAGGAACAAGGAAGACTTGCTTACATAGCCAGGGATGTAATTGAGCCTTGGCTGCATCAAAAATAAGACCCAAAGAAAATAGATATTGATCAAATTATTGACTCATTTTTATATTTATTCATCTATCAGAAATTAATTAAACAATTAATAAGCATTAGGAACAGGACAGTATACTGGGGATTCAATAGTAAAAAAGACCCAGGCCTTCCTCTTATGAAGACTACAACCTAGATGAGATGTTAAGGAGCAGTTAAATAAAAATACAAATATTTTTTATTTTATTGATATAAAGAAGAGGATGCTATGAAATGTATAGTACTGGGGGTTGATCTAGTATGGGTTAGTCAGGGAATGCTTCCTCACAAAGTGACATTTGAATTAATCAGGTGAAGAAGGGAATGAAGACTGCACAGATGGGGAAACTGCATATGCAAAGGCCCTGAGATGGTAAGAACGTTGGAGCTTTTGTGTTATTGAAACAAGGTAACAGCAGTGCTCTGGGAAGCATTTGAAGAGTGCCAGGAAATAGGAGGCTGAAGAGCTAGGCAGAGCCTCACAAGCCAGGGTATGGATCCTTCTTCACAAAGCAATGGGAAATCTGTAAGTATCTCTCTACAGAGGCATGAGATGATCAAACCTGTCTTTAAAAAAAAAAAAAAAAAAGACAATTCTGATCTCAGTGTGTAAAATAGATCATAATGGCACAAAATTGGGGTGGAAAGGTTATTAGAAGTAGAGTGGAGTAGTGGCATTGCAGTAATTGAAATGATGGTAGATATAACTATGATAGTAGCAGTAAGGATAGAAAAAAAAGATCTGAGAAATATTTATAAAAAATAAAAGCAACAGGACTTAATGATTAACTGGTTATGGAGAACAAGGGAGAGAAACGTCAAGGAAGACTCTGGATTTTTGCCTCGTGTATCTGAATGAATGGAGGTATCTTTCACAGAAGTGGGGATACTTGGAGGAGGACCAGGTCTAGGGGGAATTACATGTATTTTAGAGGTGTTTCAGATCATGAACTTTTAAGAGATATGGCATAAGCATGTACTCACATGGGAGGTTTTGTAGTTAAAAGTTTAAGAATCACTTATATAGATGACATAGCCAGGATCACCCAGAGAAAGAACATATTAATATATAAGACAAGAGGATACATGCCAGACAAAGTTCTGGAACACACTAATGCTTAGTTCATCTATAAGGTGAGGAGCTAGTAAAGGAGACTGAGAGGGAGTGGCAGAGAGAGGAGATGCGGGAGACAGTGAAGTCACTGAAGACAAGGAAGGGATGGTTTCCAGAGGAATAAAAAGATAAACAACATGGACTGCTTCTGAGAGATCAAGTAAGGTAAATCCAATGACCATTGGATTTAAAGCCATGGAAGTCATTGGCGACTTTTGTAAGAATAATTTTGGTATAAAGTTCAGAAGAAATCAAGGTTTAATCCTAGTGGGTAAAAAGGAAAGGGAGGCAACCTGTGCAACTGACTCTTCTTTTGGAAATTTAGTCATAAGAGAACAGTGGCTGGAGGGATGTGTACTCGGTTGCTCAGTCATGTCCAGCTCTGTGGTCCCATGGACTGTAGCCTGACAGGCTTCTCTGTGCATAGAATTTCCCAGGCAAGAATGCTGGAATGGGTTGCCATTTCCTACTATAGAGGATCTTCCTGACCCAGGGACCAAACTCATGTCTTTTGTGTCTCTTGCATCAGCAGGCAGATTCTTTACCACCTGGGAAGCCCAACTGGAGGCATAAATGAGATCAAATGGGGTTTTTCCCCCTCTTAGACATGGGGGAGATATTGCATGTTAAACTCAATAGAAAGGATCCCATAGAGTAGGTGTTCAGGGACATAAGAGAGAAAGTTGTTCAAATTGTCTGAGAATGCAAGCAAGGATGCTATTATAGAAATGAGATGGAGATTTTCGCCTTTTATAGGAAGCAGTCTCCTATTCTGTACCTTAGGAAGAGGAAGGATAAGTTACTGGATGGATACAAAAACAAACACCCAATAGGGTGGTTGGGAGCCAAGGGTGTGATTGTCTGGGAGGAAGTAAAGGTGTTAATGAACTGGGAGTTCTGTTGAGGTCTGAGGACAATAGTGATTAGAGGAGTTGAAGAAACAAGCAGAAGGATAGAAGGCTGTGGTCAGGTAATTGGAGTAGTGTGTATTCGGGGGAGTGGATGAGAGTTGTGGGAAGGATGACAAGCCATGGTGAGTGGGTCATCCATGTGGACATTATAGTCACAGAAGATGACAGAGTGTAGAGTGGAAGACTATGAGAGTGGTGTCAAGCTTGCACTGAAAGTGGGCATGCCTAGGAGGCCAGCCCATGATGGCCAGGTGGGAGAGAGTGCTACTGTTGAATGACAGTTAAAATAGAATTCAGGAGAATGGTGTTGAGAAGCCTTTTAGCAGGAGTTCAGGGTGAGAATCTGAGCTGCCCTAGGACAGTGGCAGGAGAGGCTAGAGCAAAATTTATGAGCCCGTGAAAGAATGAGTTGGCCTTATTATTGATTGACAGATAGTTGCTGCTGCTGCTGCTAAGTCACTTCAGTTGTGTCCACCTCTGTGCGACCCCATAGACGGCAGCCCACCAGGCTCCTCCGTCCCTGGGATTCTCCAGGCAAGAACACTGGAGTGGGTTGCCATTTCCTTCTCCAATGCATGAAAGTGAAAAGTGAAAGTGAAGTTGCTCAGTCGTGTCCGACTCTTAGCGACCTCATGGTCTGCAGCCTACCAGGCTCCTCCGTCCATGGGATTTCCCAGGCAAGAGTACTGGAGTACAGTGTGACAGATAGAGGAAACTCCAACTAAATCTCTTCTGACTGCAGCCATGAAATTAAAAGACGCTTACTCCTTGGAAGGAAAGTTATGACCAACCTAGATAGCATATTCAAAAGCAGAGACATTACTTTGCTGACTAAGGTCCGTCTAGCCAAGGCTATGGTTTTTCCAGTAGTGATGTATGGATGTGAGAGTTGGACTGTGAAGAAGGCAGAGTGCCGAAGAATTGATGCTTTTGAACTGTGGTGTTGGAGAAGACTCTTGAGAGTCCCTTGGACTGCAAGGAGATCCAACCAGTCCATTCTGAAGGAGATTAGCCCTGGGAATTCTTTGGAAGGAATGATGCTAAAGCTGAAACTCCAGTACTTTGGCCACCTGATGCGAAGAGTTGACTCATTGGAAAAGACTCTGATGCTGGGAGGGATTGGGGGCAGGAGAAGAAGGGGATGACAGAGGATGAGATGACTGGATGGCATCACTGACTCGATGGACATGAGTCTGAGTGAACTCCGGGAGTTGGTGATGGACAGGGAGGCCTGGTGTGCTGCGATTCCTGGGGTCACAAAGAGTCGGACATGACAGAGCGACTGAACTGAACTGAGACAGGTTGAACTTTATAATTTCTTTTTTTGCTGATCATTGTTGGCCAGGATGCAACTTGCATTTGAAAAGCCTCTATTCCTACATTAGGATATGTTGGGTCACAATGGCTGCAGTGTTGCTACCAGGAGAGGCAAAGCAAGCAAAAGGAAGGCTCAAGTTCCTAAAACTGTAGAATACAGAACTCTCAGATGGAGGCTGTGTAGACAGCAGGCTAGCAATGATGTTCCACAGCAAGTGTCCCTGGGGTACCTCCAATCTCGGCTACTGGGAAAGGTGGGGGAGATAGTCTGTCTCTAGTTGTGCTATAGTTGGGTACACTTACCTTTGACACTGAGTGACATTGTGTTACTGCGCTGGACCCCGTGACCATTGTTGGCCTCACAGAAGTAGTTCCCAGAATGCTCTGTCTTCAGAATGAGGTTGAAGGAAGCACCCCCTCCAGAGGGACTTGAGCTGCTCCCAAGGGTGACATCCTCATGATAAAACTGGTACAGGATTGGGGGAGAGCCTCTCTGGGCCTCACAGCGAAGCTGCACCATGTCTCCCGCCACAGCCTGGGCCCTGGGAGCCTTGAGCATGAGAACAGGGCGAGAGACTGGAACTGAAAGCAAAAATGAGTTAGTTGATATCAGTATCTTTTCCCATTTCCTCTATTTTTATTTTCCAGAGGTTACCTCTGTTGATAATTTGGTGACACTTTATAGATCTTTTCTATGTGTAGAAACACTCAGCCTTATCAACACAAATAAATGCATAAAAAACCCACATATATGTATGGGAGCACAAGATATGTACTGGTCTACCAGCTGATTTTTCCAATTAGCAAAATATCATGACCATCATTCTATGTTATTACTTAAGGATCTATCTCACTCACTTAAGAAATAAGTTTTATTGAGGTATAATTTACATGCATAAAAGCAACTCTTTTAAATTTAAAATTTGATATTTTAGGGTAAATATTGTTTGGTTATTTTTAACAACCACAAAGCATCCCACAGTATGAATTTACTGTAACACATTTAAGCAATTCCCCTTTATGGAACTTTAGGTTGCTATCATTTTCTAATTTTGAATAAGGCTCTATACACAATTCTGTATATATATCATTGTGCTTTGTCAATACATTTCTTAGGATAAATTCTTACAAGTGGGATTTCTGGAATTGCGATATAAGCATTCAAATAATGATATATAACGCTATGTGTTCTTCAAAAAGTTTCAACCAATTTGCACTTACACTCATGGTTTATAAGAGTCTCCTTTCCCCACTCTCTGATCAATTGCAGTCACATAAACACACAGACTTGTTTTCCCTATTATTTCTCTTTTCCTAGTCTTAAACTTTACAGTTGTTTGTCTGAAGAATTTACTATTCTATCCTATGGGAACCTTACACTTTACTGATTTTTTATGGACTGCTAGTGAATTATAATCCATTAATGATAATTGCAGCCTATAAAAGTATTCAGAAATTATTTGCAAAATGAAAACTCTTGAATCTGTCATTAATTTTTCTAAATTACCAAATGAATTTTTGTCCTCCATTATGAAACAAGAAGAAAATTTTTTTTTTTATTTCCTCTATTCCCTCTGACTGATTTTTCTTTGTTACATGTTTTTTTTTTTAACTATTTTCAGTTCAGTTAAGTTCATTCACTCCGTTGTGTCCAATTCTTTGTGACGCTATGGACTTCAGCACACCAGGCTTCCCTGTCCATCACCGACTCCCGGAACTTGCTCAAACTCATGTCCATTGAGTCAGTGATGCCATCCAACCATCCCATCCTCTGTTGTCCCCTTCTCCTCCTGCCTTCAATCTTTCCCAGCATCAGGATCTTTTCCAATGGAGTCAGTTCTTCATATCAGGTGGCCAAAGTACTAGAGTTTCAGCTTCAGCATCAGTCCTTCCAATGAATATTCAGGACTGATTTCCTTTAGGATTGACTGGTTGGATCTTCTTGCAGTCCAAGGGACTCTCAAGAGTTTCCTCCAACATCACAGTATGAAAGCATCAGTTCTTTGGTGCTCAGCTTTCCTTATGGTCCAACTCTCACATTCATACACAGCTACTGGAAAAAACAGCTTTGACTAGTTGGTCCTTTGTCGCATTTGACTGTTTTAGCATTTATAACAGTTGCTTTCTATTCTGTAGCCATAACTCTTATATTGCCTAGCCTTTATTTTTATGTCTTAATCAGTGATTTTCAATCCTATTTGTACAATATTTTCAACTGAGGATGTGTTAAAAAAAAAAGGAATATGAGGCCTCATCTGAAAGATTCTGAACTAAATTGGTCTGGAAAGAGCTTAGTAAAATATCTTTTTCAATATTCCTAGGTGACTCTTTTTTAATTTAATTTTTAATTGGAAAATAATTACTTTATAATATTGTCATGGTCCTTCCATACATCAACATCAATCTAATATGCAGCCAAGGCTGAGACCTACTGATGTGAATAGATTCGGTATTCACTTTTCATATCATGGTTTCTTCATTTTGAGTCTTTTATATTGATTCTTATCTCTGCTGGGCTAGTGTTTGTCATCAAATAATTTTTCAAGAGGGGTTAACGAATACTAAGTTCTTTGAATCCTTGCACATTTGAAAATGTCTTTTTGATTTGATATCAGTTCAGTTCAGTTCAGTCGCTCAGTTATGTCTGACTCTTTGCGACCCCATGAACTGCAGCACACCAGGCCTCCCTGTCCATCACCAACTCCCGGAGTCCACGCAAACCCATGTCCATTGTGTTGGTGACGCCATCCAACCATCTCATCTGCTGTCATCCCCTTCTCCTCCTGCCCTCAATCTTTCCCAGCATCAGGGTCTTTTCAAATGAATCAGCTCTTTGCACCAGGTGGCCAAAGTATTGGAGTTTCAGCTTCAGCATCAGTCCTTCCAATGAACACCCAGGACTGATCTCCTTAGGCTGGACTGGTTGGATCTCCTTGTTGTCCAAGGGACTCTCAAGAGTCTTCTCCAACACCACAGTTCAAAAGCATCAATTCTTCTGTGCTCAGCTTTCTTTACAGTCTAACTCTGACATCCATACATGACTACTGGAAAAACTATAGCCTTGACTAGATGGACCTTTGTCAACAAAATAATGTCTCTGCTTTTTAATATGCTATCTAGGTTGGTCATAACTTTCCTGCCAAGGAGTGTCTTTTAATTTCATGGCTGCAATTACCATCTGCAGTGATTTTGGAGCCCAGAAAAATAAAATCTCTCACTGTTTCCACTGTTTCCCCATCTATTTACCGTGAAGTGATGGGACCGGATGCCATGATCTTTGTTTTTTGAATGTTGAGGGTTTTTTTAACTTAATTAATTTATTTATTTTACTTTACAATATTGTATTGGTTTCGCCATACATTGACTTGAATCCACCATGAGTGTACATGTTCTCTCCATCCCATCCCTCTGGGTCAACCCAATGCACCAGCCCCGAACACTCTATATCATGCATCAAAACTGGACTGGCGATTCATTTCACATATGATATTTTACATGTTTCAGTGCCATTCTCTCATATCATCCTGCCCTTGCCCTGAGCTTTAAGCCAGCTTGTTCACTCTCCTCTTTCACTTTCAAGAGGCTCTTTAGTTCTCCTTCAGTTTCTGCCGTCAGGGTGGTGTCGTCTGTATATCTGAGGTTATTGATAAAATTCTCAATTCTCATTTCTCCTCTGAAACTGTGAGTCTGAACATTGTTTCTCTCTTTTAGTATTGACTTCTATGTAAAATCTAAGATCACTTAATATTTTTCTTTCTGAGATGACTTTTTTTATCATGATCATACACACATACATACTCACGCATGTGCACATATATATTTTTAGCCTTGAAAATCAATAACCTCATCAAGATATGTCTTTTAATCTATATACTCAAGTTTTCTTCAAGTCAAGAAATTTTTAATTAAATCTTTGAGTTTCGTTTCTCTCTTTAGACACTTAATTATCGACTCTTGTGGTCTTCATTGTCTGATCTCCATATTTTAATTTCTTTTTCCTTTTGCCTTTTTCTGTGTCTTTCTACCTTGGGTTCCATATTATTTTCCCATACCAACTCCATTCCATTAACAGATTTCAGAAGTATGCATTTTATTCCTTCTCCTTCAAATTTGGATTTTATTTCTAAAATAACTTTATTGTTTTCTTTGGTTTTTCTCCTGAACTCTGATATATATATATATATATATTCTTGTTTTTCTTTTCTTTTCTGATAAGATTCATCTCTTCTTTAACCTCATTAATTTCCCCATTGTATTTTTCTCCCCCTGGAGTCCATAAGTCCATATTTTCTTTAATTGTATTAAGAATATCCAGAAAACTTGTTTCTTAAAAAAAAATCTTCTTCTTAAAGGTATTAGGAATTTTGTGCCTTTTCCCTCCCTGTTATAGTTTTAAATGCATCGAAGCAAAAATTCCCACATTAGACTTCTTATGTTTATGGCTTATAGTTCAATGAATAAAATTTTATTCAGACTCTTGTATTTGCTTGAGAATGCTCTGTGTATGTGTGTGTGAGCATGTGTGTGTGTGTTGATAGATTCAAAATGGGCATATCTTATCAGTTTATATTCCCACGAAATTTCCATGTCTTCTCTTTGGGGTATATTCCCTCAAAATGAAAAAAAAAAAATTATGTTGTCAGAAAGTCTGCACGGCTCAGTGTGAAGCTGCTCGATTTGTGTGTTTATTTAAGACTCATTTATTTCTGTTCAGTTGGTATAAGCAGATGTGAAGACCAGTGTTCTCTCCCTCATCTTTTCTTCCTCCTCATCTCACCTGAAAGACTCTTTGTTCATGGAATTGCAAATACTCACTGAAGACCTACTTTGTGCCAGACACCGAGTAAGCACAGGGAGGCAGAGCAGACCAAAACTAAAAAGGTTCCATTTTCATGAAGCTTACACTCTGTTATTGAGGAAGATACACATGAAACAAGAAATAAAAGGGATTTAGATATCATTAAATTTGAAAAGAAAATAAAACACAATCATGAGGAAGAGGATGTCTTCAGGACTTGGAACTTCCCTCGACAGCTCAGCTTCAGGCTTTAGAGTTTGAATCTCAGAGCATTTACATTTCATAAATAATCTCTCTACTCAACCATTTATATAGGGGCAGTGTCTTCCTTTGGTCATGTTTTACTATGATCTGAAACAAGAACTGTCAAGGAGCAAGCGATCGTTCAGACTGATCAGTTTCAAGATAGGACCACAGTAATAAGGACTCCAGATGGACTCATGGGTTCCTAAGACCACAGACCATAACAGGAACTTGCCTAATTTAAAGTTCTGACCAGACCACGCTTGTAGTTACCATCATACTCTGACTAATTCCTGTTTCTCAAACCCTAAAAGTGACTCCCCTAACTCCTCCCCACCACCTTGAAGGATGATGAGACTCTGTTAAAGTGATGCTCTCCTTTGCTTTTCCAGGTAGAAAAAGGGACACCCATGGACCCTCACCTCATTTCTTTCAGAGAATCATGAATTCATTACCTTTGGGTTCTTATCCCAACTCAAATCACAGAATTCTGGGGCTTTAAGGGACACTAATTACTGTCTTATCTAACTTTCAAGAGAAAGTGAAAACAGTAAGACAAAGAATATTTTAAAATTCTGCCTAAATTATGAACTAGCTATTTTCACAACTAGGACTAGAATTCGGATATTCTCATCCACACTGCTATCACGCAACTCAAGCAAGATGTTTTACATGTACACTGGCTCTTTCTAGGAAACCTCAGAGGTCCTGCTGTGTATATAATTCCTAGAAAAACTATTTTCTTCAATGCAGTTCATTATATGTCATGTTGTCCCAGTTGACCCTGCTCCCTCTGCCATCACTTGTTGAACTGGAGGTGGGCAGTTGGTTTAAGAACATTTCATGTATAGACTTGCCTGTGGCTTGTGAGGTGTCTTAGAGTTAGGCTTCTTGGCTAATTAGACTTGTTAGAAGCACTGCTTTGGTAGCAAGCCATACAGCACTGGCAGTTGGGGCAGGCATTGAAATACAGAGCAGGATGTCCTATCCCAAAGTCTAAGACAGTCAATGATGAAATTTGCAGGAGGTCTGAGGCAAGATAAGTCACAAGATAGAGTCTTAAGAATGAGAGTGGAAAGCACTTCAGAGCAATACGAAAAATAGGGCAGAAAGACAGAGAAAGGAAACAGATGGCAGCTAGAAATAGATAATAATGAAAGCATCTAGTTCATCAAGCATCAATACAACCTCTTTTTGAGAAATAATTTGAATTCTGAGAAGCCTCTCAGTTCTTATTCTGTGAATCTGTCTTCCTTTTTTTTTTTTTTTTCAATTCCCTGGATTTACTTAGCAAACCCTCACCCCTCAGGGACATCAAGGTCTTTTTATTTCTTATCTAAAACGATCTTATACATCTGACTCAAGATTTCTCTCTTTCTTTCTGCTTCTCTGAAAAGAAAACTGAATGTTCACTCTCTTCTACACGAAGATTCCAAGAGTAAACGGAAACAATTTTGCTCCTAAAATGACACTTTTTCATGGTTTTATAGGCAACCATGAACTGTACACTGATGATTCATATACATTTACAAATGTACGTCATACTGCAACAAAACTGTAAAAAACATAATACAAAGAAATGACACGTGTTATTATTGGGTTAAGTCAAAAGATCCAGAAACCCCAGAAAAACCAGTGAGTTGGCTTCCAGGAAACCATTTCCTCCCTTCCTTTCACTTTCAGCCCTCTTTAAACCTACTGTAAGAAGTCTGAACTGGAGAAGGCAATGGCACCCGACTCCAGTGGAAAATCCTATGGATGGAGGAGCCTGGTAGGCTGCAGTCCATGGGGTCACTAAGAGTCAGACACGATTGAGCGACTTCACTTTCACTTTTCACTTTCTTGCACTGGAGAAGGAAATGGCAACCCACTCCAGTGTGGAGAACCCACAACCCACGACTGAGCGATTTCACTTTCACTTTTCACTTTCATGCACTGGAGAAAGAAATGGCAACCCACTCCAGTGTTCTTGCCTGGAGAATCCCAGGGACATGGGAGCCTGGTGGGCTGCCGTCTATGGGGTCGCACAGAGTCTGACACGACTAAAGTGACTTAACAGCAGCAGCAGCAATGGCAAGAGTCTGAACTACTTCAGAACTCTTTGGAGAAAGTAAGCTCTTGCCCACTATATGTCCATATGCCTGAACTTGTAGCTAAATTAATATGTAGGTATCAGTGGGGAGATATGAGATGCTTCTGTGCATCCAGTTAAGAGAAATTGGCTTGGAGACTGAACACATAGGGCCTGAAAAAATAATTTGAGAATACAAAAGTGTTAGTCTCTCAGTCATGTCCAACTCTTTGTGATCCCATGGCCTGTAACCAGCCAGGCTCCTCTGTCCATGGAATTTTCCAGGCAAGAATACTGGAGTGGGTTGCCACTTCCTACTCCAGGGTATCTTCCTGACCCAGGGCTGGAAACTGGGTCTTCTGAATTGCAGGCATATTCTTTACCATCTGAGCCACCAGGAACTTTTGGGGGAAAAAATTCATTTGGTAAAATTGGGGGAATGTGTTGAGCTACCTTAGGGGCCTGGTTGAGTGAGGGCTGAATGAGGAGTGAAGCCCACAGATAGATGGTTCTTTGAGAAGGGAAACGAGATGGGCATTAAGTTGATGGGGTAGGAAACTGGAAGATCCATGAAAATCTCTGAAAGGAATTGGCATGACAAGGATCTGGGTCAAGGATGGGTCACTAGCAGGAATCCAGAGCTTACCAATGACAGAGAGGTTAATGGTCTCACTGCTCTGAGGGCCAAAGCCATTGTCAGCTGTGCAGTAGTAGTTCCCAGAATGTTCTGCAGTCACAGAGAAGCTATAGGACTTTGTTCTCCATGAAGTAGCTTCTATCTTTGTGAGCAACACATCTTCATGAAAAAACTGGTACCAGATGGGCGAAGACCCTCTTTGAACTCTACACTGCAGTCTCACTTCATTTCCCACAAGAGTCTGGGTTCCAGGAGGGCTGAGGGTAAGGACAGGTTGAGACACAGGCACTGAGGGAGAGAAAACCTTAGTCAACAGATGCTTCTGCCACTGCCTAGAGCTGTTAATCAGTGACTAGTGAAATATCTAGTCTTATGTCCACTGGCCCTCAGGAGATCACAAATCACACTGTCCCCTAAAATTGGGCTTGGAGTTTGGCCATACACAGATGGCAAAAAAACAAAAACAAAAACAAAAAAAACACCCTGAGATTCAAGGCTCAACAGAAACCATTTTAACTTCATACTGAGCTGACAGTCACCTTCATGGACTTTGGGACCTTAAGCCAAGCCAGCAGAGGTGAATTCCTCTTGACTCAGAATGGATGCCCCTTGCCCTGCTTCCAGCCCCTCCCCTCTGTGTCCTCTCACACTGCTGCCTAATCAACTCTAAACGTGCTTACTCAAGAAAGACATCTTTGGTATAACTATGATCCTGCTCCCTGTCTTTGTATCTTTTATGGTTTTGTATCTGTAAATGATCAGTGCTTGCGTGCTCAGTTGCTCAGTCAGGCCCAACTCTTTGTGACCACATGGACTGCAGCCTACCAGGCTCCTCTGTCCATGGAATATTTTCAGGCAAGAATACTGGAGAGGGTTACCATTTCCTACTCCAGACTATCTTCCCAACCCAGGAATCAAAATAGCACTTCCTGTATCTCCTGCTTTGGCAGGTGGATTCTTTACCACTGAACCATCTAGGAGTATCTGATAGGAAAGGGGCAGGTGACAATTCAGTGAGCCTGGGAACTGATTTTGTAGCTATGGGAAACAATGTAATTAATCAAAATCAGAAATCTGTGGATTAGTAGGGCAAGAAGACAGAAAGAGAGAAGCATTTGCCTCCTCAGAGTTGGGGTCGAGGAGAGAGAGAGCTGCTCTGCAGAAAGCTAGGGGTGTGATAACATCTGAGTTGCTCACAGTACAAGGCTCAAAAGCAACAGACATCTGTCTCAAGAGAACCTAGGTATTGAGAATGACATAGGTTTGGCCAGAGGAAGAAGCAGGGGAAACTTGAAGGTGGGAATGCGTTTCTGGAGGGGTCAAGGATACCGGCCAGCCTTCCCTTGTGGCTCGGCTGGTAAAGAATCTGCCTGCAATGTGGAAGACCTGGGTTTGATCCCTGGGTTGGGAAGATACTCCAGAGAAGGGAAAGGCTACCCACTCCAGTATTCTGGCCTGGAGAATGCCATGGACTGTATCGTCCATGGGGTCACAGAGAGTTGGACACGACTGAGCTACTTTCACTTTCACAAGGATAGAGGCCAGGGATGGGTCACTAACAGAACCTAGGGCTTACCAGTGACAGAGAGGCTCATGGTCTCACTTCTCTGAGGGCCAAAGCCATTGTCAGCTGTGCAGTAGTAGTTCCCAGAATGCTCTGCAGTCACAGAAAAGCTATAGGATGCTGTTATCCCTGAAAAGGCTTCTCTCTTTTTGAGCAAGAAACCGTTACGAAAAAACTGGAACCAAATGGGCAGAGAACCTCTCTGAACTTCACACTGAAGGCTCATCTTATTTCCCACAAAAGTCCTGGTCCCAGGAGGGCTGAAGGTGAGGACAGGTTTAGACACAGGATCTGAGGGAGAGAAAAACGTTAGTCAGCAGTTGCTTCTGCCACTTTCGGAAGCTGTCAATCAGTGGCTGGTGGAAAGTTCAGTCTCATATGCACCGGCCCTCGGGGCACCACAGAGCCTCCCTGGCTTTTCTCCCTGGCTGTCTCATGTTCTCCTTGTTGGTCTTCTCCTTTCCCATTAGACCTGGCCCTTCTCCTCTCCTGTCTCCCCTTGTTAGGTCACCTCACTTCCATTTTTCAGAGGAGTTGATGTTATTGAGGAAGAAGTCCCTTATTTTGCTGCCACCAGACTCACACTGTTTACGTGCATCAGCCCCTTGTTTCTCCCCTCTCTGGTGACTTGGAAAAGCTGCCCCTCCACCAACTCAAGGAGGATCCTGCTCTTTCTTGACCCTGAGCTCACCTCCATGTGTCCCAGATATAAATTCTCTCCATCTATTCACCTCTTCCAAACACCACTTAGATGTGTTTAATCCTCTCCCCTTTAGTAAAACAACAAAACAAAACCCTATTTGCATTTAATGTTTCCAATGTCTGTTTCTTTTCTGTGGAAAGACTCATAGAAGAAACATTGTCTCTACTTTTTTCTCACTCTGATCTTTTGCTCAATACAATCTATGTTTTTATCAACATACTAAAGTTGATTTTTCATGCTTGTGATTATAATGATAATGGTGATAATAATAGATACTTATGATATAATATGGGAGAAGGAAATGGCAACCCACTCCAGTACTATTGCCTAGAAAATTCTATGGATGGAGGAGCCTGGTAGGCTACAGTCCATGGGGTTGCAAAGAGTTGGACACGACTGAGGGACTTCACTCACTCACTCACATGATATAATAATGTTTTTAACTATGTGTCTGGTGTGCATTTGTCATATATTATTTGTAAACATATGTAGGCAAACACTAATTTAATGATCAAAACAATCCTGAGAAGCTATTATCACTGCTTTTATTTCACAGATGAGGAAACTGAGGCCCACTGGGGTTAAACTGCATAGCTAGTACGTGGTGAGGCACCCATCAAACCCAGCTATCAAAGCAGGTTCTCATCTGTATTCTTCCACTTTCCTTTTCAGTGCTTTGTGGCTAATTCAGGGGATGTGACTCAATTCTTTTCTTTCAGCATATATCAGCTCTGCCTTCTCTGACTTGGCCTCTACTGTCTTTTGCTTAAAAGTCTCCCTCACTTGGCTTCACTTTGTTAAACACTCCTGCAGTGTTGGTCTAGTCTCTGTATCCTTAGATGTCAGTATAGTCTGGCATACTGAATATATGAAGTAATTACTTAGGAGGTGGATAAAGGAGCCATTCTACAGAACTTTGTGCATCTCTGAGAGCATCTGATGATGACATCCTGCCTCCAAATTCCTTGGGTCTGTGGATGTCAGGAGCACAGCTTCTCTGTCTCTTCCATTTGATGTCTCCTTCCAGGGTTCCCTGATCCTTTCCTTTAAAACCTTTTGCATATCTATTGTGGGAGGGGCTGCATTCTGGCTTATCTCCAGCCTTGCTCTGCTTGTTTTTTTTTTTTTTTTCCCAAACAGAAGAGAAAGTAGGTTGCTTCCAGGACCAGCCAGGATTGGACTCTACCATCTGTACAAACCCAAATCACACTGCTCCCTAAAATTTGGCTTGGACTTTGGCCACACACAGATGACACAAAACTGAGATTCAGGGCTCAACTGAAACCTATCTAACTTGATTTTGAGCTGACATTCACCTTTAGGGCCTTAAATCAGGCAAGCAGAGGTGAGTTCCTCTTGGCTCACAGTGGTTATCCCTTGATCTGCTGCCAGCCCTTCCCCATTTGGGCCCCTCTCACACTGCTACCTAACCAACTCTAAAAGAGCTTACTTATTGTAGCTATGTTGAATTAAATGTATGGTTTACTTATGGTAAACTTGTGGTTACCAGGGGGTAAAGGAGTGAGGGAGGGAACAGACTGGGAGATAGGGGCTGACATATGCATTACTACTATATATAAAAGGGATAACTAATAAAGACTACTGTAAAGCACAGGAAACTTAACTCAATATTCTATAATGACCTATATTGGAAAAGAATCTAAAAATGAATGTGTATATATTTATGTATGACTGATCCACTTTGCAGTACACTTGAAACTAACATAACACAGTAATTCAACTACACGCCAATAAACATTTTCTTAAAAAGAGGGTCGTATTTGGAGTAATTATGATCATGCTCCTTGTCTTTACATCTTACTTGGTTTTGTACACTGTGAATGATCAGTATCTGATATGAAAGGGACAAGAGACAAATCTGCCTCAGGGAGAACTGATTTTGTGGCTACAGGGGGCAGTGTAATGGGTGAAAATCAGGAATCTGGGGGGTTCACAAGACAAGAGGACAAAAAGAGAGAAGCACTTGTCTCCTCAGAGGTTGGGGTCCAGGAAAGGCAGAGCTGCTGTGCAGGCAGCCAGGGGCACAGTGGCACACGGGCTGCTGAAGGAACCAGGCTCAAAAGCAGCAGATAGCTGTCTCAGTGAGCTGGGGTGTTGAGAAGGACATTGGTTGGGCCAGATGAAAAAGAAGGTGAACCGTGAAGGTGGGAACACATTTCTGGGGCAGTCAGGGATAGAGGCCAAGTATAGGTCTCTAACAGAACCTGGGCTTACTAATGATAGGGAGGCTTACTAATGATAGGGAGGCTTACTTACTCACAGCTGCGCTCCACTGAGGGCCAAGGCCATTGTCAGCTGTGCAGTAGTAGTTTCCAAAGGGCTTTTCAGTCGGAGACAATCTATGTAACATTTTTCTCTCTGAAGTGGATTTTATCTCCTCAAGCAACACGTCTTCATGAAAAAACTGGTACCAGATGGGCAGAGAACCTCTCTGAACTTCACACTGAAGGCTCACCTTATCTCTCCTAAGAGTCCAGGTCCCAGGAGGTCTGAGAGTGAGGACAGGTTGAGACACAGGGACTGAGGAAGAGAAAAACCTTAGTTAACAGCTGCCCCTGACACTGCCTGAAGCTGTCAATCAGCAGCTAATGAAATGTCCAGTCTCATGTCCACTGGCTTTCAAGGCAGCCCACCATCTCCCGACTTTTCTTCCCAGCTCTTTCCTCTTCTCCATGTTGGTCTTCTCCTTCTCCATCACACCTGGCCCTTCTCCTCTCCTATCTCCCCTTGTTAGGTGACCTGACTCCCATTTTCCAAGGGAAATGATGATCTTGGGGAAGAAATCCCTGGTGTTGCTACCATCAGACTGACACATTTACCTTGCTCCTTCCCTCTACCATATGACTTGGAAGATTTGTCCCCTCACCTGCCCAAGCCACTCTCAGTCTTCCTGTCAGTCCCTGCTCTCCCTTTTCCCTTTGCTGGGACTGGCCTCATGCCTCTGCCCCTTTCTCTTTTCTTTACTACATTCACATTCTCTTCTAGAATCTCCTCCATTCCTACACTCCGCCTGTATCCAGCCTGACACTCTCTATAGGTGAGAAAACTGAGTCAGGAAGAGGTTAGGAGATCTGTCTGTGGTAACTCATCAGGATGTTTTCAGGGCCAGACAGGACCTAAGTCTGTCTCCTCGCTCCTATTCCAAAGTTAAATAACATCGACTCCTTAAAACAGGAACTGGAGCTTGTCACCAATGAAGGGAACAGCACAGGGCTCTATCGAAGCTATTTTCCTGTCACTACCACAACTACCTTAACTGTACTGAGGGTAAGATGGTGTTAGATACTGGTAAAGGAGGAGGTAGGGTAGTTTGGGGTGGTGTAGTAACCATAGTTACATGGATGGAGTACCTGATGTTACTACCTGTTGCTGTATCCTACATGGATTTGCACATTGGTTATTGAAAATAATTAACTGTTGATTGGAACAACAGATATCTCCATAACCCTGGGATAGAAGAATTATTTGAGAACTACTATGATTGATTGGAAACTCAAGCATATGGGATTTCAACAGATAAAGAAAGAAAAGAGAAAAACGGTGAGTTCTACAGATGCTGGGTTCAAGAAAGGAGAGAGAGAGATGTTGCAGACATATTAAGGGGTATGATAGTATCTGAACTGGTTGAAGGATGAGGCCCACAAGATAGAGACACTTATTCAAAGCCAGTGGGGATGGTGTTATGGAGTGAACTGTGTCCCTCTTTAATACATATATTGAAGTCATAACCTCCAATGTGGCTGTATTTGGAGATAGAGCCTTTAAGGAAATAATTAAGGTTAAATGATTGACTATATTCTTGGCAGCTGAAGATTGTAAAGCTCTATACAGTGAGCAAAAACAAGACCTTGAGCTGACCATGGTTCAGATCATGAGCTCCTTATTGCAAAATTCAGACTTAAATTGAAGAAAGTAGGGGAAACCACTAGACCATTCAGGTATGACCTAAATCAAATCCCTCATGGTTATACAGTGAAGGTGATGAATAGATCTGGTAGATAGAGTGCCTGAAGAATGATGGATGGAAGTTCACAACAATATGTGGAAAATTCTTAAAGAGCTGGGAATATCAGATTTCACTGGTGGTCCGGTGGTTAAGAATCCGCCTTGCAATGCAAGGGATACAGATTTGATCCCTGGTCCAGGAAGATTCTCACATGCCATGGAGCAACTAAGCCTGTTTGCCATGACTACTGATCTCAAGCACCTAGATCCCATGCTCCATAACAAAAGAAGCTACTACAGTGAGAAGCCTGCTCACTGTAACAAAGCGTAGCCCTCACTTCAATGAAGCGCAGCCCCTATTGCAACTAGAGGAAGCCCAGATGCAGCAACAAAGACCCAGTGCAGCCATAAATAAATAAAACTTTTTTTTTTTTTAAGAAAGAGATGGAAATACCAGACCACCTCACCTGTCTCTTGAGGGACCCGTATTCAGGTCAAGAAGCNGATTGTAAAGCTCTATACAGTGAGCAAAAACAAGACCTTGAGCTGACCATGGTTCAGATCATGAGCTCCTTATTGCAAAATTCAGACTTAAATTGAAGAAAGTAGGGGAAACCACTAGACCATTCAGGTATGACCTAAATCAAATCCCTCATGGTTATACAGTGAAGGTGATGAATAGATCTGGTAGATAGAGTGCCTGAAGAATGATGGATGGAAGTTCACAACAATATGTGGAAAATTCTTAAAGAGCTGGGAATATCAGATTTCACTGGTGGTCCGGTGGTTAAGAATCCGCCTTGCAATGCAAGGGATACAGATTTGATCCCTGGTCCAGGAAGATTCTCACATGCCATGGAGCAACTAAGCCTGTTTGCCATGACTACTGATCTCAAGCACCTAGATCCCATGCTCCATAACAAAAGAAGCTACTACAGTGAGAAGCCTGCTCACTGCAACAAAGAGTAGCCCTCACTTCAATGAAGCGCAGCCCCTACTGCAACTAGAGAAAGCCCAGATGCAGCAACAAAGACCCAGTGCAGCCATAAATAAATAAAACTTTTTTTTTTTTTTAAGAAAGAGATGGAAATACCAGACCACCTCACCTGTCTCTTGAGGGACCCGTATTCAGGTCAAGAAGCAACAGTTAGAACCAGACATGGAACAACGGACTAGTTCAAAATTGGGAAAAGAGTACAACAAGACTGTGTATTATCACCCTGCTTATTTAACTTATATGCAGAGCACATCATGTGAAATGCAAGACTGGATGAATTACAAGCTGAAATCAAGATTGCCAGGAGAAGTATCAACAACCTTAGATATGCAGATGACACCACTCTAATGGCAGAAAGTAAAGAGGAGCTAAAGAGCCTCTTGATGAGGGTGAAAGAGGAGAGTGAAAAAGCTGGCTTGAAATTTAACATTCAATAAACGAAGATCATGGCATCTGGTCCCATCACTTCATGGCAAATAGAAGGGGGAAAAAGTGGAAGCAGTGACAGATTTTCTTTTCTTGGGCTCCAAAATCATTGCAGATGGTAACTGCAGCCATGAAATTAAAACACGCTTACTCCTTGGAAGGAAAGCTATGACAAACCTAAAAGACAGCATATTAAACAGAAGAAATATCACTTTACTGACAAACGTCTGTATAGTCATCAGTGATATGGCTTTTTCAGTAGTCAGCTAGGTACAGATGTGAGAACTGGACCATAAAGAAGACTGAGTGCTGAAGAATTGATGTTTTCAAATTGTGGTGCTGGAGAAGACTCTTGAGAGTCCTTTGGACTGCAAGGAAATCAAACCAGTCAATTCTAAAGAAAATCAATCCTGAGTATTCACTGGAAGGACTGATGCTAAAGCTAAAGCTCCAATACTTTGGCCACCTGATGCGAAGAGCCAACTCATTGGAAAGGACCCTGATGCTGGGAAAGATTGAGGGCAAGAGGAGAAGTGGGTGGCAGGGGATGAGATGGTTAGATAGCATCACTGACTCTTTGGATATGAATTTGTACTAACTCTGGAAGATAGAGAAGCACAGGGGAACCTGGCATGCTGCAGTCCATGGGGTTGCAAAGAGTCAGACACAACTTAGAAACTGAACAACAGCAAAGGTTAAATGAGGTCATAAGAGAAGATTGATCCCCTAATCAGATAGGACTGGCATCCTTACAGATAGGAGAGGAAGATACCAGAGACCTCTCTCTCTCCAAGGACAGAGAGGAAAGGTTATGTGAGGACACAGAGAGAATGTGACCTACTACAAGAGAAAGAGGGCCCTCTTATCAAGAGACATGGTCCCAGATCATTCCAGCTCTAAAATTCTATTTGTTCAGGAACCATTTCATTTAAAAAGAAATTTTTAAATATGAAGATCCCACACATATGCCAGTCATTGAATACTTTCTTTGTCCTCCATTTCTAGGAGTTTCCAAAAGCTCCCACAACCCATCCTACCCCTAAATCCTCCTGCTGTTAGTCTAACTTCTGGTAGATTATTCATAGCAGTAAATTATTGGCAACAATCAACACCCACTCCCACTCAACCACCTCATGGTCTTTACAAAGTTTGAAAAGCTGTTCTTCAAATAATAGTTGGCAGACACACCTTTCACACTGATGATCATTAAGTTGCTCTTAACGGAAAAGCGACCGTTTCTGGCAATACAGTAATACTCTCCAGCATCACTATTTTGCACCACAGGGACCTTGAATTCTGTTTTTGGGGAAGTTTGAAGCTCTCTGTCCTTCCACAGTCTGTTGTTTTTTGTACCAAGAGACTGTGATGGGCCTTGGAACTCCATTTACTGAGCAGATGAGAACCAGCTCCTGACCTTCAAACATGAGCTCTGGGTGGGAGTGTATTCGGACGTCAGGAAAAATTTCTAAGTGAATAAAAATTACATGTGGGATTCTTGGCATTGGAGTGTCACAGAATGAGACACAGAAGAGTCACAGAATGGGAAGGGCTAATTCTGCTGACCTGATGGGAAGTTAACCTGGCGTGGAATGGAGATTTCTGCTTGGGAAGAGGGAGAAAGTGCTGGAGAGACAATGGTTTGAGAGAACTTCAATTCCTAATGAACTGGCGGAGCCAGTTCCTGAAAATGAAAGTGTTAGTTGCTCAGTCCTGTCCAGCTCTTTGTGACTCCATGGACTAGAGCCTACCAGGCTCCTCTGTCCATGGAATTCCCCAGGCAAGAATACTGGAGTGGGTAGTCATTCCCTTCTCCAGGGGATCTTCCCAACCCAGGGATCAAACCCGGGTCTCCCACACTGCAGGCAGATTCTTTACCATCTGAGCCACGAGAAACCATTTATTCCACAAGGAATAAAATGCCCAGCCTCTTCTCATGCCCTACCTGACAGAGCATGGGCCAGTCATCCTGGAAATTACACCCAGTGCCCAACACTGAAGTGGTGAGGATGGCAAAGGACAGGAAGACTTGGCACTGGAGGTACTTGTTCTGAAGCTGTGACAACTTCGGTGTTTTGCTGGAAATCAGTCATTGACATATACAGCAAGCTTGCCCTGGAGTAATCACTTCTTAACACCTCTGCCTGTCAGTTAGATGGTCAGAGGATGTGGACCTGTGACAGTCCTCCTAAAGTAGGAAAATCCGGGATGAAAGTGTTCTACACTCCAGGTGGTTGTGGTTTTACACTAGGATATTGACTAAGGGAAATGCCGTTTTGAGTCATCCTGGAGACTTGAAGAACAAGGGAAGATACCTGGGAACAGATAAGGAGTGGGATTTGGGGTCTGGGTTCCATCGGTAACATGAAGGGAGGTCCTATGCTAAAAATCACTGTGTTGCGACTGTTGAGTAACACCCTCTCCACTTCCTCTCAGTTTTCCAGTCCAAATCATATACCTAATATCTACACAGTTTCAAGGACTTCCCTGGTGGCTCAGATGGTAAAGAATCTGCCTGCAATGTGGGAGACCTGGGTTTGATCCCTGGGTTGGGAAGATCCCCTGGAGAATGGAATGACTACCCACTCCAGTATTCTTGCCTGGGGAATTCCATGGACAGAGGAGCCTGGTGGGCTCTAGTCCATGGGGTCACAAAGAGTTGGACAGGACTAAGCAACTAACATTTTCAATTTCAGACAGTTTAGAAGAAACATGAAACTGTTTCTTTTGCTTGGGAATGGGAGCAAATTGATGGATAATGCTAACCACTTTCACTATTTCCTCACTCAGGAGAGCATGCACCCCAGATCTGCATCCTTCCTAGTGCTCCTATGAGATATCAATAAGTCAAAATAAATCAGAAGAGGCACTTGACCATTGGGTGGTATTCATGCTTGAAGACCTATACAGTTTCAGAGACTTAGGAGAAAGCAATAGTGGGTACAAAATGAAAGTGAAAGTCGCTCAGTCATGTCCGACTCTTTGTGACCCCATGGACTATATAGTCCATGGACTTCTCCAGACCAGAATACTGAGCAGACAGCTTTTCCCTTCTCCAGGGGATCTTCCCAACCCAGGGATTGAACCCAGGTCTTCTGCATTGCAAGTAGATTCTTTACCATCTGATCCACAAGGGAAGCCCAGTGGGAACAACATCATCCCTAAATATATCCAGTTAGAAATATTTGCTCCCCAAGCTCTTGTCATTTAGGTTTTTTTTTTTATTCTTAAGTGCTCACCTCCAGGCATCTAGCATTCTAAGAATCTGTCCATCTGGCTGAGCAGAATTCATCTAGCTCAATCAAAGGGCTCTGTGGTTTATGCCTATAGTGTACATGTGTGTGCTCAGCCGCTTCAGTTGTGTCCAACTGTTTGTGACCCTATGGACTGTAGCCCACCAGGCTCCTCTGTCCATGGAACTCTCCAGGCAAGAATACTGGAGTGGGTTGCCATGCCCTCCTCCAACGGATCTTCCCCACCCAGGGATCAAACCCAGGGCTCTTATGTCTCTTGCATTGGTAGGCGGGTTCTTTACCACTAGCACCACCTGGGAAGCCCATGCCTATAGGCCCCCCAGGGGGAAAAAAAAAAATGATGTCAAGGAAGCCTAACTTCAGAGGAAAAAGAATGAGTTGTGTCTTACAGTACTGAAAGAAAAACAAATTGCTGTGTCATTCTGCCCAGCCCTTCCCAGCCCCATTCTGGAAAATCTCAGAACCCACTAACACTCACCGTGTACCTGTATGTGTAATTCCTGGCTCCGTTTCTGGACAAGGGAATTAATTCTCTGTGCCTCACACCAGTAAGACCCTGAGTTTTCTCTCCGTATGGGAGAGAACTGGAATTCTGGGGAGATTCTCCATTCTGACGTCGTGGATGGTTTGACGAAGCGGAACAGGAGCTGGCCTTCTGGCCTCTGTAGAGAGAGCTGGCTCTCACAGGTCAAGGTCACTGTGTACCCCTCAGTGGGCTGGGTAGAGGTGGCTCTCAGCACGGGATTTGGAAACAGCTCTAGAGAGAAGGATCACGATATTTCTCAGGGAAGTGAGGCTTGGAACTGCTTTGGAGAAAAACACAGTTCATCCTCAGCACCCGCAAGCAGAACATACAAAAGCAGGGGAAAAGATGCCACCTTTGATTACTAAGATCCTCCAAAGCACAGTAGTACTTTCTCTATTCCTTGTAGGAATGCTCCTTGAGATTCAGTAGTATTTCAGACCACCCTTTTTATCCTCTATAATCTCAGGAGTCCTCATTTTGACCAACCTATTTTACAAAATAAAGAACGCTTTACCTTGGACTACGATTTTAATTTTGTTTGAAGAAACCGAGTAAGTATCTGTAACTCCATTACAGTAATATTCACCATTGTCCTTCATACTTGCTTGATGAATATGGAAGTCAGAAGTTTTGTTAAGGATTTTCAGGACTTTTCCATTCTTGTACAATGTCATGTTATTTAGTAGTATGTTTGCCTTTGCTTGGCATCTCAGAACCACGGAGTCTTCTTCAAACACCTCAGATGGAGCCTGCAGGATCAGGTTGGCTGTAGAACACACAAGGGAGTTGTTTGTTTCTTCCGATTGTTTCTCCCTTCTTTTCACTATTATTCTAAAAGATTTTTTAAGACTGGGAACTAGGGAAAAGGATGCTTAAAGTAATCATCATTTCTTTTTTCTGATTTTATCTATTTAATTAATTAATTAATT
The DNA here is from genome assembly GCA_006410935.1 of Redunca redunca. Classification (NCBI taxonomy): domain Eukaryota; kingdom Metazoa; phylum Chordata; class Mammalia; order Artiodactyla; family Bovidae; genus Redunca; species Redunca redunca. The sequence continues at coordinate 183,495 of SJYQ01001312.1, read as the reverse complement.
TTTGGCCATGCCACATGTCTTGTGGGATCTTAGTTCCCCAACCAGGGATCAAATCCATGCTCCCTGAAATGAAAGCACAGAGTCCTAACAACTGGACCACCAGGGAAATCCCATTTTTTTCCTGGCTTTAAAAGGAACACATATGCTTGAGAAAATGCTTAAAACAGAAATGCAAATTAATCTTATCAACTCACCAGATTTTTTCATATATTTTTCCAGTTCTTTTATCTATGTGCATGTATATAAGAGTCTGTATATATTTCTTTTTATGAAATTAAAATATTTATCCACTTGATAACTTGCTTTTCACTTACTTTACTATGAATACTTTCCTATGTCATCAACATCAACCTGGTTTT
>SJYQ01001312.1:155721-183102 GCA_006410935.1 Redunca redunca | reverse complement strand
ATTTATTTAATGAATTTTCTCTTCTTGACCATTTAAGATTCTTCAATTTTGGTTGTATATATCTGTGACTATTTCAGTAGGTAAATTCTTAACAGCAGAATTGTCAGGTCAAAAGGCTAAACATTTTCTTAGCTCTTTGCTACTATACTGTTCCTTGTTCACTAAATTAAAGAGCATTATATTATAACTAGAAAGATACTGCCTCAAATTCATTCAAAATAGGTGGTTTTAGGACAGAAATGGAAATTACTCCCTCTCTATCTTCTATCTACCTATCTATAAAATATTAATAAATCCTCACATAGATTTTTATTCCAAATAAATTTTATAAGTCTCAAACTAAACATAGATTCAGAAACCATTCAAATAAATTGCTTCTCAAATTTTCTTTTACCTGAGTAGCTTGTAAAATATATAAATTCTTGGGCCCTATTTCTATAGCTTTTGAATTAGTAAATGCAGCTGGGTTTTGAGTCACTTTATTATTCCTAAACTTTTTTTTTCTTTCATTTCTTTCCCACCTGCAGAAAAGATTAAGTCCACACGATCACTTGACTGTGAGTCCTGGGCCTGGCATTTGTACCCTCCAGATTCACGGACCTCATAGGTGTTTTCTGTTGTCTTATGTTGTGTTTCTCCAGGAAGATACCAATGGTACCATTGTATTTTCTGTGGTGCATTGATCTGAAATGCTTTGCAAGTCAGTGTCACAGTCTCTCCTTTGAAGAAAGTGGTCCATGGAGGATGGAGGGAAATTACAGATTTGATTTCAGTTGCTGTGGAGGAAAAAGAAAGAATCTGAGGTGGAGTGGCCTACAGTTCCCATCACAGTGGTTTGTGAGGCACAGGCCAAAGGCCTTGACTTTGGAGGATCCCCAAGAAATCCCCGGGAAGGTCACTGTTCATGGCTTTGTTTCAACCAGAGCTCTCACCCAGGAGAAAGTGACTGCTGAAGAGATGGCAGTGAGCAAAGAGATTTCAAGACTGCAATACCAGTAAGATTCACTGCCAAATGTCAATAGGAAAAATGATTGGTTAATTTGTTATAGAATTGGATTCTGGAAAAAGTCATCCTCTGCCACTTTATCATGTTCATAAACTCATAAGAACTTCACAAGGAGTTATTAAAATCACAGTTTTTCACTTTGCACACAAAAAAGGGATAATCATATTGATTTTGGCACTGACAAAAGCTTGAGAGATTAACTTGCTTAACACTTTCATTTTATAGATGATATATAGAAAAAGATAAAGATAAGACCACATATTTCTCATTCTCAAAGTCAAGAAAGCCTTCCCAACTAGAAAGCGCCATGAAAGTCAAAAGAGAGTGATGATCCTAGTAGGGGTCTATAGATAGAGAAGGAAACTTAGGAAACTTTGGGAGGTCATTGCAAGTTAATGATAGCCCAAGAAAGCTATTGGAACATTGTTCGATGAAGCAGGCTTGCTTAATTATAAAACCATAAACAAAATCACAAGATATGCCCCAGGCCACTAGATGGAAGAACTGTCACCACCCTTCCACTAATATGATAAGCCTAGTTTGACCTCATAGGGTCAGACAATTTTCTGCCTCATATGAAAGAGGAGCTAATGATGTATGCCTTTCGTTTGCAGCTACATGTACTTGAAGAAGAGGTCTTCTCCCCTCCTCTTTTTTTCATTATAAAACTGTAACTCACTCAATCCTCAGGACAGAGTTCCCTCACCTGTCCATTTGCATCTCTTACAAGCATCCTATATTAATAAATTTACTTCTTGCCTATCAAAAAAAAAAGAGTGATGCTCACTCTACACATAGGTCTCTTCACCACAATCCATCTTGGCTAAGAGATGTGTACACACACATGGGAGGATCCTTAGATATACCAAATACAGACTCAGAACCAGGCAAATCAAAATGATTGGCCAAAGGGAACCAGGAAGAAATGCCCCCATGTAAGTGATGGAGCGATTATCTCTGAGTCTGCCCGTGTATCTATCCACATGCGCTGTACCCTTTTTCCTCCTAATAAACACTTAACTGTTTCACTATCAAAAATAAATAAATAAAAAGTCCATCATAGATAATTATGGTAAAGCAAGGAATGGACAAGGTGTTAGCTAGAATCCAGAGATGGTCTAGATAAGGATGAAACACTGGTGCATCTGATTTTGGACAGGAGAGAGGTTGTAGACAGTTCTTGCTATTCATGGGTCTTCAAATATCCAAGATACCCTCTGATCCAAACAAATGTCAAGAGTCAGAACTCTAAAAAATGTAGGATACAGACAGTTTATCTTCTCCCCCAATCTCCTCTCATTTCGCATTTCTTCCTTTTAAGGGCCCATCTGTTGGATGCTCTATTCTCCACACATTTCCTGGAGAGAAAACTGTAGAGAATGAAACATTCCCACTGTGATGTTTTCAGAGCAGTTTTTGGGGTTTGATGACTGGAGAACTACTTATCCCAAGTCCTAAACATTTGACATGGAGTTAAGATGTCCTGCCTTGTGATCTGNCTGAGGATGACTATGTAGCTATCCAGGCCATAGGGCAATGCCAGTAAACCGGGTAACACTTTCACATCCTTGTCGATGTCAGCAAGAGAAACAGGAGATATTAGAGATCCTCAGACAATTGTCACAAGCATTTCATATTTATTAGAGAGAGATTCTTATCCAGCGACACTGAACATAAGAAAGGAGAACTCACCAAACTGTCCACCGTCAGGAGCTGTAAAAATATAAAGAGCCAGAGATGAGCACAGAGCAGAGATTCTTTGGCTTTTCAAAAGTAATGCTTGTTTTTTTTCCCATTCACTTATTATTTTTTTGTTAAAATTTATTTTAAAAATATAACAGTCATTTAGCAAATGTCTATGTACATTAGTCATTGTGGTTGGACTATTAAGATGAGTTTAAAAAATAGTATCTGATAGCAAGAAGTTAATTTTGGGGGTGTGGTAAACAGAAACTTGAAGAAAATATTATAATGCAGGGTGTAAATACTAAAATTACACATGGGGGCATCATAAAGGCAGAAGGGTCACCCATCCCAACATGTAGGGTCTGTGTGTGGGAGCGAGTGTGTAGCAAAGGAAGTGATGCTTGAGAAAACTGGATGAGAACATAGGAGTCAGCCAGGGAAAGGTGTTTCTATGTGGCAAGAGATGATGGAGAGGGCAATCGAGACAGAAAGGCCCCAGATGTGAAGAAATAGCACTGAGTGTTCAGCTGGGTAGGAGACTGGTTCTGGAAGGTAGAGAATTTAAGGGAAATCAGATTGGACAAGCAGACAGGGTCTAAGTTATGAGTGGTAAGCAGCTATGGTTTCATCATAAAAGTAACAGGGAACCATGGAAACGTTTCAAGAGGAGGAGTGACAAGATTAAAAGCTGTTACTTCGTTGGAGCACTCTAGAAGAGGTAAAGCAGAAGGACTGGAGAGAAGGCAGAGTAAGATACAGTGATACTTAAACTTTTTTAGAGTATTTATCTGAAGTCATCTCACTTGTTTGTTTGTTCACTTTCCCTTCTCTACAATAGAATCTGTATGATAGTGGGGACTTCTTATTTTCACCACACATCGTGCAGAATTTATAACAGTGCCAAACTCATCAGACAGGTTTCATAAATGATTATTGAACAGTGAATTAATTAGAAGTACTAGATCAGTAAGTATCTCTACTTGAGAGGATGTGGGGTTTTTTAATTATTTATTTTAATTGAAGGGTAACTACTTGACAATATTATGACAGTTTTTGCCATACATCAACATGAACTGGCCACAGGTACACGTGGTCCCCACATCCTGAACCCCGCCTCCTGCCTCCCTCCCTTCCCTATCCCTCTGGGTTGTCCCAGAGCACTGCCTTTCAGTGCCCTGCTTCATGCACAAACTTGCACTGGTCATCTGTTTTACATATGGTAATGTAGATGTTTCAGTGTTATTCTCTCAGATCATCCCACCCTCGCCTTCTCCCACTGAATCCACAAGTCTATTCTCCTTTGTTTTCCATCTGTGCCTCTTTTGTTGCCCTGCATGTAGTATTGTCGGTATTGTCTTTCTAAATTCCATACATATGCATTAAAATACAGTATCTGTCTTTCTCTTTCTGACTTACTTCACTCTGTATAATAAGCTCCAGTTTCATCCACTTCATTAGAACTGACTCTAAAGGGTTCCTTTTTATAGGTGAGTAATATTCCATTGTGTATATGTACCACAACTTCTTTATCCATCCATCTGCTGATGGACATCTATGTTGCCTCCATGTCCTAGGTATTGTAAACAGTGCTGCAGTTAACACTGGGGTACATGTGTCTCTTTCAATTCTGGTTTGAGAGGATGCAGGCTTGAGAAAGGGGTAATCAAGAGGCAGAGAAGGCAAAACTGACAGGTTTTGTACATTGATTCCAATGAGGAACAGACTTGAGTCATTCATTCAATAAGAATTTGTGGAATTTGTCTAACCATATCTAGGAACTGGACAAGGCGACGGAAATCCAGCAGTGAGCAAAAGGGATATTATCTCTGTCCACATGGGGCTGATGGAGAAGTAATCCAAACCTAAGTGTTATAATCAGAACAATAGACTATTTGCCATTTTCTGAAAACCTCAACACCATGGATTTTGTATTGTTCTATAAGTAGCGATTATTTTTCTGAGTGTATTCTACATGGTAGATATGCAACCTATATCATTCCGTGTAATCTATTCACTATCCATATGAGGAAAGTTTGATGACTGTCCTCATTTTACAGGCAAGAAACTGTTTAGGCTGGCAGAGACATCACTATGCCAACAAAGGTCCATATAGTCAAAGCATGGACATGAGTTTGAACAAACTGTGGGAGACAGTGGGGGACAGAGGAGCCTGGTGTGCTACTGTCCATGGGGTCACAAGAGTTGAGTGCAACTTAACAACTGAATGATGAACAACAACAAATACTTTTTCGAGTGTATTCTATATGATAGATATTCACCTATGTTGTTTCATGTAATCTTGTCACTATCCCTGTGAGGAAAATTCTATGATTATCCCCATTTTACAGATGAAAAACTGTTTGATAGCTGGTAGGGGCAGAAGACTCTACACATGGACATCACCAAAGGGTCAACACCAATATCAGATTGATTATATTCTTTGCAGCCAAAGATGGAGAAGCTCTATACAGCCAGCAAAAATATAACCAGGAGCTGACTATGGCTCAAATCATGAACTCTTTATTGCCAAATTCAGACTTAAATTGAAGACAGTAGGGAAAACTACTAGATCATTCAGGTAGGACCTAAATCAAATCCCTGACAGTTATGCAGTGGAAGTGACAAACAGAATCAAGGGACTAGATCTGATAGAGTGCCTGAAGAACTAAGGATGGAGATTCATGACCTTGTACAGGAGGCAGTGATCAAGACCATCCCCAAGAAAGAGAAATGCAAAAAGCCAAAATATTTGTCTGAGGAAGCCTTACAAATAGCTGTGAAAAGAAGAGTAATGAAAGGCAAAGGAGAAAAGGAAACATATACCCATCTGAATGCAGAGTTCCAAAGAATAGCAAGGAGAGATAAGAAAGTCTTCCTCAGTGATCAGTGCAACGAAATAGAGAAAACAACAGAATGGGAAAGACTAGAGGTCTCTTCAAGAAAATTAGAGATACAAAGGGAACATTTCATGCAAAGATGGGCACAATAAAAGATAGAAATGGTATGGACCTAACAGAAGCAGAAGATATTAAGAAGAGGTGGCAAGCAGACACAGAAGAGGTATACAAAGATGATCATCACAACCCAGTAATCATGATGGTGTGATCACTCACCTAGAGCCGCACATCCTGGAATGTGAAGTCAAGTGGGCCTTAGGAAGCATCACTATGAACAAAGCTAGTGGAGGTGATGGAATTCTAGTAGAGCTATTTCAGATCCTAAAAGATGCTGCTGCTAAGTGCTGCACTCAATATGCTAGCACATTTGGAAAACAGCAGTGGCCACAGGACTAGAAAAACTGTTTTCATTCCAATCCCAAAAAAAGGCAATGCCAAAGAATGTTCAAACTACCACACAATTGCACTCATCTTGCACTCTAGGAAAATGATGCTCAAAATTCTCCAAGCCAGGCTTCATCAGTATGTGAATTGTGAAATTCCAGATGTTCAAGCTGGATTTAGAAAAGGCAGAGGAACCAGAGATCAAATTGCCGACATCTGCTGGATCATCAAAAAAGTAAGAGAGTTCCAGAAAAAAAAAAAATCTGCTTTATTGACTACACTAAAGCCTTTGACTGTGTGGATCACAACAAACTGGAAAATTCATCAAGAGATGGGAATACCAGACCACCTGACCTGCCTCCTGAGAAATCTGTATGCAGACCAAGAAGCAACAGTGAGAACCAGACATGGAACAACAGACTGGTTCCAAGTTGGAAAAGGAGTACGTCAAGGCTGTATATTGTCACCCTGCTTATTTAACTAATATGTAGAGTACATCATGAGAAACGCTGGGCTGGAAGAAGCACAAGCTGGAATCAAGATTGCCGGGAGAAATATCAATAACCTCAGATACAAAGATGACACCACCCTTATGGCAGAAAGTGAAGAGGAACTAAAAAACCTCTTGATGAAAGTGAAAGAGGAGAGTGAAACAGCTGGCTTCAAACTCAACATTCAGGAAACTAAGATCATGGCATCCAGTCCTATCACTTCGTGGCAAATAGACGGGGAAACAGGGAGAGACATTATTTTGGGGGGCTCCAAAATCACTGCAGATGGTGACTGCAGCCATGAAATTAAAAGACATTTGCTCCTTGGAAGAAAAGTTATGACCAACCTTGACAGCTTATTAAAAAGTAGAGATATTACTCTGCCAACAAAGGTCCGTCTAGTCAATGCTATAATTTTTCCAGTAGTCATGTACGGATGTGAGGGTTGGACATAAAGAAAGCTGAGCAGTGAAGAACTGATGCTTTTAAACTGTGGCATTGGAGAAGATTCTTGAGTCCTTTGGACAGCAAGGAGATCCAACCAGTCCATCCTAAAGGAAATCTATCCTGAATATTCATTGGGAGGACTGATGCTGAAGTGAAACTCCAATAGTTTGGCCACCTGATGAGAAGAATTGACTTATTTGAAAAGACCCTAATACTGGGAAAGATTGAAGGCAGGAAGAGAAGGGAACGACAAAGGATGAGATGGTTGGATGTCATCACCGACTCAATGGACATGAATTTGAGCAAACTGGGGGAACTGGTGATGGACAAGGAGTCCTGGCATGCTGCAGTCCATGGGATCACAAAAAGTCAGACACGACTGAGCAACTGAACTGAACTGAGGGGCAGAATGTAATTTTTAACCCATTTATTTGAACCCATCTTGTTTGATCCCAACGCATATGCTCCTGGCCATTATCCTATCCTGCTCCTCTGTTTTGGTGCCACACTAGGACATCTTCCCATTTCTGGAGTATTCCATGCAGCTTCAAACTATGAGGTCCTTTTTTATTACATTTTCCTGCACTCCATCCCTGCCCCCTCCAGCTCTTACTGTCCCTCTGTTTCATGAAGTCATTACCAATGATTTGGTGTGTAGCTTACTATCCACTTTTACCATCATTGGTAACTTTTGCTTGAACAATTGTTTACATCAGATCTTGTTGCATAGATATATCTTGTACGTTGTCCTTGTAGAATGAAGACCCTTATATATCGTGAGCTTCCTAAGTACAAAATGCTGTTTCCCATGTCTTCTCAATGTAAACACTGTGAGAAATCATACAGATATTACATTTCTCTTTGATTCCATGAAAGGAGTCACACTGGAGATAAATCCTATGTAAACAGTGTGAAAAAGCTTTTCACAGTCATAAAAGCTTTCAATCATGTGAAAGATTTCACACCAGAGAGAAACCCTATCAATGTGAACACTGTGAGAAAGCATTCAGAAACCGCAAGTCTCTTTGAATCCATGAAAGGACTCAACATTGGAGAGAGGCCTTATCAGTGTTAAAAAGAGGGTCAAAGTTCATGAAGAACCCATATTTGAGAAGAACCCTCAGTTGCAGCTTGTGAACTCTTCGTTGTGGCATATGGGATCTCATTCCCTGACCAGGTACTGAACCCAGGCCCCCTGCATTGGGAGTTCAGAGTCTTAGCCATGGGACCACCAGGAAAGTCTCAGGTGTCGAGTTTTTGTTTTTGAGGGTTGAGTTTTTGTTTGTTTGTTTGTTTTGGTAGTTCACGTTTCACTTTTCATATTACAGTAGTAACAGTCTCACAAAATAAGCGAGAAGTATTGTCTCCTCTGAGAAGACTTTGTGAACAGTAATATATATTGTTGAAAACTTTTTTGGAGAACTTTGTATAGACGTCATCTACTCAGAGGTACGGTCTAGGTCTGTTTTATGGGTGCTTTCTGGTTTACTAATTCAGACACTTCACCTTTTAAAAATATATTTATATGCTTACTTGGCTGCGTCAGGTATTAGCTGTGGTGCATGGGCTTGGTTGTCCTGAGGCATTGGCATCACAGTTCCCCAAATAGGGATCCAAGCCCTATCCTCTGCACTGGAATAGGGATTCTTAACCACTGGACCACCAGGGAAGTCCCTCAAGCACTTCACTTTTTGTAGTTCTGTTTTGATTTGGGGTTTTTTGGTTTATTTATTTTTGTTTTAGTTTCATAGTTTCAATAATTTGTTTCCTGCAGGGAAATTATGCGTCTCATGTAAATCGTCTTAGATTTTGGCATATACTTGTTCATTGAATTCTTTCATAGTCCTTTTCTATTTCTGCAATGTGCATAGTAATATCCCTCATTTTTCCCGACTGTATAAATTTGAATATTCCTTCTTTTTCCTAGATCAACCTTGCTTAAGATTTGTCAATTTTGTTAATTTTTCTATAGAACTCACTTTTGGTTTCACTGGTTTTTCTCTATGATTTTTCCACTCCCCATTTCATTCATCTCTACTTTAAATTTTATTCTTTCCTTTCCTCCTCAAATCAGGTTTGGTGAGTCATCTTTAAAGTCTGTTAAGGTCAATAGACATGGTACTGAGTTTCAGCCTCCCTCATTTGCTAGCAGAGGCATGAAAAGGCTACACCTTTTGTTTAGGTTTCACTTCAGATGCAAGCCATAACATTTGAGACTTTCGGAACGATATAATACCCCTCAATATCTCTATTAATATTTTTTGTTTTCAAGGGCATTTTGCACAATATTTATACAGCCTCTTTTCATGTTGGCATCATTCACAGGTATATCTATCACACACTTGGACTTTCACTCTTAGTATCTTTCATCTAAAGTGTGCTTTCTAGACTACCCTGGTGGCCTAGTGGTTAAGAATCTGCCTGCCAGAGCGCAGGACACAGATTCGATCCCTGGTCCAGGAAGATTCCACATGCTTCAGAGAAACTAACGACATGCTATGCAAATAATGAGCCAGCACTCTAGAGCCTGTGCTCCACAACAGGAGAAGCCACTGCAAATGAGAAGACCAAGCATCACAACTAGAAAAAAGCCCATGCTCAGCAATAAAGAGCCAGCACAGCTGAAAATGAATGAATAAATAAATTAAATCAAATTAAAAATATAAAAAAATACACTCTGCTTCTTCTACATAGTACATACTTAGATCAGGGTTTGTCTATTTCATATAAGGTGAAACTCTCTTCCTCCTGTTTGGACCATATCATTCATTCACTCTTAGTATTATTGACATAGATGCAATACACCTGGCATTTACCTTTTGGGTTTTACAGTTATTAAATTTTTAATTCTTCCAGAAGGTAAAGAATCTGCCTGCAATACAGTAAACCCAGGTTCAATCACAGGGTTGGGAAGATCCCCTGGAGAAGGGGATGGCTACCCACTCCAGTATTCTTGCTTGGAGAAACCCTTGGACAGAGGAGCCTGGTGGGCTATTGTCCATGGGGTTGCAAAGAGTTGGACATGACTGAGCAACTAACACTTTTAATTCTTGCTGCTGCTGCTAAGTCACTTCAGTTGTGTCCAACTCTGTGCGACCCCATAGATGGCAGCCCACCAGGCTCCGTTGTCCCTGGGATTCTCCAGGCAAGAACACTGGAGTGGGTTGCCATTTCCTTCTCCAATGCATGTAAGTGAAAAGTGAAAGTGAAGTTGCTCAGTCGTGTCCAACTCTTCGCAACCCCGTGGACTGCAGCCTACCAGGCTCCTCTGCCCATAGGATTTTCCAGGCAAGAGTACTGGAGTGGGTAAGTCCTTTATAAATTTATTTTTCATTAAATGAATATATTCTAGTCCTTTCATTTCTAAATGGCTTCTCCATTAGATATTTTTAAAAAATTAGAGTTTTCTCTTTAAAAATATATGCATTGATTACATATTATCACAGCTTAATCCCAGGGATACAAGAAGGCATTCATATAAAGCTTTATCTTTTTTCATTTTTTTATTATTGTCATGCAGATTATATTAATGATATAATCATCTCAAATATTTTGGTACACTTGTGTACCATCTGCGGTCATTTCCTTTGCTTAGAACAGTTTACTCTCACGCTTGTGCTTTTGAATGGCAAATGTACTAACATGGGTATCACATTGCTATATATTGTAGTGTACTAACACATACATACATAGGATTTTACATAGTTCCTTTCACATCAATTAAAAGAAAATTGTATTACTTCTGCCTTTTATTCTTATGGCATTAAATATATAAGTGTTTTTCTTTGTTAATGTTAATATGAACTACTTTCTGGAATCTCTAGTATTCAAGCTGAAGAACTCCTCCTGTAATTCCTGTGAGGCAATTTATTAATATATTTTTTCAGTTGTTATTGATTTGAGAACATCTTTGTTTTGTCTCTATCTTTCAGAGGGTAGTTTTGGTCAAGATGGAATTCTTGGTTGATAAGTTTTTTTTCTTAGCACACCTTGAATGTTTCCCTCTGCCTTCTGGCCTCCCTGTTTTTTTTTTTGCTGAGATTATCATCTAATTTTACTAGGATAATTTTACTGGTCATTTTCCAAATGCCCTTTATTCCCACTATACTGTTCCAACTCCTATTTCTATGCATATCTAATATTTCTGTTATAAACTAGATATTTTAGGCAATATAATGCAGGTACTCTGGGTACTGGACGTATTTCTTCTGCACTTTGTTATAATGAAAGGAAAGGAAAGTTGCTCAGTCGTGTCCAACTCTTTGCGACCCCATGGACTGTAGCCTACCAGGCTTCTCAGTCTATGGGATTTTCCAGGCAAGAGTACTGGAGTGGGTTGCCATTTCCTTCTCCAGGGGATCTTCCTGACCCAGGGATCGAAGCTGGCTCTCCCGCATTGTAGGCAGACGCTTTACCCACTGAGCCACCAAGGAAATGACGAGTACCAGCACTATCAGTTTTTGTTTGTTTTTTTTTTGGTGGAGAATGTGAGTAATGATCCAGCATTATTTTGATGAAGCTTGATCCCCACGTTTTGAGAAGACAGTGCATTGAATTATGGATATGCAGATTATGATCTTGGAGAAGGCAATGGCACCCCACTCCACTACTCTTGCCTGGAGAATCCTGGGGATGGGGGAGCCTGGTGGGCTGCTGTTTATGGGGTCACACAGAGTCGGACACAACTGAAACAACTTAGCAGCAGCAGCAGATTATGATCTGCTTCCCTGGTGGCTCAGCTGGTAAAGAAACCACCTGCAATGCAGGAGACCTGGGTTCTATCCCTGGTGGGGAAGATCCCCTGGAGAAGGGAAAGGCTACCTACTCCAGTATTCTGGCCTGGAGAATTCCACGGACTGTATGGTACATGGGGTTGCAAAGGGTCGGACATGACTGAGTGACCTTCACTTTCATGTCTTCTCATCATTCTTAGCATCTAACATAATGCTGTGTATTAATGTTACTGAATAATTTGTTGAACAAACGAATAAATATATTTTATTCTAATAGTTTCAACTTTGGTTGAAAAACCAACCAGTTGATACATGTGAATTGATAGACTTAACACCTGCCCACAGACATAATGAGAATGTCATTTGCTGAGAGTGACATAAATAAGATGGTAGAATAGGAGGTCTCTAGTCTTTCCCTTACAGAAGCAAATTTTTGGCAGCCTACTATAAACGAAAGCTGATAGCTTTGAGATCTAGATGGGAGATTGTGAAATCCCGCTGGAGCCCAATAACAATGAAGGGCCATTTTGAGAAGGCATGCCCTAGGAGGTGACTCACTGACTATCATCCCAGCTACAGACTGAAAGCTGCCCCATTCTCCTGTGGACTCAACTCTAGCCCCACTTGTCCATGCTCCTACCACCTGTCTCTTCTGCCGAGGAATCCATGCTCATCTATTCCCCTGGTAGCAGGCCCACCAACCTCAGACTGAGTTCTGTTGCTGAAGCAGTTCTGTGACCCAGATCCAAAGGCAAGTCACAGACTAAGAGAAAATCTTATATGTATCCTTATTTATGGGGCTTCCCTGGTAGCATAGACAGTAAAGAATCTGCCTGAATGCAGGGTGACTGGGTTTGATCCCTGGGTTGGAAAGATCACCCAGAGAAAGGGAATGGCTACCCGCTCCAGTATTGTTGCCTGGAGAATTTCATGGGCAGAGGAGCCTCGTGGGTTACAGTCCACATGGTCACAAAGAGTCAGACACAACTAAATGACTTTCATACACACACATATACACATATATATATATACACACATGAAAAGTTCTACAAGTTGGAATTAAAGGCCAGTAGCAACTTGAAAACACTTGAAATTGTAAAACTCACTAGTAAAGGTGAATATACAGATGGTTTGACCTATGAGTTTTCAACTTTGTGATGGTGCAAACACAATATGCATTTGGTAGAAACCAGACTTTGAATTTTGATCTTTTCCTGGGCCAGCAACACACAGTATGATACTCTCTTGTGACGCTGGGCAGCAGCAGTGTGCCAGTGCTCCCAGTCAGCCATGTAATCACAGGGGTAAACAACAGATACACTTACAACAATTCTGTATCTATGCAGTCATTGTATTTTTCACTTTCAGTGCAGTATTCAGTAAATTACATGAAAGATTCAACACTCTATTATAAAATAAGCTTTGTGTTAGCTGATTTTACCCAACTATAGGCTAAGGTAGTGTTCTGAGCATGTTTAAAGCAGTCTAGATTAGGCTACAATATTTGATAGGCTGGGTGTATTAAATGCATTTTAGACTTATGATATTTTCTGCTTATAATCAGTTTATTAGGATATAACTCCATCATGAATTGAGGAAGATTAATATAATCAAATTCAGAATATGCTAAACACTGTGTGTTAGTCTATACAATTTGTTATGACAAAAGTGCTGTACGGGGTAACCTATAAACAACAGAAATTTATTTCTCAAAGTTCTGAAGGCTAGTAACACTGGCTGACTCTCTCTGCACAGTCCACTTCATAGACAGCCACCTTCTCACTATAATCTCACATGCAAGAAGCCTAAGAGGACTCTCTTTGATCTCTTTTATAAGGGCACTGATCTCTTATGATGCTCGTGCCCTCACGACATAATCATCTCCCAAAGGCCCCTCCATCTCCTAATACTATCACCTTCAGTGGCAAAATTTTAATATATGAAGTTTGAGGGGAAATAAACATTCGTAAAATCCTATATAGCGGTATGTAAAACACTTTTAACTCTAGCAAAAAAGTTTAAAAAGACAAAAGTACTAAAAATTAACTATAGCTACAATAATTTGTTAATATATACACAATGTAAAAGTATGTAAATTGTGATACCTATAATAAAGTGGAGGATAATTAAAGGATAGAGTTTTAATACTTGATTTAGATGAATGTCTTAATTTAAATTCTTATATTTTATATAGGTCCCATAGCAACCACAAAGAAAAAGTCTAAATAGATACAAGTGAAAGTGAAGTCGCTCAGTCATGTCCGACTCTTTGCGACCCATGGACTGTAGCCTATCAGGCTCCTACGTCCATGGGATTTTCCAGGCAAGAGTGCTGGAGTGGATTGCCATTTCCTTTTCCAGGGGATCTTCCCAACCCAGGGATTGAACCCGGGTCTCCCACATTGCAGGCAGATGCTTTACCATCTGAGCCACCAGGGAAGCCCCAAATAGATACAAAGGACCCCCCAAAAGTCAAAACTATATTGAACCAGAAGAAAAAAACTGGAAGAAACATAATTTCAGACATCTAACTATTACAAAGCTGTGGTAATAATCAAAACTATTTATGTTGATATATGGCAGAGGCCAACACAATATTGTAGAAAAATTATTTTCCAATAAAAAAACAAAACTAGCATAAAAATAGACATATAGATCAATAGATCAGAACAGAGCCTAGAAATGAATCCACACTTTTATAGTCAACTGATCTTCAAAATAAACTGTGGAAAATTCTGGAAGAGATGAGAATGCCAGACGACCTGACCTGCCTCTTGAGAAACCTGTATGCAGGTCAGAAAGCAACAGTTAGAAGTGGACATGGAACAACAGACTGGTTCCAAGTTGGAAAAGGAGTAACGTCAAGGCTGTATACTGTCAACCTGATTATTTAACTTATATGCAGAGTACATCATGAGAAACACTGGGCTTGAGGAAACACAAGCTGGAATCAAGATTGCAGGGAGAAATATCAATAACCTCAGATATGCAGATGTCACCACCACCATTATGGCAGAAAGTGAAGAGGAACTAAAGAGCCTCTTGATGAAAGTGAAAGACGAGAGTGAAAAAGTTGGCTTAAAGCTCAACATTCAGAAAACTAAGATCATGGCATCCGGTCCCATCACTTCATGGCAAATAGATGGGGAAACAGTGGAAACTGTAGCTGACTTTATTTTTCTGAGCTCCAAAATCACTGCAAATGGTGACTGCAGCCATGAAATTAAAAGATGCCTACTCCTTGGAAGGAAAGTTATGACCAACCTAGATAGCATATTCAAAAGCAGAGACAATACATTGTCAACAAAGTTCTGACTAGTCAAGCCTACAGTTTTTCCAGTGGTCATGTATGGGTGTGAGAGTTGGACTGTGAAGAAGGCTGAAGGCCAAAGAATTGATGCTTTTGAACTGTGGTGTTGGAGAAGACTCTTGAGAGTCCTTTGGACTTCAAGGAGATCCAACCAGTCCATCCTAAAAGAGATCAGTCCTGGGTTTTCATTGGAAGGACTGATGTTGAAGCTGAAACTCCAATATTTTGCCCACCTGATGCAAAGAGCTGACTCATTTGAAAAGACCCTGATGTTGGGAAAGACTGAAGGTGGGAGGAGAAGAGGATGACAGAGGATGATATGGTTGGATAGCATCACTGACTCAACGGACATGAGTTTGGGTGGACTCTGGGAGCTGGTGATGGACAGGGAGGCCTGGCATGCTGCGGTTCATGGGCAAAAAATCACACACAACTCAGCGATTGAACTGAACTGAACTGATCTTCAAAATCAGTACCAAAAACACACAAAAGGGAAAGAACAGTTCCTTCCATAAATCACTCTGTGAAAACCGAATTTCCACATGAAAACAAATAAAATTGGATTTTGTATCTCATCATATACAAAAATCAATTTGAAATAGATGAATTAAATATATGACCTGAAACTGTAAAACTGCTAAAAGGGAACACAGGGAGAAACTTCTTGGCGTTGACCTGGGACATGAGTTTTCAGTATGACCCCAAAAGCATAGGCAACAAAAATAAGAACTAAAACAAATGGGATTGCATCAAAAATAAAAATTTTGCAAACAAAGGAAATAATCAACAATATAAAGAGCAACCTATGAAAGGGGAGAAAATAAAAGAAAACCATCTATCAAATAAGGGGTTAAAATGTCTAAGGAACTTTAACAAATAAACAGCAAAATACAAATAACCTGATTAAAAAGCAGTTAAGAATATGAACAGATATTCTCAAAAGAAGATGTACAAATCTCCAAAAGTTTATAAAAAGATGCTCAAACATTAGGGAAACACAAATCAAAACCAGGAGATAACACCTCACGTTAATTAGATTGGCTGTTATCAAAGAGTTGGACACGACTGAGCGACTGAACTGAACTGAACTGGTTATCAAACAGACAAAAGATAACAAGTGTTTGATAAAGAAACCTTGTACATTGTTGGCAAGAATATAATTCACACAGTCATAATGCAGAAACAGTCTGGAAGTTCCTAAAAAATTAAAAGTAAAACTATCATATGACCTAGTAACCCCACTTCTGGGTATATATCTGAAGGAAATGAAATTAGTATCACAATGAGATTCCTGCACCCATATATTCATTACAACATTATTCACAGTAGCTAGAATATTGAAACAATCTAGGTGTCTGTCTTCTGTTTAACGGATAAATAAAAGGTAGTATGTGTATACACACACAAACACACACACATATATTCAATGGAATATTATTCAATTTTTAAAGAAAGAAAAAAATCCTGACATTGCAACAATATGGATAAACCTGGAGGACATTATGCTAAGTGAAATAAGCCAGACAGAGAAAGACAAATACTACATGATCTCACTTACATGTGCAATCTGAAAAAGTTGAACTCATAAAAGCAGAGACTAAAATGGTGTTTGCCAGCAGTGAGTAAGCTATAGGAGAACTGAGGACATGTTGGTCAAAGGAACAAACTTTCAGTTGTAAGATGAAGCAGTACTGGAGATCTAATGTAGAGTACGGTGACTAGTTAATAATAACGTTAATCTGAAATTTGCTAAAAGAGTTGATCCTGAGCGTTCTTACCACACACACAAGGTGACGAACTATGTGAAGTGAGAGGAATGCTAACTAGCTGATTGTAGTAATTATTGCATAATATATGTGTATCACATGTTAAATACATATATTTTTAATTTGTCAATTATGCTTCAATAAACCTGAAGGGGAAAAGAAAAATATCAAGCATCTTGGGTTTTTCCCCTGCCTTGCCCACTTCCCCCTGTGAGTCCCTGTCTTCATCTCCCCTTCTTTGTGCTCTTTAACTGCCAATCACTGATATCGTTTGCATTTGTGTGCGAAAGAAGGAGACATCTTTTGTCTTAGAAAACTTGTCCCCCCATGTCCAGCACCACAGCCTTGGATTGTCACATAAGGAATAAACACACCTCCTTTGGAGACAGAAAGGTAAGGTCTTATCTGAATGAGACCATATGAACAAGCAAACAGAAAACACTTGCTGCACTTCATGATGTAGTATTATTTTGTAGAAAAAAAGTGAATAATCCCTTAGTGCTGTGGTCACTGTGGTTTCCTTTTCTGTAAAGCTGAGGCTCTGACCACTCTTGCGGCCTCAAAGGAAGAATCTCTGAGTTATATGGTGAAGTCAGAGAACATAATCTCTCAAGGCAGGAAAGAATCTTTGAGCAGGGGCTGAGCCCTCCGCAAAAAGCCAGGTCCGTGGTAGAGAGATGCTGTCCTAACCCGACCCAGGGCCCATGTTGAGCTGTTCTACTTACCCAGGATCAGCAGTGATACCCACAGCAGCATGAAGACTTGGGCTGCCCAGGGCTGAGGCCAAAAGCGAAGCTTTCTCAGGAATAGTGCGTTTGTCATTGATCTCACAGTTGTACACTGTCACCCTAGCCCTAAGAAAGGCATCTGTGAAATAGCTTTTTCAAAGAGCAGGATGCATTAGTAAACTAGAAAAAAGGAAGTGGGAGTTCCCATTTTTAACTACTAATCAAAGTTTCCTGCCCTGCAATCAAAGTGATAAAAATAAATGTTAGGGTTTTTGATACCACATTTCTATTGCTGGAAAAATGCCTTAAGGAAAGCATGGAAGATAGCTCTATAATAATGTTTATTATGACATCATCCATAATAGCTAAACACTGGAAGAAACATTATAGGACTGAATAAACACGGTGGTGGTTTAGTCACTAAGTTGTGTCCGACTCTTGTGACCCCATGGACTGTAGCCTACCAGGCTCCTCTGTCCCTGAGATTCTCCAGGCAAGAATACTGGAGTGGGCTGCCATTTCCTTCTCCAGAATAAACACAGGACTGCTTAAGAATATTCTGATACATCTAAATAATGACACACCATGAAGACATTAAGAATGAGATAAGCTTGTACATGTAAGAAAACAAGACAGCCTTGATCAATGTGAAGGCAAAAACATGGGGAGTAGATTGGTATTTATACTAATATTCAGTTCAGTTCAGTTCAGTCACTCAGTTGTGTCCATCTCTTTGCGGCCCCATGAATCGCAGCACACCAGGCCTCCCTGTCCATCACCAGCTCCTGGAGTTCACTCAGGCTCATGTCCATCGAGCCAGTGATGCCATCCAGCCATCTCATCCTCTGTCATCCCCTTCTCCTCCTGCCCCCAATCCTTCCCAGCATCAGAGTCTTTTCCAATAAGTCAGCTCTTCGCATGAGGTGGCCACAAGTACTTGAGTTTCAGCTTCAGCATCATTCCCTCCAAAGAAATCCCAGGGCTGATCTCTTTCAGAATGGACTGGTTGGATCTCCTTGGAGTCCAAGGGACTCTCAAGAGTCTCTCTCAAGAGTCTTCACCACCACAGTTCAAAAGCATCAATTCTTCGACGCTCAGCTTTCTTCACAGTCCAACTCTCACATCCATACATGACCACTGGAAAAACCATAGGCTTGACTAGACGGACCTTTGTTGGCAAAGTAATGTCTCTGTTTTTGAATATGCCATCTAGGTTGGTCATAACTTTTCTTCAAATGTAAAATATAGAGCACATGTATAAATAAATTGATATAAGAATCCTATCTTATTTCCTGGAAATAAACCTAAAATAGTGGTTATATTTTCAGAACTATGGAATGGAAGAAGATATTTTATTTTATCTCTTTCTATACATGCTATCAGAGAAAGCAATGGCACCCCACTCCAGCACTCTTGCCTGGAAAATTCCATGGATGGCGGAGCCTGGTAGGCTGCAGTCCATGGGGTTGCTAAGAGTCGGACACGACTGAGCGACTTCACTTTCACTTTTCACTTTCATGCATTGGAGAAGGAAATGGCAACCCACTCCAGTGTTCTTGCCTGGAGAATCCCAGGGATGGGGGAGCCTGGTGGGCTGCCATCTATGGGGTCACACAAAGTCTCACATGACTGAAGTGACTTAGCAGCAGCAGAAGAAGCATACATGCTATATGCTTAGTTGCTCAGTTGTGTCTGACTCTTTGTGACCCCATGGACTCCTCTTTCCATGGGATTTTCAAGGCAAGAATACTGGAGTGGTTTGCCATTTCCTTCTCCAATGTCTTTCTATAGTTTTTTTTGTTTGTTTGTTTTTAATTTCTGTATATGTGAATTGCTTCAATAACTTTTTTAAAATATAAATTTATTTATTTTAATTGGGGGTTAATTACTTTATAATGTTGTATTGGTTTTGCCATACATCAACATGAATCCACCACAGGTATACATGTGTTCCCCATCCTGAACTCCCTTCCCTCCTCCCTCCCACCATCCCTCTGGGTCGTCCCAGTGCACCAGCCCCAAGCATCCCGTATCACGCATCGAACCTGGACTAGTGATTTGTTTCATATATGATATTATACATGTTTCAGTACCATTCTCCCAAATCATTCCACCCTCTCCCACAGAGTCCAAAATCCTGTTCTATACATCTGTGTCTCTTTTGCTGTCTCGCAGACAGGATAACTTTTTAAAAGTCAGGTTTTCATCCTGGTATACTGACATTACCTGCCATGAGGAATGCCAGTTTCTTATTTTCAAATAGTTTTCCCCACCTTTTCTTTCTGGGTCTGGATTCTGGTCTTCTTAAAGTGAAAGTGAAAGTGGCTCAGTCGTGTCTAACTCTTTGCAACCCCACTGACTGTAGCCTCCCAGGCTCCTCTGTCCATGGAACTCTCCAGACAAGAATACCGTGAGTGAGTGAGTGTGAAGTCATTCTGTAGTGTCCAACTGTTTGCGACCCCATGAACTGTAGCCCACCAGGTTCCTCTGTCCATGGAATTTTTCAGGCAAGAGTACTGGAGTGGATATTTCCTTCTTCAAAGAATACTGTAGTGGATGGCTGTTCCCATCTCCAGGGGATCTTCCCAACCCAGGGATGGAACCCAGATCTCCCTTATTGCAGATGGATTCTTTGCCATCTGAGCCACCAAGGAATCCCTTAAGGGACCATTTAATTTCATATCTACAAATGCATATCACTTACATATTATGTTACATCCTACCTACTTCACTCTGAGACAAGGAAAGCATATAGTGGTAAATAGAGATTATTCCATCTCAGTCTATCAGGAAGACCTCAAAGCAACAAAGAGCTTTAACTTGCTTTAGAAGCTAATACAAATAACTCTACTGCATATATTCTTGTATAGGTCTCCTGGTACACGTGGGCTTGCATTTCTGTTGCTTATATACCTGGGAATAGAATTCCTGGCTTATAACATTATTTTAGAAAGCTCAGTTTAGAAGGTACTGCTAAATTATTTTTGAAAGTGGTTGTGCTAGTTCCAACTTTATCAACTGGTGTATGAGAGTTTTAGTATTATATTCTTGTAAATTTTAGCCAGCATGCTAGGATTATCTTATTGCAGTTTTAATTTTCATGTCCTTGGTGAATTATACAATTGAGCATCTCTTAATGTTCAAATTTTTGCTCATTGTGTTGCACACTAGAAACCACTGTAATATTATAAGTCAAATATATTTTAATAAAAAAGAGCCTATACCATTGTCTGAAGCCCCAGCTTTTGCCACTGCAACCTGGAGTAGATCATCAGATCACCTTGCTAGTGGGACTTAAGTTCCCATAAAGCTGTATATATTTGCATACTTTTAAAAGATGCTGCCTGAATTCTAGCTTCCAAACAGCCTGAAGCAAGGTACTGAGATACTTCTCTTAGGAACACTGAGAGATCTAGGCACATTCTCAAATACTAGGAACATTTAAAAATATAATAGGCTGTTTGAAGACGCAAAGATTAGAGAGATGACAAAGAGATGGAGCAGTTGAATAATAAGTTTTGTCTTCTACCTGAGGCCACTCTTCAATGTTGGGGGGAGGCTGCTGAAACATCTACAGTATACAAATCAAAACAGAGTCAAGCAAAATAAAGAAAGCTGAGAAATATATTCCAAATAAGAGAATCAGATAAAACCTTGAAAGAAAAAAACTTCATGAAACAGAGATAAGTAATTTACCTGATTAAATGTTCAAAGTTATGGTCATAAGAATGCTCACTGACCTGGGGAGAAAAATAAATAGATACAGAAAAATGTCAACAAAAAGTTGGAAAATATGAGAAAGTAACAAATAGAAATTACTGCTGATTTCAGTTTTCTATCTGCTGCACATAGCAAAAGAAACCCAAGGATATTTACATTTGAAAACTGGGAACTCTTTACATATAACTACTTCCCAGGAGCCAGTGAGATTTGCCAGGTAATGCCAGCTGAGAGATGGGAGCTAGAGAAGACAATGACCAAATGTATTCAACTGTGGACTCAGAGGATCAGTATAAACGGAAAATAATTGTGAAGACATTGTGAAGGCCATGGATTCATGGACAATAATCTTAACAGTGAAAGCTTATGCACAGGGTATCATTAAGACTATATTACAGTCATTTTTAAGTAAAGATATTGCCATGAAAGAATGAATCCAGTAACAAATAAAAGAAATGTTACTTTTGTCTTTATCATTTCATGTCTTACTCCCATACAGTAAAGATTATTACCTTACATACCTTAAGATATTTCTTAGACCATTGTGACATATATAACGTGTGACATTATGACATAGGGTTGGATGCAAGCTGAATAAAATTTCAACTGAAGTCCTTCTTTAATTTCATAGAAATAGAAATAGACAATAGAAATAAACAAAAAGAAATTACTGCTAAAGAATACAAAAACTGAACTGAAAAATACACTGGGCATATTCAACAGCAGGCTGGATGAAACATAAGAAAGCAGCAGTCCACTTTAAGACAAGGCAGTAGAACTCACCCAATTAGAGCAACAAAAGTTAAATAAAAAGTAAAGAGAGCTTGAGGAGCTTATCAGATGAAACTCAGTGGACACACATTCAACTTATGGAGGTCCCAGAAGGAGAAGAGAGAGAGAAAATGGCTCAGGTCTTGAAAAAATAATGGATGACAACTTCCCTAACTTGGGTAAAGACATAGATATCCAGATCCAGAAAGTTCAGGGCTTAATTAAGATGAACCCAAGGAGACCTACACCAAGACACATTATAATTAAAATGGCAGAAGTTAATGATGAAGAGGAAATATTAAAAGCATCTAGAGTAAGCATTTTGTTATATACAAGGGAACATTCATAAAATTATCAGTAGATTATATAATAGAAACTTTGCAGGCCAGAAGGGAGTGAAGTGATATATTCAAGGTGCTGAAACAAAAGAATTTAAAAAAAAAATCCAACCAATAATACTATACCCAGAAAAGTTATCATCTAGACTAGAAGGGGAGAGAAGCGCAGGCTAAAGGACTTTTCACCACTAAACTGGCTTTACAAGCAGTGTAAAAAAGGACTTATTTAAACAGAAAAGAAAGTTTAATTTCTAATATATATATATATGAAAGAAAATATTTCAGTAAAAAAGTAAATATATAGTAAGCCAGTCAATCAGTTCAGTTGCTCAATCATGTCTCACTCTTTACAACACCATGGACTGAACATGCCAGTCTTCCCTGTCCACCACCAATTCCTGGAGCTTGCTCAAAGTCATGTGCATTGGGTTGGTGATACCATCCAAGCATCTCACCCTCTATCATGCCCTTCTCCTCCTGCCTTCAGTCTTGCCCAGCATCAGGATGTTTTCCAATGACTCAGCTCTTCGCATCAGATGGCCAAAGTTTTGGAGTTTCAGCTTCAGCATCCATCTTTCCAATGAATATTCAGGACTTATTTCCTTTAAGATTGACTTGTTCAGTCTCCTTACCATCCAAGGGACTCTTGAGAGTCTTCTCCAACATCACAGTTCAAAAGCATCAATTCTTCAGCACTCAGCTTTCTTTATGGTCCAACACTGTCATCCATACATGACTATTGGAGTAGTCATAGCTTTGACTAGACAGGCCTTTGTCAGCAAAGTAATGTCTCTGCTTTTTAGTATGCTGTCTAGGTTGGTCATAGCTTTTCTTCCAAAGAGCAAGTGTCTTTTAATTTCGTGGCTGCAGTCACCATCTGAAGTGATTTTGGAGCCTAAGAAAATAAAGTCTGTCACAGTTTCCATTGCTTCCTTGTCCATCTATTTGCAATGAAGTGTGGGGACCAGATGCTATCATCTTAGTTTTTTGAATGTTGAGTTTTAAGCTAGCTTTTGCACTCCCTCTTTCATTTTCATCAAAAGGCTCTTCAGTTTCTTTTCACTTTCTGCCATAAGGGTGGTGTCATCTGCATATCTGAGGTTATTGATATTTCTCCCAGCAATCTTGATTCCAGTTTGTGCTTCATCCAGCCCAGCATTTCCCATGATGTAGTCTGCATATAAGTTAAATAAGCAGGGTGACAATATACAGCCTTGACGTACTCCTTTTCCTATTTGGAACCAGTCTGTTGTTCTATGTCTGGTTCTAACTGTTGCTTCTTGACCTGCATACAGATTTCCCAGGAGGCAGATCAGGTATTCCCATCTCTTGAAGAATTTTCCACAGTTTGTTGTGATACACACAGTCAAAGGCTTTGGTGTAGTCAATAAAGCAGAAGCAGATGTTTTTTCTGGAACTCTCTTGCTTTTTGTGTGATCCAATGAATGCTGCCTCTTTTGATCTCTGGTTCCTCTGCCTTTTCTAAAACCAGCTTGAACATATGGAAGTTCATGGTTCACATACTGTTGAAGCCCGGCCTGGGGAATTTTGAGCATTACTTTGCTAGCCTGTGAGATGAGTGCAATTGTGCAGTAGTTTGAACATTCTTTGGCATTGACTTTTCTTAGGATTGGAATGAAAATTGACCTTTTCCAGTCCTGTGGCCATTGCTGAGTTTTCCATATTTGCTGGCATATTGAGTGCAACACTTTAACAGCGATATCTTTTAAGGATTTGAAATAGCTCAACTGGAATTTCATCAGCTCCACTAGCTTTGTTCTTAGTGATGTTTCCTAAGGTGAAGGGCGAAGTAACTGAAAGGCAAAGCCTGGTGACCCTGCCATGGGGATACAGGGTGGGAACGGGTTGGGCTGTAGGGGTGGGAGTGAAAGTGATAAGTCTCATCTTAGGTTTCCAGTCCTAGAAGGAGATTGGAAAGGACTAACAAAAGGGAGGAGGATTGGAAGTAGGGGAAGAGCATCTTAGCTTTCTTACTCTTGTCACCTTAAATTTGTTGTGTAAGATGACAGGAGCATATTATGATCTTTATCCCAACTGTACTTCATGGGAGATTTAAGGAATCCCGTCACCAGGAAAAATGGTGTCCAGGCTTAGGCTCGAAATAGGTTTGATTCAAGAGTAGCTATGTGTCCTCTCTCTGGGACTGCACTATAAGGTCTGAAATAAGCAAGACCCTAGGGAAGGTAAAGATGGCAGAGTAGAAAGATGTGTGCTCACCTTCTCCTGTGAGAACTCCAAAATTTCAACTCATTGCTGAACAACCATCAACAGGAGAATGTTGGATCCTATTTAAAAAAGATACCTCACATCCAAGGGCAAAGGAGAAACCCCAACAAGACAGTAGGAGGGGCAAATTCTTGTTTATAATCAAACCCCATATCCACCAGAGACGCTTGGAGGGCTCAAACAAAATCTGTTCACCAGGACCCAGAGACCCTGCAGAGACTGAGCCAGACTTGCTTTTGAGTGCTTGAGTGTCACCTGCAAAGCCACAGGTCAGCAGTGGCTTGCCATTGGGACAGGGTCTCTTGGTGCAGCAGACCTGGGTCATGCAGTATGTGGCATAAGCCCTCTTGGAGGAGGTCACCATTAGCCCCACCATAGAGCCCCTGAGCAGATGACCCACAAACTGTAGAATTATTATACCAAGAAATTCTCATACTGTTTAGAAAGTTCTAGGACCCACAACAGATTTCCCAACCTGGATATGGAGATCCAGCAAAGGGACTAAAATCCCAGGGAATTTGACTTTGGAGGCCAATGGGATTTAATTACAGAATTTCCACAGGACTGGGGAAACAGACTCTTGGAGGGCACAAACAAAACCTTGTGCAAGCAAGCCAGGAGCCAGGAGAAAGGAACAGTGTCCCAACAAAAGACTAAACTAGACTTGCCTGTGAATGTCCAGGAGTCTCCGGTGGAGGTATGCGTTGACAGTGGCCTGATGCAGGGTCATGGGAACTGGATACAGAATACAAATATATAGTAAAAGGTAGTGCTTCAATCACCTATAAATCTAGTATAAAAATTAAAATACAAAAGTAGTTAAAATAACTATTATAATTACTACTTAAGGGATACACAAGATATAAAAATATAAACTGTGATGAGGAAAATAAAAATGTTGAGCTTTAAGGATCAAATTTATGTTCTTACCAACTTCAAATAGAGTGCTATGTTATTATATGAAAGCCTCCTGGTAACCATGAAGCTATCCTATAGTAAATACTAAAGCAAACAAACAAATAAGAATGACAGAAAGAGAAGTAACATAAATATAACAGTTTAAAAAAAAATAGAACAAAAGTCATTAAGCTACAAGGAAGATAGTAAATTCAGTAAGTGGTGCTGGGAAACCAGACAGTTACATGTAAAAGGATAAAATTAGTATAATTTCTCAAAATATATACCAAAAAACAACTTCAAATGGATTAAGATCTGAAAAAATTCTTAGGAGAGAGCATAGGTAGAACACTCTTTGACATCAACTATAGCAATATTTTTATGGATCAATTGCCTAAGGGAAAAGAAACAAAGGCAAAAATAAACAAGTGAAACCTAATCAAAAGCTTTTGCATGTCAAAGGAGAAAATATTTGCAAATAATGTAACCAATAAAGGGTTAATATCCAATAAGTTCATACAACTCAACATAAAAAAAAAAAAAAACAATTTTAGATGGGCAGAAGAATTCAATAGATATTTTTCCAAAGAGGAAATGCAGATGGCCAACAGGTACATCACTAATTATCAGGAAAATGCAAATCAAAGCCACAATGAAATATCACCTCACACATAGCTGAATGGCTATCATCAAAAAAAAAACAAACCCACAAATAACAAATGTTGGCAAGGATATGGTTGGTTCAGTTCAGTTCAGTTCAGTTGCTCAATCGTGTCTGACTCTGTGACCCCATGAACCACAGGACGCCAGAACTCCCTGTCCATCACCAACTCCCAGAGTCTACCCAAACCCATGTCGATCGAGTTGGTGATGCCAACCAGCAATCTCATCCTCTGTCGTCCCCTTCTCCTCCTGCCCTCAATCTTTCCCAGCATCAGGGTCTTTTCCAATGAGTCAGCTCTTCCCATGAGGTGGCCAAAGTATTGGAGTTTCAACTTCAACATCAGTCCTTCCAGTGAACAGCCAGGACTGATCTCCTTTGGGATGGACTGGTTGGATCTCCTTGCAGTCCAAGGGACTCTCAAGAGTCTTCTCCAACACCACAGTTCAAAAGAATCAAATCTTCAGTGCTCAGCTTTCTTTAGAGTCGAACTCTCACATCCGTACATGACCACCAGCAAAACCATAGCCTTGACTAGATGGAATTTTGTTGGCAAAGTAATGTCTCTGCTTTTGAATATGCTATCTAGGTTGGTCATAACATTCCTTCCAAGGAGTAAGCATCTTTTAATTTCGTGGCTGCAATTACCATCTGCAGTGATTTTGGAGCCCAGAAAAATAAAGTCAGCCACTGGTTCCACTGTTTCCCCACCTATTTGCCATGAAGTGATGGGACTGGATGCCATGATCTTAGTTTTCCTTCTTTAAGCCAACTTTTTACTCTCCTCTTCCACTTTCATCAAGAGGCTTTTCATTTCTTCACTTTCTGCCATAAGGGTGGTGTCATCTGCATATCTGAGGTTATTGATATTTCTCCCAGCAGTCTTGATTCCAGCTTGTGCTTCCTCCAGCCCAGCATTTCTCATGATGTACTCTGCATATAAGTTAAATAAGCAGGGTGATAAATATACAGCCTTGATGTATTCTTTCTCTTATTTGGGACCAGTCTGTTGTTCCATGTCTAATTCTAACTGTTGCTTCCTGACCTGCATATAGGTTTCTCAAGAGGCAGGTCAGGGGGTCTGGTATTCCTCTTTGTTTCAGAATTTTCCATAGTTTATTGTGATCTACACAGTCAAAGGTTTTGACATAGTCAATAAAGCAGAAATAGATGTTTTTCTGGAACTCTCTTGCTTTTTCTATGATCCAGCAGATGCTGGCAATTTGATCTCTGGTTCCTCTGCCTTTTCTAAAACCAACTTGAACATCTGGAAGTTCACAGTTCACGTATTGCTGAAGC
>SJYQ01001312.1:98162-155488 GCA_006410935.1 Redunca redunca | reverse complement strand
TCTTCTTAATATCTTCTGCTTCTGTTAGGTCCATACCATTTCTGTCCTTTATCAAGCCCATCTTTGCATGAAATGTTCCCTTGGTGTCTCTAATTTTATTGAAGAGATCTCTAGTCTTTCCCATTCTCTTGTTTTCCTCTATTTCTTTGTATTGATCCCTGAGGAAGGCTTTCTTATCTCTCCTTGGTATTCTTTGGAACTCTTCATTCAAATGGATATATCTTTCCTTTTCTCCTTTGCTTTTCACTTCCCTATTTTCACATGGTTGTTAGGAATGCAAATTGGTACAGCCACTGTGGAAAACAGTATGGAGGCTTCTCAAAAACCTAAAACTTGAACTACCATATGATCCAGTAATTCTACTCCTGGGTATACATTAAAAAAAATGCTAATAAAAAATACATATACCCCCAATGTTCATAACAGTATTATTTACAGTAGGCAAGATATGAAAGCAGCCTATGAATGAATAAAGAAGATGATATATTTGTTATAATTGTTAGGTAGTTAGAATAGGAAAAAATAATCCAAAATAGCAGTGGCTAAAAGACAAAGGGGAAAGCCTGCAAAAATAAACTAAAGAAAGTTCCAAGGAATAGAGTAAGAACCTAAGGTGAAGCAAATGGCTTTCCTGGTTAGCCCAGCTTACATAGGGCAGACTCAGGGGGAGGAGGAAAAAAACATATAAAAACAGGAATCATATTGAGCTTCTCCTCCTCTCTTCTCTCTCTCTCTTCCCTGCACTTCTTTTGGGTTGGTCCACCCTCATACCTTGAGGATGTATTTTCCTTTGCTTGCCAAATAAAACTGAGCTGTAATATCAAGCTGTGACACTGGTCCCTCTGTTGCTTCAAATTTTTGCTGCGGCAAGACAGACCCAAGGAAATTGTAAATTCCCCTGACATGATGGAACTTCCCTGGTGGCTCAGACAGTAAAGCATCTACCTACAATGCAGGAGACCCAGGTTCAGTCCCTGGGTTGGGAGGATCCTCTGGAGAAGGAAATGGCAACCCACCCCAGTACTCTTGCCTGGAAAATTCCATGGACAGAGGAGCATGGTAGGCTACAGTCCATGGGGTCATAGAGAATTGGACACAACTGAGCAACTTCACTTTCACTTTCACTTTGACATAATGGAATGTTACTCAACCAAAGAAATAAAAATGAAATTCTGCCATTTACAGAAACACAGATGAACCTAGAGCTTACTATACTTAGTGAAATAAGTCAAACAGAGAAAGATAAATCCTATATCTCATCACTTATATGTGGAATCTAAAAACTACAACAAACTTAAAAATAACAAAACAGGAAAAGACTCATAGGTATAGAGAACAAATAAGTGGTTACCAGTAGGGAGAGGGAAGGGGGATGGGCAAGATAGGGGTAATAAAGTAAGAGATATAAACTGCTATGTATAAAATAAATAATTTTATTGTATGGCATTGGAAAATGTAGCCATTATTTTGTAATAACTGTAAAGGGAGCATAATCTATAAAAATATTGAATTAGTATGTTGTATACTAGAAACTAATGTAATATTGTAAATCAATGAAACATCAATTAAAAATAATCATAGTTTAAACTTGCAGAGAGACCAAAGGTGATTTTGAAACTAATCTGAAAGATAACATTCAAATTTCTAAAAGTTATAAAGATTGCTTAGGATGAAAAGCCTACTCTTGTAAATTTGGCATGATAAGTTTACAAGAACCAACCTGCTTGGAAACACATGAATGATTGTAATTTTAATTTTGTTGACCATATAAATTCACTTGCTTGTGTATTTAAATTTTGTTGATAAAGCAATTATTCACTTTAAGAGTAAAAAATGATATAAAATTGGAATAGTCTATTAAAAAAGAAAAGCTCAAGATAAGAAAAAGAGAACTATAGAAGAACTACAGAAAACAACTAGGAATGGATTAGCAAAGTGGCAATATGTACATATCTATCAATAGTTATTTTAAATTCAAATGTACTAAATGCTCCAACCAAAATGCATAGAATGACTGACTGATAAGAAAATAAGACCCATATATATAATGCCTACAGGAGAGTCATTTCAGATGTAAGGACAGGAACACACAGACTCAAAATGAAGGGAAAGTAGTCTATGCAAATGAAACCAAAAGAAAGTTGGAATCAGTTCAGTTCAGTTCAGTCACTCAGTCGTGTCGGACTCTTTGCGACCCCATGAATCACGGCAAGCCAGGCCTCCCTATCCATCACCAACTCCTGGAGTTCACCCAAACTCATGTCCATCGAGTCGGAGATGCTGTCCAGCCATCTCATCCTCTGTCGTCCCCTTCTCTTCTGCCCCCAATCCCTCCCAGCATCAGGGTCTTTTCCAATGAGTCAACTCTTCGCATGAGGTGGCCAAAGTATTGGAGTTTCAGCTTCAACATCGGTCCTTCCAATGAACACCCAGGACTGATCTTTAGGATGGACTGGTTGGATCTCCCTGTAGTCCAAGGGACTCTCAAGAGTCTTCTCCAACACCACAGATCAAAAGCATCAATTCTTCATCACTCAGCCTTCTTCACAGTCCAACTCTCACATCCATACATGACCACCGGTAAAACCATAGCCTTGATGAGATGGAACTTTGTTGGCAAAGTAATATCTCTGCTTTTAATATGCTATCTAAGTTGGTCATAACTTTCCTTCCAAGGAGTAAGCGTCTTTAAATTTCATGGCTGCAATCACCATCTGCAGTGATAGCTGTACTTATATCAGAGAAAATAGACTTTAAAACAAATAGTTCAGTAGGAGACAAAGATAGACATTACATAATGATAATGGAGTCAATCCAACAAGAGAATATAACATTTGTAGATATTTGTGTATCCAGCATAAGTGAACATAAATGTATAAAGCAAATTTAAACAGATTTAATGAAAGAAATAAGCAATAATATTAGTAGGAGATTTTAATGCTCCACTTACATGAATGAATAGATCATCCAAAGAGAAAATAAATAAGAAAAAATACTGGCCTTAAAGGACATGTTAGCTAGATGGACATAACATATATATTAGAGATACCAAAGGAACATTTCATACAAAGATGGGCACAATGGTATGGGCCTAACAGAAGCAGAGAAAAGGTGGCAAGAATACAAGAACTATACAAGAAAGATCTTAATGACCCAGATAAATACAATGGTGTGATCACTCACCTAGATCCAGATATCTCGGAGTCCAAAGTCAAGTGGGACTTAGGAAGCATTACTACGAATAAAGCTAGTGGAGGTGATGGAATTCCAGTTGAGCTATTTCAAATCCTAAAAGATGATGCCAATATGCCAGTAACTTTGGAAAACCCAGCAGTGACTACAGGATTGGAAAAGCCCAGTTTTCATTCTAATCCCAAAGAAAGGCAATGCCAAAAAATGTTCAAGCTAATGCACAATTGCAGTCATCTCACATGCTAGCAAAGTAATGCTCAAAATTCTCCAAGCCAAACTTCAACAGTACATGAACCATGAACTTCCAGATGTTCAAGCTAGATTTAGAAAAGGCAGAGGAACCAGAGATCAAATTGCCAACATCCACTGGATCACAGAAAAAGCAAGAAAGTTCCAGAAAAACATCTATTTCTACTTTACTGACTATGTCAAAGCCTTTGACTTTGTGGATCACAACAAGCTGTGGAAAATTCTTAAAGAGGTGGGAATACCAGGCCACCTGACCTGCCTCCTGAGAAATCTGTATGCAGGTCAAGAATCAACAGTTAAAACCATACATGGAACAACAGACTGGTTCCAAATTGGGAAAGGAGTACATCAAGGCTGTATACTGTCACCCGGCTTATTTAACTAATATGTGGAGTACATCATGAGAAATGCTGGACTGGGTGAAGCACAAGCTGGAATCAAGATTGCTGGGAGAAATATCAATAACCTCAGATATGCAGATGACACCACCCTTATAGCAGAAAATGAAGAACTAAAGAGCTTCTTGATGAAAGTGAAAGAAGAGAGTAAAAGAGCTGGCTTAAAACTCAACTTTCAGGAAACTAAGATCATGGCATGCAGTCCCATCACTTCATGGCAAATGGATGGGGAAGCAATGGAAACAGTGACAGATTGTTTTGGGGGGTGTAGGGGGGCTCCAAAATCACTGCAGATGGTGACTGCAGCCATGAAATTAAAAGACACTTGCTCCTTGGAAAAAAAGCTATGACCGACCTAGACAGCATACTAAAGAGCAGAGACATTACTTTGCCAACAAAGTTCTACCTACTCAAAGCTATGGTTTTTCCAGTGGTCACGTATGGATGTGAGAGCTGGATTGTGAAGAAAGCTGAACACCGAAGAATTGATGCTTTTGAACTGCGGTGTTGGAGAAGACTCTTGAGAGTCCCTTGGACTGCAAGGAGATCCAACCAGTCAATCCTAAAGGAAATCAGTCCTGAATATTCATTGGAAGGACTGATCCTGAAGTGAAATTCCTATACTTTGGCAACCTGATGAGAAGAATGGACTCCTTGGAAAAGACCCTGATGCTGGGAAAAATTGAAGGTGGGAAGAGAAGGGGATGACAGAGGATAAGATGATTGAAAGGCATCACCAACTTGATGGACATGAGTTTGAGTAAGCTCCCGTAGTTGGTGATGGACAGGGAAGCCTGGAGTGCTGCAGTCCATGGGGTCTCAAAGAGTCAGACGACTGAGCAACTGAATTGAACTGAACTGAATCTACCATCTCCCAGACTGCTGACATTCTGACTAAAAGCAACTTTCCTTTCTACCCACATTTGCTTCTCTTGAGTAATGATTTTTGAGCAGTTGGACCTGATTCCGTAGTACTTGAAGAAAATTATAAAATATATTGACATAAAAAAGCTAGATAAATGGAGAGTTGTATCGTTTATGTGGAGAGCAACACAATGACCTTAAATCTTACCAAATTAATCTACAAATTTAAGATGAAAAAAAGAAGTAATAGAAGTTTAAGGAGGATGATAGGGAGTGACCTGGATACTCAATAACTCTTCTCCAGAAACATCCTGCTAAGTTAAGCAGAAATGAATCAGAAAAAGATGGATTTTTTTTTTCTCCTTGAAATACACATGAGTTAATTTTACATGAGTTTAAATACCAAGGCAAAATATGCTTGGAAAAATTGTTTTGTTAAAGCCTTTCTTCCCCCAAAAAAGTTTCACTCAAGGTAAATGTTTTTTTTAATCTTTTTATCATTTGTGATTTGTCTCAGAAAGTAAAATGTGGTAGATATGCTCTTATTCTGAACTCAAAGTGATGGTTTTCCTGAAGTGAAGTTGCTCAGTCGTGTCCAACTCTTTGTGACCCCGTGGACTGTAGCCCACCAGGCTCCTCCGTCCATGGGATTCTCCAGGCAAGAATACTGGAATGGGTTGCCATTCCCTTCTCCAGGGGATCTTCCCAACCCAGAGATCGAACCTAGGTCTCCCGCATTGCAGGCAGATGCTTTAACCTCTGAGCTACCAATACAACATCACTCCAGGTATTATGCATATATTGTTTAATGTTTGCATCAACACTAAAACAGTTAAATAGTGAAATAACAGAGGCAATATTCTGTCAGGTCGGTATTATCATCTTCATTTTATATATGGGGAAAACTGAAGCTCAAAGAAATTAAATACCTTAATTTCAAGTACCTTGTAAGCCTGAAGACTCTTAAGCAGTAGTGAAGCAGGCTTTCATCCCAGATCTATCTGAGACTGAACCTACCCAATTCAATAAAGATTCAACAGGCATTAACGCTTGAATAGGAAACTAGATACAACACTGCCCTTGTTGAAGAAGACTTTTGAGAATCCCTTGGACTGCAAGGAGATCCAACCAGTCCATCCTAAAGGAGATCAGTCCTGGGTGTTCATTGGTAGGACTGATGTTGAAGCTGCAACTCCAATACTTTGGCCACCTGATGCGAAGAGCTGACTCATTTGAAACGACCCTGATGCTGGGAAAGATTGAGGGCAGGAGAAGAAGGGGATGACAGAGGATGAGAAGGTTGGATGGCATCACTGATTCAATGGACATGAGTTTGGGTAGGCTCCGAGAGTTGGTGATGGACAGGGAGGCCTGGTATGCTGTGGTTCATGGGGTCACAAAGAGTTGGACACAACTGAGCAACTGAACTGAACTGAACTGAACTAAAAGCTATCTGTAGCAGCAACACTTTCCATGGTCAAATGATTATATCTCAAAGCCAATTACTAAGGACCTATTCTGGGTCCCTGGTGGCAGGAAATGGAAACTTGGTTTTATGAAGTCTATAAATGTACTCTCTATAACAGTACAGGTTAAAACTAGAAGATTTTGGAGGACAAAGGAAGAGACATATTTAAAGTAGGATGTGAGGAATTAGTCATGGTAACCTCATGATCATTGGATAAACCAAGTAACTCAAGGGCTCTGTCAGTCATTGTGGAAAAGGGTTGGAACCTCTCCATTCTCTGGCTATCAACAGTTGGAGGGAAAATCTCAGATGTAGTGATGAAAGAGGATTGATAGAGATGAAGAAGGAGTGCTGGCAGCATAAACAAATCTAGACGAAGGTAGGATTTACTTTAAATGTTACCATCAGGTCATTTTCCAGAGAGCAAATCTAACAGGCAACGGTTCTGCGGTGACAGAGAGGTAAAGAAGCACAGGCTGTGTTCCCAGAAAGACTCAGAGTGCTTCCGCTTACAGGAGGGATGACCTCAAGCACGTTTCCAAACTTGACCTCAGGCTTCTTCATCTTTACCTTCTTTACCTTCTAGGTGAGTTGGTGCCAATCTATTCAAAACTCAGATCTGCATGAAACCAAAATGTGTTGTTTTTTTAAATATGCACTTTCTACTCTACAACCATTTTACCAAATTGCCTTTATCTATGGTGATGAACACTTACTGAAAATCACTGGATGAATCTATATATATTTAACAACCCTACTGAAGTATAATTTCCAATGATATAATCCACTTGCTTTATCACCACAATCTAATTTTTTAAAAATTTCCACCACCCCAAATAGGAACTTGGCACCCATTTGTACTCTCCATTTCCACCCACAGCCCAGGCAACAGATTACTAATTTACTTTCTTTTTCTGTAGATTTACCTATTCTGAGCATAGAAATCGATTTACAATATGTGTTTTTTTGTGTCTGGTTTCTTTCACTCAATATGTTTCCAAGTCTCATTCATGTTTTAGCATTCATGAGTATTTCTGTGAATATATGTTTTGTTGTTTGAATTTTATTGGCTAGGATAACAAGATTTATTAATAATATACTTGAATATTTCACAGTTTCCATGAAGCTACTGTCTACATCAACCTGAGTCTGCTAAGAGCAACAGTCAGAGATAACAGAAGAAGTGGAGAAGGAAATGGCAACCCACTCCAGTATTCTTGCCTGGAGAATCCCATGGACAGAGGAGCCCGGCAGGCTACAGTCCATTGGGTCGCAAGAGTCAAATATGACTTAGTGACTAGATCATCATCATCAGAGATAACAAAGAAAGAACATGTCAGATACCTACCACTGAATTTTGTAGGGTTCTGAGGGGAGCTACCCATCCCTAGGGGTCAATTTGCATACTTGCTACCATTTTTCCGCTGCCCTTAACCTCTGTCTTAGCATGCTGGACATTCTCTTCATGTGCTGTGGCTTTGCTACCTTAAACAGGTAGCAAAGAACAAAAGCTCCCCAGCCTTCCAACTTTTTATTAGTTCTCTAATCTATGTCCTTTTCCTCCACTTAATTCAACCTCTGAATATGTGCTATTGATCATTTTCTATTGATTTTTATTTCTTATTAATTTATCTACCTGATTATATTTTAAAAGGTAATCCAAAGAGGTACCCTTCACTGGGATGGTCAAGCAAATCTCTCCCCATCTTAAAATACTTGCTGGACCTGCCAAGGTGAACCTCACCTACAATGTCTGTGCAAAGACTCTTCTCTCTGTTTTTCTTTTTTTCCAACTTGGCCATCTTGATACACCATCTGCCTTGTATAAACTGATCATTGGTTAGAGAGGAAGCTTGGTGTATGGGGAGAACACTGGGATTCAAACTGGATGGACATGAAGCTGAATCTTAGCTGTCAGTTACCCTCTGGGTGACTTTTGGCAAACTCGGCAGGATTTTGAGCCCCAGTTTTCTCATTTATAGGGCTTTCCACATAGCTCAGTTGGTAAAGCATCTGCCTGCAATGTAGGAGACCTGGGTTCAACTCCTGGGTCGGGAAGATTCTGTGGAGAAGGAAATGGCAACCCACTCCAGTATTCTTGCCTGGAGAATCTCATGGACAGAGATTTTGAGCCCCAGTTTTCTCATTGATAAAGCTGGTATTAATTATACTTGCCTTCTAGTTATTGTTGGCATTAAATGAGATATTTGCAAAGTATATATCACAAGCATATAGTAGATACTGCATAAATGGAAGTTATGAAGCTTATTAACCTGTCACACTGAACTCAGCTCTTTTTTTTTTCATTCATGTAACCAACCAGGAGCCTTTGGAGCTTACCCAGAACAGACCCCTCCCCCGTGTCCTCAGCTTTAGCTTCTCTCTGAAGTACCCAGATATTAGTATCTCATGCGTATTTCCTGAGTTTTTCAGATGCTAAAAACTATCACCAAATGTAGACATTAGCTT
Organism: Redunca redunca; assembly: GCA_006410935.1. Taxonomy (NCBI): domain Eukaryota; kingdom Metazoa; phylum Chordata; class Mammalia; order Artiodactyla; family Bovidae; genus Redunca; species Redunca redunca. The sequence goes on along the minus strand of SJYQ01001312.1, from coordinate 146,848 downwards.
CTCGGTGATCATGAGAACATAGCACCTGGATCGACTGACACACAAGGGCTGATAAAATTAACCACCCCGTTACTTCAACATCAACCAACCAGAGAACTGTGTACAAGCTGGTCACGTAACCTGTCACCCCACTCCCTCACCTGGCCTTTAAAATTCTTTGCTGAAACGCTTTGAGAAGTTCAAGTTTTGGAGGAGGGCACATGAGCCACCCATCTCTTTGAATGGCCCTGCAATAAATCTTTCTCTGCTCCAAACTCTGACGTTTCAGTTTTTTTGGCCTGGCTGCTCATGGAGCACATGAACTTATGTTCAGTAATGTTCACACAGTGACTCTTTCACCAAAGCTGCGATCAGCCCAAGGTTTTCAGATCCAATCGCCTTCTCATACCAGCACTAGCATGATCACAAATTCCAATGATGGGTTCAAATAGTTAGAAAGAATTTAGAAAAAGATAATTAGAACTTGTGTTGGGCCTGTTTGATTCTGGAAGGTCCATGGGAGAAGACCTCTGACTAGCCACTTAGGACTTGCTGGAAGCATCAAAACTATTTCCGGTTTCATGAGCTTATGACCTATGCAGTTACACAGGGTCCTGCACTTGGTTTAAAGGCCCTGAGTTTGGTTTAATGCTCTGCTGTTGCCATCTTGAAATTTGTAATACCTTTATGTTTAAATTTGTGCTTTGTAAATGAAGCCTGATGGGACAATAGAGTCAGCATATGAGCAGAGAAGATACTTACAATAGGTGTATCCACTTTCCTTGCTGCCTAAACACAAATAGCATTCAAATACCCCATGAACACAGAATTCCAGTTGGATCCACCATGCTCAGGGAGACTCAAAGGGAGTACAAACTAAACATTACATCAATAACTAACAGCCTCCAAAAGTCACACTTTCAATTTGAGCCAGAACTTGATTCAAACACAGTAAGAAGGAAGTTGTGTTCTAAGAAACTTGAACAACCAAGAAACCCTATTGTATCCTTTCTTATGGTACTTCCCTATATCAGTTAATCATGTATGTTGAAAATAACATAGAAGGAAAAGGAAAGACAAGACAATCTCAATATTTCAGTTTTTCCTTACTTGTCAGTAATCCACAAGTAGAAAGTATTGCCATAATGTGCTTATATAAAGAAATGAAATTTTAAGTGAGAGGTGGTTTTTTTTTTTTTTTGGAATTTCCACTCTTCTTGTAAGAACAAAATGCATACATTTGAATGAACTATGAAATACAAATTGTCTAATTTCTGTGATTCTACATGTGAGTAAAATACTCTCATATTTCCAGTTAAAGCTGACATTGCAAAATACAAAGGTGATCCTTTATATTGCTAATGATTTATGATGACCTTAAATAACAAGTAAAACAACATCATGACAAGAAGAAGGAGAGACCATGGAAGAAAGAAAAAAGAATTTTTATATATTAGTACTTTTAGCATCACTTTTCTTCTCTTGGTTTTCGAACAAGGGGTCTTTCATTTTCACTTTTCACCGGGTCGTAAAAGTTATATAATATCCTGAATCTAACTTTGCCCTCCTCTTCATGCTTCTTGGAGAGAACCTGGACTTCCTGTGTTCTCAGGGAAGGAGGCCCTGTGCAAATGAGCTGATTTCCTTTCATAATGAAAATTCTATCTTTTTTTCTTTTTTTAGCTAGAAAATAATAGAAGCCAACTGGTTTGAGGCTTTCCCCTTGCCCCTCCAGCTTATGTAAATTTTTGAGGTGTTACTTTTCCATGCCTCTGGCAAGTCTGAAGACATAACACAATTTTGCATAAACATAAATGATATATTTATCTTGGGGTTCCTCTTTCTGAGACTCTTGAGCTGACATTTGGGTAGGGGCTGTTTTTACATCTTATCTCAAGGCCATGCTTAGCTTTAGAGATTTTATTAAATATAATAAGCAAGAAGCTGGGATGGTGCTAATGAGACCAAAGGCTGGTGGCAAGCAGAGCAGAATCATCAAATACACAAGATGGAATTATCATAGTAATTATCTAGGTAAACATTCTAACAACTTGAGAGTGAAGGCAACGAATCAAATTCTTAAAGAAAAGGAAAAAGACTAGGCCACAAAGTGATTGGCCAGGAGGAGAGAGACGTGATGTGAATCTCAAATTTTCCACAAAGTTTTTGGCAAATAAAGTCCTGGCACATAAAATGCAACACTGAGCACAAGTTGGTGAGGCTGCAGATTTGCCAAGAAGGTTTTGAATTATACTCCAGTTTGTCTCCATCCATGGCATCATAGTTCCTCTGGGCAGCCTGAGCCAAATTCCTGGGAGCTGTCCTCGATGCCTTTCTTCACTTCCAATCAATCAATTACTTTTACTGAGTTTCTCACAAAACGAGTTTTGTGCCCCTCCCCTGTACTGCATCTGTGGCTCTACCCTGTTCATCTAACCTAAACTACAGTAACAGGACCTCAGCACTCTCCCTGTCACCAGGCTCATCCACCAGGAAGCTGTCTGTGACACAACCACCAGAAAGATCTCTCTGAAGGACACAAATCTGAGACACGCTGTTAGACTAAATCAACTGTGGTTCCTGATAGTTACAAGATAAATCTCCTTACGGTGCCAAGGTTATTGGAATAGCTACCTTTCCAGACTGACACAATTTTCCAGTAAGCAGACTTTTACTCTGCACATATACTAATCTGCTTATAAGTTCCTGGACACATTTTTCTGTTTTATGCCTGAGCACAGTTATCTATGTCTGTCTAGGCAACTCACTCCAGTGTTCTTGCCTGGAGAATCCCAGGGATGGGGGAGCCTGGTGGGCTGTAACTGTGTCTTAAGCTTTATGCTTAAGACTCTACACATTTAATCCTCACAGCATGTTTATGAATTAGGTTCTACTGCTACTCTCAATTTTAATCTCTAAGAAGATATTTGAGTAACTTAACAGTCAGTCCTAAAGGAAATCAACACTGAATATTTATTGTAAGGATTGATGATGAAGATGAAGCTCCAGCTCCAATATTTTGGTCACCTGATGCAAAGAGCTGACTCATTGGAAAAGATCCTGATTCTGGGAAAGGTAGAGGGCAGGAGGAGAAGGGGACCAGAGGATGAGATGGATGGTTGGATGGCATCACTGACTCAATGGACATGAGTTTGAGCAGACTCCAGGAGCTGGTGATGGACAAGTCTATGGGTCACAAAGAGTTGACCACAACTTTGCAACTGAACAACAACAGCTAAGGTTACATAGATATGAACTGTGACCTGGATCTGAACTCAGATCTGGTTGGTTCCTACATGTTAATACTCTCTTGCTCACTGTGTGCTATCTCTTCCAGAAAAAATCTCCCTGAAAATTTCCCTTGGTTGAGCCAGGCAGTGACTAGCTGGGCTGTCCACAAGATCTGTGTCCTCTGATTTCCAGGCCTCAGCTGGATTCCTCTTCCCACCCGTGAGTTAGGTAGGGAAACTGTGGCTAAGTTCTGGTCAGTGGCCTGTGGGAGCAATGAAATGTATTCCACTTTCAGGACTGGGCCCTAAAGTCTCTTGGCTGACCTTGCATGCTCTCCCCTTTTGCAGAGGAACTGGAAGCACTGAAGATGGCAGTACCATGAGATGTAAGCAACCTACGTTCCCGAATGGCTGGGTGGAGTGCAGCCTTACCCTTCGCTCTGGAGCAACTGATGATTTGTTTGGAAAGTTTCTGAGTCTTCTGGGTTCACCTGTTACAACTGTTAATGTTACTTTCCCTAACACATGGGCTAAGTGCACCATCTGATCATACTTTCCCAGAATTATCTCTTTATGTATCTGTCTCTTCCAGTGCATTACTTTGGAAACTTCTTTTTAATTTTATTTTTAATTGTAGAATAATTGCTTTACAATAGTGTGTCGGTTTCTGCCACACATCAATATGAGTCAGCCATAGGTATATATACAGCCCCGCCCTCATGAACCTTCCTCGCACCCCCCAGCCCTTTCCATGCCTCTAGGTTATCACAGAGCCCTGGTGCATTCCCTGAATCATACGGCAGAGCCCCGCTGGCTCGCTATCTTACATTTGGCAATGTAAATGTGTCCGTGCTGCTCTCCCCTTTGTCCCACCCTCTCATTCCCTTTCCCTTGTATCCAGTCTGTTCCCTACTGGAAACTTAAGGAGAAACATTTCTTCCTGATCTATCTTTATGTTTGGTTTACTAAGTGCACAATAAATCAGTGGCTTAGTAAATACTGACAATTAATATGTATTGAATGCTTATATGCAAAAGGCACATTATCAGACACTTACATTGATTGCTTTATATAATTCTCATAATTCATAAATGTTAACTAAGTGCTTACCACGTGTTGGGCTCTGAAAAAGGCACTAAGGGTACATTAAACAAAACAAATAAAATTATTGTTACATAGAGAATAAATTATACTTTGGATAATCAGATAATAAACAAATAAAAATTTAGAATGTCAGATGACAAAAATGCTTTGGATAAATATGAGGTAGCGTAAGAAGGAGCCTAGTGGGCTGCTGTCTATGGGGTCGCACAGAGTCGGACACAACTGAAGCAACTTAGCAGCAGCAGCATAAAAAGAGGAGTTGATGAAGATTAAGTGATGTGTCTATCATAAACAGGTAATAAGGGATTTTATGGAGATTACAACATGAGAGTAAACTCTAAAGGATGGGAGGAAACGATTAGGGGCTATCAGCAGGAAAAGCATTACAGACAGAGGGAATGCAAGGACAAAAGCCTTGACTAGGAATGTATTCACAGTGGTCATATAAGGTATGTGCGTGTGTGCTAGGTACTTCAGTTGTGTCAGAGTCTGCTACCCTTTGGACGTCGCCCACCAGGCTCCTCTGTCCGTGGGATTCTCCTGGCAAGAATACTGAAGTGGCTTGCCATGTCCACCTCCGAGAGATCTTTCTGACCCAGGGATCAAACCCGCGTCTCATGTCTCCTGCATTGGCAGGTGGGTTCTGAAAGAGTCAATCCTTAGGCAGGTTGATAAGAAGTCCAGGGTCCCCAAGGAGGAGAAAGGGGTCTGGAATTCTCAAGGAGGAGGAAAGGACAAAAGTTTTTTTCTACATTCCTTTGTAAGGATTATATAACTATAATGTATCCGTCTTTGAGGTCATGTTTCTCTTTTCTGAAAACCTTCTGACTAATCCTGTTCTCTTAAAATGTATATTGTGGAAATGGGTCTAGTAAGATCTTTACAACCTTGAGACATCCTTTTGACTTATTGTAATAACCAATTAAAAAATATATAACTCCCTTGCTAAGACTAAGGACGGGGGCACTCTCCGGCCCCTTCCTGATGTCTGTGTTAGAAGCTTTCTCTGTTCCTTTTTCACTTTAATAAAACTCTGCTACAAAAGCTCTTGAGTGATCAAGCCTGATGCCTGGTCCCAAAGCTAAATCTTCTTCAAAGATCATGAACCCAACATCGTTCACCATAAGCTATCAGTTCTTTCCACTTGTGAAGTCCATGAGGTACATAGTATCTTCATTTTGCATGGAGGGAAATTATAAGCAAAAAATGTATGTATCTTATCTAAGAAATTATAGGTGGCAAATTCAAGTCTTGAACTAAAATCTTTTGGATTTAAAACCCATATTCATTTTGATACACTGGTTTTACTAGCTACACAAAAAGTACACACACACACACACACACACACACACACACATCATTCTAAAAGAACTGTCATGGCAGATCTTTTAGAATGAAATAGGTAATTCAGGTATTCAAAAGTATTTATTAAGCACCTACAATGTATCAAGCATAGTTCTAGGTGCTGGGATATGTCAGTGAATGAAAAAGACAAAGGTTGTTGCCCCTGATTTACTTTCTAGAGGACTGACATATAATAAGCATAGTACATAAGCAAATTGTATGGTATATTTTAAAGTGATAAGTGCTATGGGGTATAAAAGTAAAGCAGAGTAAGGGAGATTGGGAGTGCTTAACATTTTTTTTAACTTTTTATTTTGCATGGAGTATAGCCAATATTAATGCATATTATAGCTTCAGCTAGACAGCAAAGGGACTCAGCAACATATATACATCTATCTGTTCTCCCCCCAAACTCCCCTTCCATCCAGGCTGCCACATAACATTGAGCAGAATTTCCCGTGCTATATACGGTAGGATATTGTCAGCTATACATTTTAAATATAGCAGTGTGTACAAGCCCATCCCAAACTCCCTAACTATCCCTTCCATCCTAGGTCTTATTATCTTTTTAAAATTTTTTGTTTTTCATTGGAGGATAATTGCTTTACACTGTCAGTTTCTGCCATACATCAACATGATTCAGCCATAGGTATGCATATGTCTTCTCCCACTCGAACCTCCCTCCCAGCCCATCCCACCCCTCCAGGTTGTCACAGAGCCCTGGTTTGAGTTCTCTCAATCATACAACAATTCCCACTGGCTATCTACTTTACATATGGCTTTTACATACTTTACATATTTGTTTTTCTCTTTCTGACTTACTTCACTCTGTATAATAGGCTCTAGGTTCATCCACCTCATTAACATTGACTCAAATGTGTTCCTTTTTATGACTGAGCAATGTCCAAAGAAGACATACAGATGGCTAATAAACACATGCAAAGATGCTGAATATTGCTCAGTATTAGAGAAATGCAAATCAAACTGCAGTGTGATATCACCTCACACCGGTCAGAATAGCCATCATCAAAAAATCTGCAAACAATAAATGCTGGAGAGAATGTGGAGAAAAGGGAACCCTCTATCATTGTTGGTGGAAGTGCAAATTGATACAGCTACTATAGAAGCCAGTATGGAGTTTCCTTAAAACTAGGAATAAAACTATGATATGACCCAACAATCCCCTTACTGGGCTACCCTGAGAAAATCATAATTGTAAAAGACACATGTACTCCCAATGTTCCTTGCAGCACTATTTACTGTAGCTAGGACACGAAACAACCTAGAGATCCATTGACGGATGATCTGGGTAAAGAAGCTACGGTACATATATACAATGGCAATGCTTAACTTTTCATCATCGGAATTAAGACATACAAAGAGACTAGTATAAGCTCTACTGCCTCCCTTTACATACCTACCATCCAGCTTCAGAAATGGTGCTCACATGACCAATTTTGCTTTATCTGTACCTGTATCCACTTCCTGCCCACCCAACTCTGGATTATATCAAGCAAAATCATAATATTTAATGTACAAATACTTCAGGATGAAGTAAAAGATGAATATTTTTAATAAAAACATAACCATAATACTATCATTTATACCCCAAACATAAAGTCTTCAAACATAAATTATCCAAACAAAATTTCTTCATATTAACATATAAATTTCATTTAGTATTCCATAAGTAATTCTTTTTAAACTTGATTTGTTTGAGGCAAGACCCACTCATTCCTTTTGACTGACATGTCTTAAGTATCATTTAACTTATGTCTTCCCTTTCTCCTTTCTTTTGTTAAAGAAGCCAGATCATTTGTTCTTTAGAATTTTTCCATAGTTTAGATTTTTCTGATCACAATCCCATGGTGCTATTTAACAAAATCCTTTGCCCACTGTATTTCCTATAAACTGGTAGTTAGATCTAGAGACTTCAATAGATTTACTTCTGATAATTCAGGCTTAAATACTTTGTAGGTGGTATTGAATACTTCCATTAGGAGGCCAATAATATTAGGCTGGTTTTTTTTTTTTTATATCAACTTGATCATTAGGTGTAGCATGAAACATTCACATAAAATAGTTGCTTTCTATTTCTTTCAGTCCTTCTTCATTTATTGGAAGAATTATTCTAACATCACCTACTTGATAACTCAAAGATACAGCTCCTACAAGAAAGGTAGCTCTATATCCTTTGAGTAGGAAAAAGTATTTAGAGACTACAGCATGTGCAATAGATGCTCATTGTTACTGAATTATTAATTATTTCTAGACCTTTCCAGTGGATGACCTCAGAAATAGATAACATTTTTAAAATGAGCAGGTTTTGTCATCAGTTTGTACTGACATTTCCAATTCAAATTTAGGTTTTTCAGATTGTTACTTAACTTTTTATATTTGTTGTATTTCTTGTCTCCAGTGTTAAAAATCTTTGTCCCTAATAACATTAATGTAATTAGTTTTGCTTTTGGAAGCTCAGTCTGGAGCCTGCTTCTCTGGCTCTTCAAATGATTTTTCAAAGTAGCCGATATAAATTTTTTAATTCCTTTATCTGTAAACCACTTGAAATGGATTCTCTTGTCTGCAACTGAATCTTGACAGGCAGAGTAAGCAGGAGGGAGGGACCTGTGCTTTGCTTGTGAGGTATGCATGCAGCCAGTCATAGTGAAACCAATTGATGCAACCTGTTCCCCACGGGGAGATTGCTGAATATGTATTACACAGAGACCTGGTTCACTCAGTCCTTTCTATCTAGGTACAAATCCCAATTCTCCAAAAACGTGTCCTTCTGTTTTTCTACAGCAGTCTCTCTCCCTCTCCTGAAGTCAGAGAGTAAGGAGCACATTAGGTTAGACTCAGAGAAGGCATACAGGCTTCTCTCTTGACCGTGGGTCTTGGTCATTTCAGTGTAGTCTCTGAAGGGTCTTCCCATCACCGCCTCAGACTGGATAAATCAGAAGTCCTTGGAGTGACTGCACATGGGCAAGAAGAACTGGAAAGCTGGAACTAGTTGGCCACTCCAGAGTCCTCAAGGACTGCACTAAGCTGGGTCTTTGGATCAGAGTCAAGCCATATAAGTAGGATATTCTCATAACTTTTTGTGGCATCTTCAGTTTTAGAGCTGACCTTTCCAGCCGAATCATCTCAGAGCTGTGTCTTCACTTCAGAGTAGACAATTGAGACATGCTGGGGTGGAAAGAAGATAGAAGAAGAACTGGAAGGAGAGGGCATGTGGGGTGATAGGCAGTAGTGGGAGAGAAAACAGTCAGGAAATGAAACTCACCTGGTCCTCTAGAGATGTTCTGAAGGTATTGGCTGTGAAGAAAAAGAAAACCACAGGGTGATGAATGTTTGGATCTGCTTCAAACCTAGTCTTCTAGCTTATTTCCCAGAATCTGGGAGTCATTGGGCCTTCTGCATTGATTGTCATTTCCTCTTCTCTTCCACCTAACACCTCCTACAACACACGTGATCTTGTTTTACCATTTCTTAACCCAACTCTCTAGATGTTCTTTGCAAGCTCCATTGATCTATAAAGTTCTCCCTTAATACCACAAAGAGAAACCTCATTCCCTTTCTTTACCAGATGTTAAGAGATGATTTCTCTCTTACTTTCAGTTATTGCCTCTATTAATTTGCAGCACCTCCATCTCACCAATCGCAAAGTCCAACCCCTGCTTGTTCTGCAAGTTCCCACTAGAATCCTTTAAATGTATGCCCTGAGGGAAAAACTGTCTTACATTAGCATGTTCTGGTTTTGATTTGATTGCCACCGTTTCTTAGAGATGGAGCCACAGTAAGAGAAAACTTAGCAGGTATAATTTCTCACATCCTCCTTATTAGACATAAAGAATCTCAGAGCAGATAGAATCATGAGTCTATAGAGTAATTTTATGGAGGGATAGACCCTGGGGGAAAAGATACATCCTGGGATACTCTATTTTTCATCATATTTTTTCCATGGGTCTTTCGGGGTTACAGATCTTTTTAATGACCAAATAGAAGCTATGTACTCTTTCCCCGGAATAATAGACACATCCAAGGAACTTTGTATGCAATTTCAGGGGCTTCATGCAAACATTCAGGCACTGGTGAAGAAATATTGCTATAGATTATCAACACAGAAAGCGCCTGAAATATAACTCATCCACCAATAGAGTGCTCAGCTTCAAGGGTGTTTTGACAAATATATCAAAGACAGAGTGTGAAGAGCAGCAACTGATCAAGGTGACTCGATAAGAAGCACCCAATTAACCCAATCAAATTGGTGGCAATTCTAATTCTATCATTCAAAAGATACTGATTAGTGAGGATGGCTGAGAAATCAGTGACAGACAAAGCAGGTATTCAGAGGATATACATTAGTCAAATATAGCAATAGGCACTATATGCAGCAAATATTATAGTAAAACAGAAGACTTAGTCTTCATTGGATTTGGGACCTTGCAGAAGTCCTTAACCTCATTTGTAAAATCCAAATTTAGGATCAGCTTACAACTGAAATTTCTACTAGACACAAGGACACTGAAAAGGCAACTTACAAGATGGAAGAAAACACTTGCAAACCATATTATCAGATAAGAGATTCGTATGCAAAATATATAAGGAATTCATACAACTCAACAGCTAAACTAACAATAGTAATAACCCAATTTGGGCAAAGGATCTGAAGAGATGTTTCTCTAAAGAAGACACACAGCAGTTATTGAAAAGGTGCTCAACATCAGTAATCATCAGTGGAATCAAAACCAGAGTGAGATATCACATCGCACCTGTTAGGATGGCTATCATTAAAAAGACAAAAGATAACAGGAGTTGGCAAGGATGTGGAGAAAAAAGAATTCTGGAACACTGTTGGTGAGAGCGTATATTGGTACTGCTAATATGGAAAACTGTATGGAAGTTTCTTAAAAAGTTAAAAATAAAACTATTGTATGATCCAGCAATTCCACTTCTAAGTACATATCCAAAGGAATTGAAATCAGGATCTTGAATAGATCACAGCAAGATATAGAAACAACTTAAAAGTTTATTGATGGATGAATGAAAATGGAAATATGATACACACACACAGACATACACATACTTATACAATGGAATATTATTCCACCTTAAGAGAGAAGGAAATCCTGTCATTTGTGACAACACAGCTGGATCTGGAAGACATGCTAAGAAAAATAAGCCAGATCCAGAAGGGCAAATACTGTATTTTCTCAAACTCATAGAAGCAGAGTAGAATGGTGGTTACAAGTAGCTTGGGGAAAGGATACTAGAAGTAAGGCTCAAAAGGTACAAAGTTTGAGTTATCAAGGATGAATACATTCTGGAGATATACTGTATAGTAAGAAGAGAAGCAGAAGGCAAAGGAGAAAGGAAAAGATATACCCAACTGAATGCAGCGTTCAGAGAATAATAAGGAGAGATAAGAAGGTCTTCTTAAGGAAACAATTCAAAGAAATCAAGGAAAACAATAGAATGGGAAAGACTAGAGATCTCTTCAAGAAAATTAGAGATATCAAGGGAATATTTCATGCAAAGATGGGCATAATAAAATACAGAAACAGCAAAGACCTAATAGAAACAGAAGAGATTTTTAAAAAGTGGCAAGAATATACAGAAGAACTGTACAAAAAAAGCTCTTAATGACCCAGATAACCATGATGGTGTGGTCACTCACCTAGAGCCAGACATCCTGGAGTGTGAAGTCAAGTGGACCGTAGGAAGCATTACTACGAACAAAGCTAGTGGAGGTGACGGAATTCCAGCTGAGCTATTTCAAATCCTAAAAGATGATGCTGTTAAAGAGCTGCACTCAATAAGCCAGCTGCTGCTGCTAAGTCGGTTCAGTCGTGTCTGACTCTGTGCGACCCCATAGACGGCAGCCCACCAGGCTCCGCCGTCCCTGGGATTCTCCAGGCAAGAACACTGGAATGGGTAGCTATTTCCTTCTCCAATGCATGAAAGTGAAAAGTGAAAGTGAAGTCGCTCAGTCGTGTCTGACTCTTCCCAACCCCATGGACTGCAGCCTACCAGGCTTCTCTGTCCATGGGATTTTCCAGGCAAGAGTACTGGAATGGGTTGCCATTGCCTTCTCCACAATATGCCAGCAAATATGGAAAATTCAGCAGTGGCCACAGGACTGGGAAAGGTCAGCTTTCATTCCAATCCCCAAAAAGGACAATGCCAAAGAATGTTCAGACTCTTGTACAATTGCCCTCATTTCACATGCTAGCAAGATTATGCTCAAAATCCTTCAAGCTAGGCTTCAGCAGTACATGAACCTAGAAACTTCCAGATATATAAGCTGGATTTAGAAAAGGCAGAGGAACTAGAGATCAAATTTCAACATCTGCTTAGTTGTGTCCGACTCTTCATGACCTCATGGACTGATGGTTCCTCCGTCCATGGGATTTTCCAGGCAAGAGTACTGGAGTGGGTTGCCAATTCCTTCTCTAAGAAAAAGCAAAGGAACTGCAAAAAAAAAAAAAAAAAAAAGTCTTTTTCTGCTTCATTGACTATGCTAAAGGCTTTGACTGTGTGGATCACAAGAAACTGGAAAATTCTTAAAGAGATGGGATTATCAGACCACCTTACCTGTATCCTGAGAAGTCTGTATGTAGGACAAGAAGCAACAGTTAGATCCAGACATGGAACAACAGACTGGTTCAAAATTGGGAAAGGAGTACATCTAGGCTGTATATTGTCACTCTGCTTAATTAACTTAAATGCACAGTACATCATGTGAAATGCCGAGCTGGATGAAGCACAAGCTGGAATATCAAGATTGCTGGGAGAAATATCGACCTCAGATAGGCAGATGATATCACTTTAATGGCAGAATGCAAAGAGGAACTAAAGAACCTCTTGATGAAGATGAAAGAGAAGAGTGGAGAAAGCTGGCCTAAAACTCAACATTCAAAAAACTAAGATCATGGCATCCAGTCCCATCACTTCATGGCAAATAGAAGGGGGAAAAGTGGAAACAGTGAGAGACTTTATTTTCTTGAGCTCCAAAATCACTGCCATGATGACTGCCGCCATGAAATTCAAAGACACTTGCTCCTTGGAAGAAAAGCTATGACAAACCTAGACATCATATTAAAAAGCAGAGATATAACTTTGCCAACAAAAGTACATCTAGTCAAAGCTATAGTTTTTCCAGTAGTCATATATATGAGAGTTGGCCATAAAGAAGGCTGAATGCCAAAGAATTGATGCTTTCAAGCTATGATGCTGAAGAAGACTCTTGAAAGTCCCTTGGACTGAACGGCAATAAAACCAGTCAATTCTAAAGGAAATCAATCCTGAATATTCATTGGAAGGACTGATGCTGAAGCTCCGATCATTTGGCCATCTGATGTGAAGAAGTGACTCATTGGAAAAGACCCTGATGCTGGGGAAGATTGAAGGCAGGAGGAGAAGAGGGCAACAGAGGATGAGATGGTTGGATGACATCATTGACTCAATGCACATGAGTTTGAGGAAACTCCAGGAGACAGAGAAGGACATGGAAGCCTGGCATGTTGTAGTTCATGGGGTAGCAAAGATTTGGACACGACTTAGCAACTAAGCTACATATTGCAATCACTAACTATGCTGCTGCTGCTAAGTCGCTTCAGTCGTATCCGACTCTGTGCTACCCCATAGATGGCAGCCCACCAGGCTCCGCTGTCCTTGGGATTCTCCAGGCAAGAACACTGGAGTGGGTTGCCATTTCCTTCTCCAGTGCATGAAAATGAAAAGTGAAAGTGAAGTCGCTCAGTCGTGTGCGACTCCGCGACCCCGCGGACTGCAGCCTACCAGGCTCCTCCATCCATGGGATTTTCCAGGCAAGAGTACTGGAGTGGGTTGCCATTGCCTTCTCCAATCACTAACTATATTTTATTATATACTTAAAATTAGCTAATAAGGTAAATCTTATGTTAAGTGTCCTTACCACACATCATCATTATCATCATCATAAAGGGTGTGAAAGAAAACTTTGGAAAATGGTGTATATATCTATGGCCTTAATGGTGGTAACAGTTTCTCTGGTGTTGATTCATCCCTAAACTCATGAGCTGTATATATTAAAAAGGCATAGCTCTTTACATGTCAAAAAAATAGTGAACTACTTATGCTAGAATGTGGATGAATTTCAAAACATTGTGTTAAGCGAAAGAAGCCAAACAAAAGGATTTCATTATATAAGAATCTGTTTATGTGAAATTATAGAATAGCAAACTATAGGACAGAAGGCAGATAAGTAATTGTCAGGGGTGAAGCTGGAGGGAGACTAACTGCAAAGGAGTATGAAAGGATTTTCTGGGCTTCTGGAAATGTTCACACATCACACTGTGATTGTGGTGGTGGTTCTGTGAATGGATACATTTGTTAAAATAATTTGAATGTGTATTTAAAAGTGGTGAGTTATATTTTATATTGTTGATACCTCCATAAAGTTGATTAAAACAATCAATTTGAGTAGAATAGAAAATTGAGTGCATCACACTAAGTATTATCTCCTAAAACTTTTGGTTTAGGGATGTGTATGTGTGTGCATATATGTGTGCACATTCACATTTCTTAACAGTACAACTTGTATTTCTTTTTTTTTTTTTTACACAGCTTGTATTTCTTATTGCAGATTACAATAAAAAAATATTTCAACATCCCTTATCAGTAGCATTGAGAGTTCTAACTCACAACAAGTGGTGGGATCAAAAGAAATCTGCCGGGCCAGCTAGGACCTGAAATTCTCAGGTGTCCCCAAGTGCAGATGTGGTCCACATGGGAGACAGAACAAGCAGAGGTGTGGTCACCTTCTGTCCTGTTCAATAAGGCCTCCAGGTCCCAAGGGACTCCAGCAGCAGGAAGTTGGATGTGACTGATTGGAAGTGAGGCCAGTATAGGGGCAAGAAACAACTCATGGAATTAGAAATGCCTCAGCTGTGCCTAAGGAACTTTAGGAAGGAGGGCTCCGTCAGGAAACCTCAAGAGACCATATATATACATTATAGGAGGGAGTGCCCACTTAAGTATCTGTCATCCCAGGAAGGCAGAGCCAGCTTCCACAGTACCAGCTAAAGTAACTTCTTTCCCACTCCTTTCCCCAGGCTAGTTAGGGGAAGTCAACCCAAGAGATAGGGAAGAAGCCAACTCTGCCTGGTCCTCCCCTTTACCCACACCATTGCCAGCTTCATTCTGAAACTGGCCTGCTCTAGGAGAGGAGAAAGTTCTGATTCACCATCTTCAAACTTGGCGTTCTATTTACTTACTAAGTAAGAGACTATGAGACTATGACATAAAGTGTCCACCTACTGTCTATCACCTAAAGAATGGAGAATGTGTTGAAAAGCCTTTGGCTGCCAGAATTTTCAACCTGAGTGCCCAGGAAAATCTCTCACAGAAGAAAGTTTAAAGACACAGTCAGGGACAGAAAATTTTTGTAAGTAAGTCATGAGTCTTGCTTGCTCAGTATGTGGGCTACACAGGGTTGTTATATAAATTAACTAAACGCATATATATTACACATATTAATATTTATATATTATAATGATAATATTCTTATCACATGGTAGGTGCTTTGCAATAATTCATTCATTGCTTTCAGGTAACCTTTGAACATATACCCTCATGATTACAATGTCTATTAGAAGAATGTTTAATTTTTGTTCTGATATCAGGAAAGATGCTACATAGCTTTCTGTATCTGTCCTCTTTCTTTGGAATCTAAGCACTGCTGTAGGGATTTTTAATCTGTCTTGATCACTGATTCACTCCCTTTACTCAAAGGAGACTCAGCAAACGTGTCAAATGAATGAACGCAATTTGAAGCCACAATCTCTCCCCAGTAACGTACCTTCCCTTTCTGCCCCAGGCTGAGTAATCTGGATCTCAGAATATACCAAGTCTCTTTCTCTGGGATGCACTGAGAAAAAAAAAAAAAAACACATACACACACACTTTGTAAGCAGTCCTAGTCAGTGGGGTATGCTACAGATGCTTCTTCATAAACAATTGTTTACTGTGAACGTCTGGGATGCTTGGGGAGACCAGGGCCTTTTGCCAGGCCTCAAAACAAGTATCTTTCTCTGGCTCAGGCCCAGAGCAGCTTCCTACCAGGGAGTCCTCACCATTGATGTACAACTGCTGCAGCTCCACAGGGGCAGGGCACATGGGGTTGAGGGGTCCTGGTGGGCCTATGGTCAGGGGTCTCCTGTAAGGCATAGAAACACTGATCATCCTTGGAACATTATACTATACATGAAAGTGGAAGAGAGGAAAAAAACAAGAGTGGGGAGAAGTCAGCAGAACAAGGCCAGAAGAGTGAGTCTTTGACTTCATAGAAATGATCATCTCGTAAATAGAATGGTTACTCTCAGTTGGTTTTAAAAAAAGAAAAATGCAGCCTCATCATCAGGAGGAAATGTCTTCACAGCATTCTGCCTGGATAATTCAAGAAGCAATTAGACATAATCCATGATCCAAGACCTTGACTATATCCTAAGATCGAGATACCGACACAGATAGAAGAACAAGACCATATTTACCAAACCAAACTTAAAAACACAAAATTTGATGAGTAAATAAGCACATTTTGGACAAAAAGAGGATTAGTAGAAGCTGAGACCCCACTGTAAAATCTAGGACTAACAATCATTTTATAATGTTATAGTAACAATGGCCTAACTATAGGACTATTGGCACCAGAAATATTTTGTGCCAACCTAGAAAATCTATAACATTTAGTATCATCCATTTAATGGAATGGGTAAATTTGAAATAAGAAACTGATCTATTTATGTGGGGAAATCTATTGTATACATTATTAGAAGGATTCTAAGAAGCTGTGATTATGGCCATTTTAAAGAATGTGAAAGTGGGAGCATCAGGTCACAGGGACATAGAGAAATCACTTGGCCTGATCTTGTAGCCCCACAGTTCTGCATATTTTATTCATGAGAAACCAGAAGGCTGAGACCTCACCTGATTATGTCTCCCTGAAAGCCGTCTCCTGCAAATAAAACAAAGGCAGATTTGTGTCAGCAGAGGGAGCCCGTTCTCAAATATTTCACACGCATGTACCACCGGCTCTGTGTGCTGTGCTTTGCTCAGCTGTGTCCGAGTCTTTCGACCCCATGGACTGTAGCCCACCAGGCTCCTCTGTCCAGGGGGATTCTCCAGGCAAGAATACTGGGGTGGGTTGCCATGCCCTGCTCCAGGGGTTCTTCCCAACCCAGGGATCAAACCCAGGTCTCCCACACTGCAGGCGAATTCTTTCCCATCTGAACCACCAGGGAAGCACAAGAATACTGGAGTGGGCAGCCTAGGTCTCCAGGGGAACTTGCCGACCCAGGAATCAAACTGGGGTCACCTGCATTGCAGGTGGACTCTTTACCAGCTGAGCTACCAGGCAAGCCTATGTGCTGCCTAACAGAGTCAATTCAAATGTGGGTGCAGGCTCGGATTCTCGTGAGAAAGAATTGAACCAAGCACATAACTTGCTGGGGTCAGGGCTACACATTGCTCTGTTGAATATGCAAACATCTGGGACTTGATTAGGGTTCAAGGCTGTTTTGATATACCTTAGGAAATACTAAATACAACCAAATTATTTTTCTTGCAGAGTAGTGTGGGGCTACAGGTGGATTTCCAGAAGAATCTGTGGTTATGCCCAGAACCTCAGACTTCACCTCAGGCTTGTTAAGGACACTTTGGTCAGAGGTCCAAAGCTCTGAGCATCCAGCCCAGTGCAGGATACACAAGAGGTGCTCAGAAAGATCTGGTGAGTTGAGTTGAATTAAGTTAAAAACACAGAGTTGTGCTTCCCTGGTGGCTCAGAGAGTAGAGCATCTGCCTGCAGTGCAAGAGAGCTGGATTTGATCCCTGGGTAGGGAAGATCCCCTGGATAAGGGAAGGGCTACCCACTCCAGTATTCTTGCCTGGAGAATTCCATGGAAGAGGAGCCTGGGGGGCTATAGTCCATGGGGTCACAAAGAGTGGGACGTGACTGAGCATGCACTCGAAACACAAAGGTAAAGCATGTGGGTAACTGCACTAGAGCTGGAAAAGCTTTTATGTATGTCTTCTACACCAGATTTTCTGACATCTGAAACTAGCCTGACCTGGGCTAAAGCAAGAAGGCTTCGGAAGCACAACAGATAGTACGCGGGAGAAACTCTCTCCTCTGGGTGGAAGGGGAGCCAGTAGCCTGACCTGTAGAGAGCGGAGCCATTGGAATACAAGATGCTGGTGCCAGGCTTTGACTCAAGGACATCTCTGAGGAAGAAGGATAGAGGTTAGTCAGCTCCCATTCTCAGTCGTTTCTTCATAGGGCCTTTCGGTTTTATTTGATTGTCCACTTATGGGGGATGTAGGATGGGCTGAAATATCTAGTGGACCAGTCTGTTTGGACCAAATGAACTATCCAAGGAAACCGTTTGAAGTTCTTGAAACTTTACATTAAAATGTGTATTCCTTCCCCACCTTTCACCTGAGGTTTCGTAAATTAGACTAGACATCTGTTAAGAAAACTGCCTTTTATAAAAAAGCACATGAGCCCGTCTATTAGCACTGGGATGGTGTGGAGAATGGTAATGGGGCTGTTTCCAAGGCTGCAATGAACGGGATTTCTGAGGCAGGGACAGGTTGTGGAGGTTAGCAAAGGGTAAGAGAGAACACAAACCCGGTTTCCTCTGGTGCCAGCAGTAAAACAGCAGGGCCACAGCCAGGAGAATGCTGAGTGATCCCCCAGTGGTTCCTCCCGCAACAAGGCCTCTTTTAATCCCTGGGATGCCTGGACAGAAAAAGTGTGTGTGTGAGCCTCAGGGAGAGGGTTCTAGAGCTGGAGGTGCCTTGAAGCCCTGGAAACTTTCCTCGACCTGGCTGGGGTCCTGCGCCCTGGGAAAGGGAGGGCTCTAAAAGACAAGGACCCATGGGGGCCATTGAGGATTGGACTAGGACTGTGTGGCGCAGGAAGCAGGATTCCACTTGTGGGCAGCGCAGTCCTGAGCCTGCACGTGACAGGAAGTGACTCACCACGCAGGGGCAGAAGGCAGGAATCTGAGGGGACTGTGGCAAAGGGGAGAAAAGGAAGCCAGCTCCCTCCACTGACCCACTGACTTCACTTCGGACATTAATATTCAGAGGGACATCTGTAGTTTCCCAGGTGGCTCACTGGTCAAGAATCTGCTTGCTAAAGCAGGAGACACAAGAGATGTGGATTTGATCCCTGGGTCAGGAAGATGTCTTCAGTAGAAGGCAACCCACTCTAATATTCTTGCCTGGAAAATTCCATGGACAGCGGAGCCTGGCAGGCTATATAGCACATGGGGTTGAAAAGAGCTGGACATGGCTGAGTGGGCGCACACACTACATCTGCCTATCTATCTAACCGGTCGTCTGTCTATTCTGTACTCTTGTAACCTGGCCATTTGGAAGTTTCCCCTAGACATCTGGAAACATGCTATAAGGGTGACTTGGCAGAATCTAACTTGGAACAGCAACATGCCTGAGAAAGAAAGCAAATATCTCCACTGATTAGGGCACTAGTTGAACCAACAGTAACTCTGATATTGCTCTCCATTAAAATAATGTACTGGGACACCACAATCAAGTGACATCCATTTCCTTCCTCCTAGAAGCCTGAGTCTTATGTGCTTTGAAGAGGTGGGGGAAAAAAAATACTGATAGAAGGAATAGACTAAATTGTTGGCAAATTTTGATTTTTTTTCATCAGATACATTCTCCAAGGCCAGGGTGCCCTCTCTCTACTCCTATTCCACATAGTTCTAGAATTCCTAGCCAGAGCAATCAGGCAAGAAAATAATAATAATAAAAGGCCTCAAAATTGGAAAGGAAGAAGAAAAATTGTCTCTTTGAAGATGTGACGTTATATAAAGAAAATCTTAAAGACTCCCCAGAAAATCTGTTAGAACTAATGAACTAATTCATAGAGTTGCAGAATACAATATCAATACAAAAATCAGTTGTACTTCTATACAACAACAAGGGATTATCTGAAGAAGAAATAAAGAAGACAATCTTATTTTCAATAGCATCAAAAACAATAAAAGAGTTATTATTGATTACAAACTTAATCAAGGAGATGAAAGATCTGTATTTTGAAAACTATAAGATATGGTTAAAAAAATGAAGACACAAATATATGGAAAGAAATCCCATGTTGGTGAATTGAAAGAATTAATATTGCTAAAATGTCCATATTGTTCAAAGCTATTGAAGCCAAACAGATTCAATGCAATCCCTATCAAAATTCCAACATCATTTTTCATAGAAATTAAAAAAAAAAAAATTGCATGGAACCACAAAAGACACCAAATAGCTAAACCAATCCTGCAACAAAAGAACAAAGCTGGAGGCTCTACACTTCCTGATTTCAAACAATATAACAAGGCTTGAACAACCAGCACAAATTGGCATTGGCATAAAAACAGAAACATGAGCCAGTGGAATAGAATCAAGAGCCCAGACATAAACCTGTGAATATATCATCAGCTAGTATTTGTCAAAGGAGTCAAAAATACTCAGTGGAAAAGATAATCTCTTAATAAATGGTGCTGGGGAAACTTGCTAATTCACATGCAAAAGAATGAAACTGGACCTCCATCTTAAACCACTCACAAAAATTAACTAGAAATGTATTAAAGACTTTAAGAACAGAAACCATAAAACCCCTAGGAGAAATTATAGGGGGAAAGTCCTTGGTAATAATATGAGGAAGTCATACAACTCTATAGCCAAAAAAAAAAAAAACCCTTCAAATAATAATTTAAAAATGGACAAAGGATCTGAATAGTCATTTTTACAAAGAAGACATGCAAAAGCCAACAGGAACAGGAAAACGTTTTCAACATCACTAATCATCAGGGAAATGCAAATCAAAACCACAGTGAGGTAGCACCTCACACCTGTTACAATGGCTTTTTTAAAATAAAATTGTTTGAAATCAGAGCGTAAGCAAAAGAGTAAAAGTAAGTTTCCATGCCTTAGTTTAATAAAGCAGTCTAGGTTATGGTGTCCTTGGACTGCAAGGAGACCAAACCAGAGCCAATCCTAAAGGAAATCAGCCCTGAATATTCACTGGAAAGACTGATGCTGAAGCTGAAGCTCCAGTACTTTGGCCACTTGATGCAAACAGCTGACTCATTGGAAAAGATCCTGATGCTGGGAAAGATGGAAGGCAAAAGGAGAAGGGGTCAGCAGAGGATGGGATGATTAGACAGCATCATTGACCCAATGGACTTGATTTTCAGCAAACTCTGGGAGATATTGAAGTCTGGCTTGCTACAGTCCATGGGGTTGAAAAGTCAGACATGACCTAATGATTGAACAACAACAAGGTTATGGTGATTTAGCAAAACATAGGAAAGCAAGAAAATGTGTCACATTTATACCAAATTAAGCATGTTGAGTTATGTTACTAATGTACACAATTTTAATTTTGCTTTACACTTTTCATCAAAATAAACTTTATTCCCTATAACTTAAAAAAAATGGAGACAGGAAATAATGTATTGGTAAGGACAAGGAGAGAAGAAAACCCTTGTACAGTGTTGGTGAGAATGTAAATTGGTGCAGTCATAGAAAGTTAAAAAAAAAAAAGAACTATTATATGATCTAGCAATCCCACTTCTGGGTGTATATCCAAAGGAAAGAGAATTACTATCTCGAAGAGATATCTGCATCCCCATGTTTACTGCAATATTATTTACAATAACCAAGATATGTGCAACCTAAATGTCATTGATGTATGAATAAAGAAAGTGTGGTATTTATAGGGTTTCCCTGGTGGCTCAGTAGTAAAGAATCCCCCTGCCAATGCAGGGCTACAGTCCAACTGGTCCCAAAGAGTCAGACACGACTGAGTGACAAAGCACAAGACAATGCTGGAGACACACATTCGATTCTAGGTCGGGAAGATCCCCTACGGAAGGAAATGGCAACTCAGTCCAGTATTCTTGCCTGGGAAATCCCATGGACAGAGGAGCATGGTATGCTATAGTCCATGGGGTCACAAAAGAGTCAGACATGACTTAGCAACTAAATAACAACACACACTATTGAATCATGATGGAATGTGAATACGATAGACTGTTATACAGCTATAAAAAAGAAAATTCTGCCATTTTCAACAACTTGTATGAAGCCTGAGGGCATTATGCTAAGTGCAACAAGTCAGACAGAGGGAAAGACAAATATTTTATGATCTCACTTATATATAGAATCTTTAAAAAAAAAAAAAAAAAACAACCAAAAACAGAATGAATTGGTGGTTGCCAGGGGTAGGGGGTGGAGGGTAGGAGAAATGGGTAAAGGTGGTCAAAGGACAAACTTCCAGTTATAAAATGAGTAAGTCTGGAGGATGTGATGTATACAATGGTGATTGTAGCTAAGAATATATTGTAAATATATTTGAAAGTTGCTAAGAGAGACCAAGCTAGACAGCATATTAAAAAGCAGAGAGATTTTTTTGCCAACAAAGGTCCATCTAGGCTATAATTTTTCCAGTAGTCATGTATGGATGCAAGAGTTAGACAATAAAGAAAGCTGAGCACCGAACAATTGATGCTTTTGAACTGTAGTGTTGGAGAAGAGTCTTGAGAGTCCCTTGGACTGCAAGGAGATCCAACCAGTCCATACTAAAGGAAATCAGTTTTGAATATTCATTGGAAGGACTGATGTTGAAGATGAAACTCCAGTACTTTGGCCACCTGATGCGAAGAGCTGACTCATTTGAAAAGACCCTGATGCTGGGAAAGGTTGAAGGCGAGAGGAGAAGGGGACGACAGAGGATGAGACGGTTGGATGGCATCACTGACTCAATGGACACGAGTTTGAGTAAACTCTGGGAGTTGGTGGTTAACAGGGAGGCCTGGTGTGCTGCAGTCCATAGGGTTGCAAAGAGTCAGACACGACTGAGAGACTGAAATGAACTGAACTGAAGATAGTAGATTATAAAAGCTCTTAACACATATACACTCACAAAATTGCAACTGTGTAAGGTGATGGATATGTTAACTAACTTTTTGTGATAATAAATTTGAAATATATACATGCAGCAAATCACTATATTGTATACTGTAAACTTACATGATGTTGCATGTCAATTATATCTCACTCTAAGTGGAATAGCAACAAAAAGGAAGGCATAAACTCTAAAATTAGGCTGTTAGGTTAGAGTCATTCCTCTTTTTACTACCTGTGTGGCCAGCAACCTTTATTTAATCTTCCCTGTTTGTCAGTTTTCTTATCTGTAAAATGGAAATAATAGTAACTATAGCAGTACTATTGTTGGTGGATAAAAATGAGTTAATAAAGTGCTTTGAATGGTTAGCATATGATAAGTGCTATGTCTAGGTAAGCATTATCTCTTATTCATCGCCCTTACACTATGCCCTCAGTTCAGTATAGTTGCTCAGTCATGTCTGACTCTTTGCAACCCCATGGACTGCAGCACTCCAGGCTTCCCTGTCTATCACCAACTCCCGAAGCTCGCTCAAAATCATGTCCATCGAGTCGGTGATGCCATCCAACCATCTCATCATCTGTCATCCCCTTCTCCTTCTGCCTTCAATCTTTCCCAGCATCAGGGCCTTTTCTAATGCCCTCACCTTCAGAAATTTCATGGTCCTTTGACCAGTTTCAGGGACACCCTCACACATTAGGCTCACTTTCACACAGCACCAGGTGGCGCAATGGTAAAGAATCTACCTGCCAACGCAGGAGATTCAAGAGACTCGGGTTCAGTCCCTGGGTCGGGAAGATCCCCTGGAGTAGGAAATGGCAACCCACTCCAGTATTCTTGCCTGGACTATTCCCTGGACAGTAGAGCCTAGTGGGCTACAGTCCTTGGGGTCACAAAGACTCGGGCACAACTGAGCGTGCACACGTGATGCATGCACACAGCACTACCTTAGCCACTTCAGCTCATTCTATGGACTGAACTGTGTTCCACCAAAGTTCATAAATTGAAGTGGTTCTAACCCTAGTGAGATGGGTTTGGAGATAGTGCCTTTGAGAGGTAGTTAGGTTTAGATGAGGCCATGAGAATGGTCCTTCATGTTGGGATTAGGGCCCTTAAAAGAAGAGATCCCAGAGATCTCTCTCACTCTCTCCCCAACTCTGTCTCATGAGGACACAGCCAGAGGGCAGCAATCTGCAAGCAAGGAAGAGGGGTCTCTCCAGAAACTAACCATGCCAGCATCCTGATTTCAGTCCTGATCTCAGACTTCCAGCCTCTGAAACTGTAAGAAACAAATTCCTGCTCTTAAAGTCACCCTGTCTATTGTATCTTGTTACAGCAATGCAAGCTAAGACAGCCTACCTTGACACTAGTGCTCCAGGCTACCTCAGAGTTTCTATCCTGCTATCATGTGAAGAGTTGACTCATTGGAAAAGACTCTGATGCTGGGAAGGATTGGCAGCAGGAGGAGAAGGGGACGACAGAGGATGAGATGGCTGGATGGCATCACTGACTCGATGGATGTGAATCTGAGTGAACTCCAGGAGTTGGTAATGGACAGGGAGGCCTGGCGTGCTGCAAGTCATGGGGTCGCAAAGAGTTGGACACGACTGAGCAACTGAACTGAACTGATGCTATTTGCTATTGCTATATGACAATTCTAAGCACAGAGATTTTGCAGGAGGTCCACAAATTAAAAAGATGACGTTCTGGTTCTGTTCCCTATCAACTGAATCCTCGAAATCTGCTTAAACTCTGAGATCATCTGTTTCCTTGCAGAGCAGTTGTGAGAATAAAATGAAATTACATGTCTGAAGGAACCAGTTCACTGCCCATATCAGAGGATGCTGATTCATTCTACTGACCTTAAAATTCAAAAGGAAAGATGAGAAATTTTACATGTAGGTGTGAATTACCAACAGATTCACAATTATTCTCTTTCAGGGATTGTAAGTAAACTTTTCAGTGTAAGAGTCTTCCTGGACTCATGTTGAGTGCAGTAAATCAGACAGAAAAAGACAAATATCACATGATACCATTTATATGTGGAGTCTGAAAAAAAAAGGGGGGTACAAATGAACTTATCTGCAAAACAGAAATAGTTACAGAGGCGTAAAACAAGCTTGGGTTTCTCTGGTGGCTCAGATGGTAACGTACCTGCATTCAGTGCAGGAGATCTGGGTTTGATCCCTGGGTCTGGGAGATCCCCTTGAGAAGAGAATGGCTACCCACTCCAGTATTCTTGCCTGGAGAATCCCAGGGACAGAGGAGCCTGGGGGACTACGGTCCATGGAATTGCAGAGTCGAACTTGACTGAGCAACTAAGCACAAGCAAACGAAACAAACTTATGATTACTAGGGGATAAATTAGAAGATGGGATTGATATAAGCACAGAGTGCATGCATGCTGAGCTGCTTCAGTCCTGTCTGACTTTTTGTGACCCTGTGGACTGGAGCTCACCAAGTTCCTCTGTCCATGGAGATTCTCCAGGCAAGAATACTGGAGTGGGTTGCCATGCCCTCCCATATATACACTACTACATACAGAACAGATCACTGATAAGGACCTTCTGTATAGCACAGGGTAATTGTTAGTTGCTCAGTTGTGTCTGACTCTCACAACCCCATGGACTGTAGCCCTCCAGGCTCATGTGTCCACGGAATTTTCCAGGCAAGAATACTGGAGTGGGTTGCCATTCCCTTCTCCAAGGGATCTTCCCAGCACAGAGATCAAACCCGGGTCTTCTGTACTGCAGGTGGATTCTTTACCATTTGGGTCACCAGGAAGTCCTATATAGCACAGGATATAGCTCAACACTCCATATGCATAGTTCAATACTCCATAATGACCTATATGGGGAAAGAATCTTAAAAAGAATGGATATATGTATAGCAGACTCATTTTGCCATACACCTGAAACTAACACAACATTGTAAATCAACTATACTACAATAAATTTAAAAGAAAATCAATCAGCAAAAAAAAAAAAAAAAAGCCTTCCTAGAGAAGCAATGTTCCTACCCTCAGTGTCATTCTGGATTCTAGGGCGTTCAAGACTCTTCAGAGGGTGTCTTATGGGCAGCTTTCAGCTTTGCTAATCTCTTTTTCCATTCGCCCACCTGATTCTTGAAATGTCATTTTAAAGGTATTTCAGGCTTAGTTTCTGCCCTTCTCTGCTGGGAATCACACTCAACATTACTGTTCAAGAAATTTTGAGGGTGAGATGCAGACCCTCCAGTGGTGTCTATTTGGGGGAAGCCATGTCAGTTCCCCTGACCTGGGAAGGCCCTGCTTGATCACGGGACACGCCCCGAGGGAGTTGAAGGGAAAATTGCAGAGCAGCTGTGCCATTAGCATAGCAACCCCTTGCCAGAGCTACTCACCGAACTGTTTAGGGTTATGGCTCAGTCAGGGCTGACTGGTTTTATATAAACAGCACAGTTCTCTGCTTATTTAGTATGGTGGACAGTGGTACTTCTTCAGAAAACTTTGACAACGGTTTCTGTCTCTGAGCTAAAAGATTGTATCGAGGTTCAGATCCAGAGTGCTAGGTAGAAGCTTTGTGACCTAATGCAAATCAGCAAACTTTTTTTGAGTTTCACTTTCCTTTTCTGTAGAATGAAGATAACGATATCTTTCCTTTCTAGGATTATTATTATGATAAGCAAAAGTGATACATGCAAAATATATTCACTCAGCAAATATTTACTGAATGCTTATTATGAGCTGATCAGTAGAATAGGCGCTTGTGATAACGGATAGTCAAAATAGAGATCTACCTTCATGAAGCTACTATGGGAGGTATGGAAGTGTTGAAAGTGTCAGTCAGTCATGTCTGACTCTTTGTGACCCCGTGAACTATAGCCCACCAGGCTCTCTGTCCCTGGGGATTCTCCAGACAAGAATACTGGTATGGTTGCCATTCCCATCTTCAGGGGATCTTCCCAACTCAGGGACTGAACCCAGGTCTCCTGCATTGCAGGTGGGCTCTTTACCCTCTCAGCTACCAGGGCCTTATGGGGGGTGTGGAAGCAGACAGCAAAGACTGCATGGTGTGGGAGTTGGTGACACACGCTGCAAGGAAGAATCAAGAAGGGCCAGGAGAGGGAGGGCCTTGGTGAAGAGCTGCTACATTGTATAGTATGGCTGGGAAGGTCTCATTGAGAAGGTGAGTAGAGCTCTGAAGGAAGCAGGGGAATGAGCATGAGGATATCAGGGAAGAGCATTGCAAAGGCCCTGTGGTGGAATGTGACTGAAAGGTTTGAAGAAGAGACAGGGGGCCCTGGTGGCTCAGGTGGGGAAGGGGGGTGGTGAGCCATTAGGTCACAGTAGTAGGACCAACAGATCACCAGGACCTGGTGGAATGTTGAGAAGACATTGGTTCTCTCTCTGAAGGAGATAGGAAGCCATGGGCAGAAGAGAAACGTGATCTGATTTACAGCTTAGAGTTCCTTCCGATGCTGTGTTGAGAACAGGCTGTGTAGAACCACAGATGAAGCAGAACAGTATTATTGCAATCATCCAGGTGGCTTGGATCAGGCGGTAGGAGTGGATGTGGTGGGAATTAGTCATATTCTGGTGATTTTTTGAAGGCAGAGCTATCAGACTTGCAGGTAGATTCGAGGTGGAGGGTCTAGAATGACGCCTAGCTCATGGGTGGTAGCCCACCAAGATCCTCTGCCCATGGGATTTTCCAGGCAAGAAGACCAGAGCACAGTGCCATTTCCCACTCCAGGGAAAAATGCGATGAAAGTCCAGTAACAAAAACTTAAAAGGAACATCTGATGAATAGGTATAATAGTATCTATTGGAGTGAGGAAAGCCTGATAGTGACGGGTCTGAAAGAAAATAGAAGTGAAGACAGGGAGTAGAGATAACTCTTTTAAGGGGTTTAAATATAAAGGAAGGCAGGAAGATCTTTGCTTTCCCATCGTTAGCCCAGGATGCAAGTGAACCTGAAATAGAGGCTGCATTGAAGCCCCATAGGAATCTTTCTTCAGTGCCATAGTGGCTGAGTGGGAATCTGGCTTGACTTTATATGACTCCTTGGAGATAGATTAATGGATAGAGAGATATAAACTAGGACTGCAATCCCAAAGGAAGGCTTGTCTCCTCTATGCACATTTAGGGGCTCTATATTCACTCTTGGTTCTTCTAAGTTTTGTAACTTGCATGCCATTTGGTACTAAGATACTCTTAGACCCTCAGTAACAGAGTAAAATGATGCCTTAGATCTTTGGTCCTGTGGGATGATTTACTGAAAGGAGAGTAGAGTTGGCACTTAGGATGGTGGAGCTATGCCCTACCAAAACACTGCTAATGACATGACGCTGTTCTTGGAGAGCAACAAAACAATGGATCAGCATAAAAACACACAAAATCATCCCCAAGGGGTGAAATGGTTCTTGGACAGCATTAGCTCACTGGAGTACCTCCTTACAACCTGAATTATTGATATTTAATGGGAGAAAGTGTCTATCACCTTGGAAGATGGCAAAGTGGAAACGAAATTTAAAAAGGAGAACATAAAGATAGTGTAGGCTTTGTCCACCCCTAATTTGAGAACTATGAGAATAAGTAAGATCAATGGGGATTACACCTTACTTCTCACAGTGACGTTCACTGCCTCGCTCTGGATGAGGCCGTAGCCGTTGTCAGCTGTGCAGTAGTAGCGCCTGGCGTGGCTCTCCCCGATAACAGGGATCTCCAGCTCTGCTCTCTGGGAACGCTGACTTTTCTGCCCCAGACTCTCCCTTGTGTCCTCTCTGTGCCAAGAGAACGTGGTGTTCCCAGTGCCTTTGGCCACAGAGCAGACAAGGACCAGCGTCTCCCCTTCAACCACCTGGTCTTCTTGGGGCTGGGTATCCAGGAGCACTCCAGACACAGGGGTTCCTGTGTGAACACAGGACGACAGGTGAGGGCATGACGGGAGGAGGCTGGGGCTGGGATGTTGGGCAGGGGCACTTTTTATGGGACTTGAGGATGCACTCTTCTGCTAGCACTGCAGCCCAGAGATTGCAGATTTCAGACCTAGAGCCTCACTAAATGTAATAACCTCTTCATCCTGATACACAGGCTCCAGGAGAGAAAAACTGACTCTCCTTGGAAAAGTGTTTGGGTTTTAGGTCAGGTCCTAGTTATTCATCTGAATTATGTTGATCCCAGAGAGATAATAGCAATAGTTGCTATCATTACATTGGCCTAGACCACATCCTTTTCCACCAGTGCTGCTTTGGTACTGAAGACAAGCCGATATTTACTGTATTTGTCTTTCTATGTATGTATGTCCTCCTCTTCCACTTTACACATCACACTGGTTGTTGTTACCAGTTGAGGTCCATGTCTGCGGTTATGTGTTTTCTGAACAGTTTCCCCAAAGACCTGACATCCTAGAATCTGTCGATTCAGTAGCAAAGCATTTAGCTTCTTGTTTTCATTTTGTTTTCCCCAACTCTGTATCTACCTCCAAGCTGGAATTTTAAAGAAATGCTAAGTCTTTAGAGAAATATAGATGGAAGCAAAATCCTGTATTTCTTTTATTATAGTAGCTCACTTCTCATGAGATCTAAGCCTGGAGCCTCTGTCAGGCTGACAAAATCCATCTGTGCTGGGCAGTCCCTACCCGCACTGGGCCAGAGGGAGCAGCCGGGGCGGCATCACAGCCTGGCCCTCCAACACTCACTCTGCACGTCAATCTGAACTGGGAGGCTGTGTTTGTGGATGCCACCGGTCACTGTTTCAGCACCACACCAGTATGATCCTGAGTCTTCTCTCCAGATGGCTGTGATCTGGAGGTTCGGGGACCCGCTCCGGTTTGAGATCATGACCCCGTCGTCTCTGAAGAAGACAAAGTGAAGCCGAGTGTCTGGCCGCTCCAGCGAGAGCTGCGTCTCGCAGCTCAGGTTTACAGGCTTCCCCTCTATAGGCTGGGAATCTGTGACTTCCAGCTTTGGACGTGAAAACAATTCTAGAGAGAAGAGGGAAACCGAGCTCTCAGTATGAGGCCGGCTTGGATTCTTGGTTCCAGAAAACTTCAGACATCCAACAAGACAAACTTACTGGCCTCTCTATTAACATTTTTCTTTCCCAGGACTATTTAAGTTAAATTACTCCACCTTCTCTACCTCTTAGAGGACTTAGGTCACGAATTTATCCCACATTCACTATGGTATCAGCTTCTATAGGGAATTTCCTGGAGGTCTAGTTGTAAGGACAGTGTGCTTTCACTGCCGAGAGCCCCGTTTCAATCCTGATCAGAGAACTAAGAAAATCCCACAACCGTGAAGCACGCCAAAACAAATCAGTAAACAAACAGACAGAAAAACTACTTATATAGATCCCCACTCAGGTGCCCAGTTTACCCCACCCTGACACTGCTAAGGAAATGTGTATGAAATAAAGGATTTACCTTGAATGTGAATATTTGTCTGACTTGTTCTCAATACATAAGCGTTTTCCAAGAATCCAATGCACTGGTAACAGCCACTGTTATTTAAACTTGCTTTCGGTATCAAAAGATCAAAGCTTTCATCAGTACCAGAAATAATTTTTCGATTCCAAGTATATTTCACGTCAGCCAGTTTCTCTCTCCCCCTTTTCTGGCATCTCAGAACCAGCTCATCACCTTCAAACACAGAATATGGCGCCTGGAGGATGAGGGAGGCTGGAAACCACACAGATATAAGACACTGTCATTCAGGCACTCTTTCCTCCGAGTCTCCTGAATTGCAGAGTTTTTCTTTTTCTTCCTTTTCCTTCCCCAGGATTGAGTCTGCTGATCCAAGCTCATTCCTCTCCTTCCAAATCAGTGTGACTTGCTTCAGATACAATTCCTAAATAAACCCTAGACACATCTATTTAATCATTCAAGGACAGATTCAAAAATAAAAGGGATCTAACATGGAGAGGAAAAGCTGAGAGATGTGACCAAAATCTCTGACATCGTTGAATACAGCCAAGGTCAGCACCAACCTGCTGACTAGGCAACAGGAGTTGTCAAAGATGTTTTTGGAGAAATACACTAGGAAGTGTTACAGTGCACTGAAGTGCACTAGGCAGAGGGTTTGTGCTCATAGACACAAAGCCGGGGTCGAGAGACAGTGAACGTGGTCCGCTCATGAACCTCCCATGCTCTACAGATCCTGATTAGAGACAAGTTCTACCCTTTCTCTCTGAGATGACGGCACTGAATGCCTGCTCCTACTGACCAATGCCTGGGGAGTGATCAAACCAGGGGTCCCCAACACCCAGCCCACGGACAGTGGCCCGTTAGGAACCAGGCTTCACAGCAGGAGGTGAACAGCAGGCAAGCAGGCAAAGCTTCACCTGTATTTACAGCTGCTCCCCATCACTCACATCACCACCTGAGATCCGCTTCCTGTCAGAGCAGCAGCAGCATTAGATTCTCATAGGAGCATGAACCCTACCGCACTTGAATCATCCCCAAACCATGCCCTTACTCCCTACTCCATGAAAGAGTTATCTTCCACTGAAATGGTCCCTGGTGCCAAAAAGGTTGGGAACCACTGCTCTAAATGAAGATCTTTGGAACAGGAAAAACTGGACAGAGAGATATGTGTGCCAGTTAGACAGGAAAGTAGTGGAGAAGGGACAAATCCTAAGACAGGTGAGGACATGAGGCCTGAGGATGGAGATTTCCCACCTCTGAATTCCTGTTTTAGGGCACTTTTTACTTTCTATTTTGTGCTCAGCACATTCATGTAGATGCAATTTCTCCCAAAGGAGGCTATAATGTTGTTAAAGACAGGACCTTAGACAGGTTCACTTCTGAATCCCCTAAAACTAACCCCTTCCTTTAATTATGTAAGTGTGCAAGATATCTGCTGATTAATGTTAGATGTTTAAACTCCGATGTCAATAGTAGTTTGAAAAACACCTATAGACAATGTGGGAGGTCGGACGTGAAACTGAAAGATCAAGGCTTAGAGTAGAATGCAGACTTTTCTTGGGAAATCCAGGGAGCTAAGATGTACTGAAACCTCTTCCCAAGTTTTCACTGATTCACCTACTTTCTCACCTGAAGAAAAGATCAAGTGCACAGGGTTACTTGGGAGTGAGCCTGGGGCCTGGCACCTGTACTGTCCAGAATCACGAACCTCAAGGGTATTTCCTGGAGTTTCACGTGGACGTGCTTTCCCAGAGAACCAACGGTAGCCTTGTAATTTCTCTTGTGCATAGAAGTGAAATCCACCACAAGTCAGATTCACTGTCTCTCCACGGAAGACAGTGGTCCACGGAGGCTGGACGGAAATCACAGATTTGTGTACAGTAGCTGGAAAGAAGAGAAATAAGTCTGAGGTGAAGGTGCCTGCATCCCCACCCGGGCAGTTTGTGTGGAATGGACCAGAAGACCTGGCTTTGGACAATCTCTGAAAGAATCTGCCGCCAGGCTGCTGTTTTCCCAGGTTTCAAATTTGCTCACTGTTTCTCTTACTCAAGAGTGTCAGCAGCTGCTCTATGGTCTAAAGGAGAATACTGGCCTTTCAGAGGGCAACCCCAGCAGGACCTACTCAGCATGGGAGATCAGCGATGGAAGACTTGCCAACCCCCTTACCTTTTCAAACAGGCCACATCCTCAAGTAGATTCCTCCTGGGCTCCTTCCCACCCGGACTCTTCGTGTTACACGCATTTCTCTAAGATGAATATTTGTCCGACAAGGCCACAGACTGGGGCGAGGGATTATAGAGGGAGGGAGTGTAGGAATTTTGGGTCACTTCCGCAGTTATGGGAAAGGGTCTACATAGTATTTTTGCCAACAAGAAGTCGGTAGGGCTATTATGAGCAGGCTCTTGTCTGAAGTGGGAATTACCCTGGAATAACTACAAGGGGTATGAATGCTGGGAACCAGGTGCTTCTAAATCCCCACACCTCAAAGATACTCATTCATGAAAATAAAATGTGGGTCCTGCATAAAATCAAGCCTCAAGATCTTTGAATTATTGATGGACAGAAGCTGGAGAATGTTAGCATAAATACAAATTAAAAAGAAGAGGTTTCATTCTCCCTGTTGAAAGTAAGAGAAACAACTCTCTCTCTCTGTTTTTTCCTTCAGAATTTCTTTCAAATATATGTGACTCTTTATAATTGCTAAAAAGTCTCTTGCCTGTCTCACAACTCGGAACCATCTTTCTCAAGAAGGAGCCATCTTTTTGAAATGCAGCCATGTAGGGGGACAGCTCCTCTGGCTCCTGACTCCCCATTACCATGGAAGGGTAAGAGTTTACCTTTGGTGTGTACCTTGCTCCAATATGCAATAGTACCTCCAGTCTTACCTAAAGATATGTGCGGGCTAAGTTGCTTCAGTTGTATCCGACTCTATGTGACCCTGTGGACTGCAGCCTGGCAGGCTCCTCTGTCTATGGGATTCTCCAGGCAAAAATACTGGAATGGGTTGCCATGCACTCCTTCAGGGGATCTTCCTGATCTAGGGATCGAACCCACATCTCCTGCATCAAAGGCAGATACTTTACCCACTGAGCCACTTGGAAAGTCCCTACATAAATATATGAAACAGTTGTTTCTCCTCTGGATAAAAGAGAACTAGAGTGATAAATTGGATTTCCCTGGTGGCTCAGAAGGTAAAGAATCCTCCAAAATACAGGAAACTCGGGTTTGATCCCTGGGTTGGGAAGATCCTCTGGAGAAGGGGATGGATACCCACTCTAGTATTTTTACCTGGAGAATTCCATGGTCAGAGGAGCTTGGGCTGCAGTCTATGGGGTCTCAAAGAGTCAGAGACAACAGAGCGACTGACACTAAATATGTGGCAAAAGGTGCTGTCAAGTCCTCCTGCTTGAGAACTAATTATTGTTTAGTCTTGAAAACATGGATGTAATGGGCTGAATCCCCTTGGCCATAAGAGAATGAGAGATCCCTTTCTATCTTTGCAGTCTCTTGGTGGATTGCCTATGATGGGCATTGTATTCGGTTTTAATGCTTCAATTCAGTTCAGTCGCTCAGTCATGTCCGAGTTTTTCAACCCCATGGACTGCAGCACGCCAGGCCTCCCTGTCCATCACCAACTCCCAGAGTTTACTCAAACTCATGTCCATTGAGTCAGTGATGACATCCAACCATCTCATCCTCTGTCATCACCTCCTTCTGCCTTCAATCTTTCCCAGCACCAGGGTCTTTTCCAATGAGTCAGCTCTTTACATCAGGTGGCCAAAGTATTGGAGATTCAGCTTCAACATCAGTCCTTCCAAAGAATATTCAGGAGTGATTTCCTTTAGGATGGACTGATTGGATCTCTTTGCAGTCCAGGGGACTCTGAAGAGTCTTCTCCAACGCCACAGTTCAAAAGCATCAGTTCTTTGGCGCTCAGCTTTCTTTACAGTCCAACTCTCACATCCATACATGACTACTGGAAAAACCATAGCTTTGACTAGATGAATCTTTGTTGGCAAAGTAATGCCTCTGCTTTTAAAAAGGTTGGTCATAACTTTCCTTCCAAGGAGTAAGTGTCTTTTAATTTCATGGCTGCAATCACCATCTGCAGTGATTTTGGAGCCCAGAAAAATAAAGTCTGCCCCTGTTTCCCCATTTATTTGCCATGAAGTGATGGGACCAGATGCCATGATCTTAGTTTTCTGAATGTTGAGGTTTAAGCCAACTTTTTCACTCTCCTCTTTCACTTTCATCAAGAGGCTCTTTAGTTCTTCTTCACTTTCTGCCATAAGGATGGTGTCATCTGCATATCTGAGGTTATTGATATTTCTCCTGTAATCTTCCAGCTTGTGCTTCATCCAGCCCAGCATTTTTCATGGTGTATTCTGCATATAAGTTAAATAAGCAGGGTGACGATATTCAGCCTGGATGTACGCTTTCCCTATTTGGAACCAGTCTGTTGTTCCATGTCTAGTTCTAACTGTTGCTTCCTGACCTGCATAAAGATTTCTCAAGAGGCAGGTTAGGTGGTCTGGTATTCCCATCTCTTTAAGAATTTTCTGCAGTTTCTTGTGATCCACACATTCAAAGGCTTTGGCATAGTCAATAAAGCAGAAATAGATGTTTTTCTGGAACTCTCTTGCTTTCTTAATGATCCAGCATATGTTGGCAATTTGGTCTCTGGTTCCTCTGCCTTTTCTAAAACCAGGTTGGATATTTGGAAGTTCACAGTTCTTGTATTGTTGAAGTCTGGTTTGGAGAATTTTAAGCATTGCTTTACTAGCGTGTGGGATGAGTGCAATTGTGCGGTAGTTTGAGCACTCGTTGGCATTGCCTTTTTTTGGGACTGGAAGGAAAATTGAACTTTTCCAGTCCTGTGGCCACTGCTGAGTTTTCCAAATTTGCTGGCATATTGAGTGCAGCACTTTCACAGCATTATATTTTAGGATTTGAAATAGCTCAGCTGGAATTCCATCACCACTAGCTTTGTTCATAGTGTTGCTTCCTAAGGCCCACTTGACTTCACATTCCAGGTTGGCTGGCTCTAGGTGAGTGATCACACCATTGTGATTATCTGGGTCATGAAGATCTTTTTTGTACAGTTCTTCTGTGTATTCTTGTCACCTCTTCTTAGTATCTTCTGCTTCTGTTAGGTCCATACCATTTCTGTCCTTTATTGTGCCCATGTTTGCATGAAATGTTCCTTTGGTATCTCTAACTTTCTTGAAGAGATCTCTAGTCTTTCCCATTCTATTGTTTTCCTCTATTTCTTTGCACTAGTCACTGCTGCTGCTGCTGAGTCATTTCAGTCGTGTCCGACTCTGTGTGACCCCATAGATGGCAACCCACCAGCTCCTCCATCCCTGGCATTCTCCAGGCAAGAACACTTGAGTGGGTTACCATTTCCTTCTCCCATACACTGACCTTTGAGGAAGGCTTTCTTATCTTTCCTTGCTATTCTTTGGAACTCTGCATTCAAATGGGCATATCTTTCCTTTTCTCCTTTGCTTTTGGATTCTATTCTTTTCACAGCAATTTGTAAGGCCTCCCCAGACAGCCATTTTGCTTTTTTGCATTTTTTTCCCCCTTGGGGATGGTCTTTATCCCTGTCTCCTATACAGTGTCACAAACCTCCGTCCATAGTTCATCAAGCACTCTATCTATCAGATCTAGTCCCTTAAATCTATTTCTCACTTCCACTGTATAATCGTAAGGGATTTGATTTAATGCTTGTTTAGTACTAAAAGCATTTGCTCTCTTTCTTACCTTTGTGGAGAGGATTTCTGGGTTGGTAGATTTTGTTTTAACTTTACTTCCCACAGTTATTACTGTGGTTCTTTCTTACCTGAATGTTTACTTTCTAAGTTTTGTTGTTTCAAGGTTGTGAGAGTTAGTAACTGATGGGTGAAGGTACAACTGTGGCATAAAAATTATTCTGAACTGAGGGCATAAGATAAAAGATTCTATTTATTCATTTTTATTCTGAACTCCCTTATCTGTCTAAAAGCAAAGCCAGTGAAAACAGTCAATTGTCATAAATCACCTCCCCAGGAGCAATAAACAATCAGCTCTTATCACCAGTTACTGAAAGTCAACACCACGCCTAAACAGACACTGTGACAAAACTAGCTTAGCTCCCATCTATTCTTTTAAGGGCCTATTTATCTTTTCTAATACCTATTTGTTTTCCAGTAAGTGGCCTTCCAGTCAATCCTAAAGGAAATCAACCCTGAATATTCATTGGAAGCACTGATACTGGAGCTGAAGCTCCGATATTTTGGCCACCTGATGCAAAGAGCTGACTCATTGGAAAATACCCTGCCTGATGCTGGGAAAGGTTGAGGGCAAGAGGAGAAAGGAGCGACAGAGGATGAGACGGTTGGATGGCATCCCTGGCTCAATGGGCATGAGTCCGAGCAAACTCCGGAAGATGGTGAAGGACAGGGGACCCTGGTGTGCTGCAGTACCTGGGGTCGCAAAGAGTCAGACACGACTGAGCAACTCAACAGCAACAACAATGAAGTGACCTTCCTGCCCTTCTCCCCTTCTTTCCAATCCAGATATTACATAATTCCCGAATTCTAATGCTTCCTTAGGTTATATTTTTCTATGTACTCCTGAAGTTTTGAATAAAAATTTTTATTTTCTCTTGCCAATCTGTGTTTTGTCAGTTTCATTTGCAATCCTCCATTATAAACATAAGAGGATAGGAAAAAAAGTTTCTGTCTTTGACATAATAAAAGTAATTGCAAACCAAATTATTCACAAACATCCACACAAACTTTCTCACTCCTTTAATGCTGCTATCTAGCCAGAACAATGCTTTGACAGGCTAATCTTTCATGGTATGTACAATGGAAATTGATTGTTAAAGTGATACTTCAGATTCTGTCAAAGATGCAGTAATTCATGAAGGTGGTAAAAGTTCTGAGACCACTGCTCTGATGCCTCCAAAGTCACTGACAAGTGTAGCAGAGCGAGACCTGTTAACAACTGAAGAGGGGAAATCAGTGATAGGGACAATACTTGTTTGGCTTCTGAAACTTGGTCCCAGTGCCCATCTGTTGAGCCTGTTGCCCGCCGATAAGTTTGAAGAATGGAAGCACTAACTGCCCAGCTGTGTGACACAGTTCTGAGTAAGGAGATGTCAGGAGAATAAAGCTAGGAGTGAACTAAGGGGTGAGGATTGTGGGGAAAGGTTTTTCCTTTATGGTGAAGGGAGAGAAGGATAGCAGGGCAGCTCCTCTGCCGTTTGAGTTTCTGCTCCTCCCTCCCCCCACTTTCCTGCTTTGCACATAGTCGTGATGCCTGAAGCTGTGACTGTGATCACATACAAAAAAAAAAAAAAAATCAATATTTGCTTCATGCTTTGTTCTACAAATTGCCTATGGTAATCTAAATTTTGTGATGAGGAAAACAAAGTAAATTATTTCCATTTATATTATCTTTTTTCAAAAATAATATCTCAATGTTGAGGGTATGCAATTTACCATAAAATTGTAAGTAGAATCACTTAAGTGTGTTTTTATCTTAGTACATTTGATGCTCAGATAAGGAGGGCCATCTGTATTTAAGGGTGTATAAGCAATTACTTTTTTTAAACCTTGAGACTTCATGCATGAGTGCTATGTCGCTTCAGCCATGTCTGACTCTTTGTGACCCTATGGACTATAGCCCTCTAGGCTCCTCTGTCTATGGGATTTTCTAGGCAAGAACACTGGAGTGGGTTGTCATGTCCTCCTCCAGGGGACTTTCCTGACCTGGGGATTGAACCCATAGCCCCTGTGTTGCAGGGGGATTTTTTTTTTTTTTTTGCTAAGCCACCAGGGAAGCCCTGAGACTTTACCCATTCTCAACTTTTTCCGTAAGAAAAATACACCCAAATACACCTTAGAATTATATGCAAATGTAATGAAAATACTCTAGGGGCAAAAATTGTAGAGTGACCTGAATGCTTGTTTTAAACGAGAAAACTAAGTGTTCTGTTTGGTTATATAAACATTCATGTGTCTCTGCAGACCTTTTTTCTCTCTCTTTCTTTAGAGGTTTGTACAGATATACTATGTCCCCAGCAGGTATAAGACTGTGTTTCTCTTGACGAGAATAGGAATCTGCATTATCTATGTTCCTGGGAAGAGCCTGGGATTGGGGAAATGGAAAGAGACTTGGGCAGTGGATCTTATCCTAGGGAGAAGGGAAAACTTCCTTTGATGGACACAGCTTCATTCCTTGCCACACCAAGTAAGCTGCCCCTGCTAATACAGGCAGCCCTGTGGTCAGGAGGAGACACATCGTGTCAGGGTCTTTCTGAGGCTGGGACGGTGGCAGTGGTTCTGAGATTACCCATGTCTACTGGCTGACACTCTCTGTATTTTATTTCGCCATCATAGAACTTTTAAGAAAGCTTTGTCAAGTTATGATCTCCTCCCAGTTATTTGTGGGAAAAAGTGTGTATCCACGGCCCCGAGGGGGAGACGCTTCTGGGAAGTTTCACGGGACACTGTGCATCAAGGGGCAGTGACTCCTGCTGGCTGGAGTTAACTGACCATAATCAGCTCCCTGGAGAGAGGAGACTTGAATGAATCCTCAGGGACTGCCAAAATTCCTGGAAACAGCTCCCCAAAGAGGCCTAGACTTTCTGCTAAGTAGTAGGATAGGGGCTCAAAATCATCACGATCTGAGCTTATTAACAGAGAAATATCTGCAAAGAATGCTGAAGTTTGGGATGAGCTGGTTGCACTTGCTTAGGGGAAGTGATTTGACGGGGGCGTCCCAGCTGACTCGTGGTAAAGAATCCGCCTGCTAGTGCAGGAGCCACAGGAGACATGGCTTTGATCCCTGGGTGGGGAAGAACCCCTGGAGGAAGAAATGGCAACCCACTCCAGGATCCTTGCCTGGGAAATCCCGTAGACAGAGGAGCCGAGCAGGTTCCAGTCCACGGGGTCACAGAGTAGGACATGACTGAAGCAGCTGACTATGAACATGCAACTGATCTGTCAAACTGGGGGAAATATGGAGAAGCCAGCAAGTTGTTTGCACCTCAGCCTCCCCCATTGAGGTAATAGTTTATTTCTATTCTTCCCCCCTCAGGAGTCTGTGCATTCTGTTAGATCAGCTAGAATCCCACATCGGATGGGGACACACCTTCTCCTTGAATTCTATGACACATATCCCAGGTCCTCCTGCAAGACCATCCAGCACAACACTAGGTTTGGCCCAGGAGTGTGACCCGCAAACTCTTAGGGTCAGAGTCCTAAGACTTGTTTTTACCTGCCCGTAGTCCTCAAGAAAAGGATGCGGGCACGACAAGGTCCCTTTTGACGAATATTTGAGATACAGGATGGCTGTTAGGACATCCAGAAATATAAAAGAAAAAGGAAAAGAAGGACTTACCAAGTGGTCCACTAACTGGAGCTGCTGCAAGAAAGTAAAGAGTCAGCTGTCAGCACAAGGCGATGAGTCCCAAACCATTTCACCCGAGAGCCCACCTGCCACTTTCAACTTCCACCCAAGAGGAGGAGAAACATGCCCAGATCCACCCACCCTGGGGAAACAAGGTGATGTCATGGCCAGAGTCTCAGGCTGCAGACTCAGACGGAAACAGGTTTGAATTTTAGCTGTGTGACCCTGGGCAAGCTACATAAAACCTCCAAGGCTCAGTTAATTTCTTCATCTGTAAAATGAGGACCATCAGAGTGACCTCGTGGCCTTATTTTAAGGAGTTCAATTAGTAAGTCATCAGTTAAGGGTTGCTAGAATTATTTTTTAACATAACAGTGGCTGCTGCTGAGGCTTAGCTTTGCTATCTTCTTGCCTGGAGTGTTATTCTCCTACCTCAGTATGAAGCAAAAGCAAATTACACCCATGCATTAAAGCCCAGATGAAATTCCACCTCTTCCATGAAGCCCTCTGAGATACCTCTATGCCACAGCACCATCACTTTTCTTTTGACTTAGAACCCCTCCCATTCAAGTTCACATGAAATCCTCAACTGGACATGCAGTATGGACCAGTGTTTAAAAGCATAACTACACTGTCAGAATAGAGGTTTGAATCCTGACTCTGCCACTTAACTGCTGCATGAAACTTAAGGCAAGACGTCATCTCTTTGCCTTAGTTTCCTCACCCATAAAACAGGATTTACAGCAGTTCCAGCTCTTCGATTGTTAAAGAATTAGATACATTAATATAATGAGATATTCTCAGAAGACTATCTGACACAGGGTTATCAGCAATAATTAATTATCATCACATATTATCCTATAATCCATTGTGCAATATTTTTCTTGAATTTCCAGGTCAAATACTCTTTTGATTTCCCTATGAGTATCAGTTCTTGAGGACAGAGGCTATGTCCTCCATGTTCTGCGTCCTCTGCATTGCCCAACACTGTGCTATGCCCCATGTGGCCACTCATTCGCTATTTACTGAGTTCCTGTCATGCGCCAGTCACACTAATAATTCTTCCCTTCTTAATTAGAGCCTGGAGATATAGCTGAGAACAAGACAAACACGTTTAACAAAATTCATTGTACAAATGACTGGCTAGTCTTTATTTCCCAAAGCTTGAACTACTAGAGATTCAGTGTCTCATTTGAATAGATATTAGCAAGTAACACAGAGGCAGGGAAGCAAAATTTAAGGAAAACTTCTCATGCTCTTTGCAAACATTAGAACAGATTTGATCTTTTAACAGAGAAAGAAGTAACTATTCTCAGCAGAAGATCATTCTACATCAGCCCATGGTCAGAACATGGTCCTTTCACAAGGGAGTCAGTTCATCTTTTACTCCTGGTCTTCATGATCTGTGATTAGAGAGATAACAATCTAACTGTATTTTTTTTTTTTACATGGAAAAATAAGTCCACTTTTTGGAGAGTAAAAGGAATTTTTCAATTAGGCAATTAAAAGCAAATGAGGAACACATTTTTGGAAATTTTTTTTTTCCCTATCATTCCATTAAATTGATATCTTTCTCCTTTGTTCATTTTCTGCTGTTCTAAATGGGAGTAAAATCTTTTTTCAGCAGCCAGCCCAGAGAAGCCGTTTGCCTACGGAGAGAGTCAGTTTTCCCAGTGAGCAGAGACGTCCCCCCACCACTTACCGAGGACCAGCAAGGATGCCCACAACAGCACGGAAGCCTCCTCTAGCATCCTGAGGAGCATCTCATAGGAGACAAGCCAGTTCCCAGCACTGCGGAGTAAGTTCAACAGGTCTCCTCTCTGAGTATCGATGCTCAAATTAATGAAGTGAAAAGGGGAAGTGGAGGAATCCTTCTTTAAATACCAAATAGCACATTACCCTGTGTGAGAAAATCTCAATGAAGAAAGTCAACATTTGATCAAAATATTTAAGAACTGCTCAGATGTCTTGGTATGAATAGCTTCTCAAGGCTTTAGTTGTCTTATTTTCAGAACCCTCCAGACTCTGTCTTCTGAGAAAACTGTAACCTATCCTCTCTGCTACCAGATATCAGGTAAGATTGCAGTCCAGTTGAGATCCACATAATCCAAGGATGTGGCTGTATCATTCCAGTGTTGAAAAACTTCCCATTCAATGCAGAAATGACCCTTGACAAACTCTACTGGGCCACCTCCAGATAACCATCTATATAGGACGAAGTATCTGAATCATAAGACAACTTGTACCTTGTCTGACCTTTATGAAAATACCCTGGTTCATTTGTCTCAAATGAAAATACAGACTGATCTGAGAAGGTTGCAAAGAATAAATTATAGCCCCATCATGCCCTTCCTGGAGAATGGGCTGTGAAATTTTTGATTTAAGATCCTAGAATCCAAAATTTGCTACAGGAATGTCTCGACCAATATATATTAATTACATAAGTATAACTAGGTTGGTAGAGAATCGGCCTGCAATGCAAGAGACCCCAGTTTGATTCCTGTGTTGGGAAAATCCACTGGAGAAGACATAGGCTACCCACTCCAGTATTCTTGGGCTTCCCTTGTGGCTCAGCTGGTAAAGAATCCATGTGCAATGTGGGAGACTCTGGTTTGATTCCTGGGTTGGGAAGATCCCCTGGAGAAGGGAAAGGCTGCCCACTCCAGTATTCTGGTCTGGAGAATTCCATGGACTGTATTCCAGGGGGTTGCAAAGAGCTGGACACGACTGAGCCACTTTCACTTTCAGGCATAGTGCCAGGTGCCAGGAGAATAGTGGTAAGCAAGACTTGATAAGCCTTCATCCTAGTGGGGAGACAGTAAAGCCAACAGGAAGTTAAATAGAATGAAAAGTGCTCTGATAGTTCAGAAGGAGGGAAATATGGCCCAGTTCTGGAGAAGCAGGAGAGGTTTCCCATGGAAGAGACATCCAAATAGACTGAGAGATGAGCGTGGTCAAAGGTGGAGGCAGTCACGTCGCTGTCATCACACTCGTAGTATCTGTGACTAAATGACCCCTGGCCTTCTTAGGAGGAGGAGATAACAGGCACAGGATGAATTAGGTGAATGGCCCATATTTTTATCATAATCACATTTTTCTACATACATACTAATTTCTCTAATTAGGAATCGTATTGGACATCAATTCTAGGCAATGTCCATGACCTTAGAAGTATCACAAAATAAACAAAATGCATCTCCTTTAAAGACTTTGTAAAATGTTGTAAGAATCAAAGTATTCATAGACACAAGGCACCACGGGAACATAAAGACTGTCAAGGTGGCACATAGGTCCTCTATCACCGAGCTCTGTGACCTGCCATCTTCCAACTGTCGCTGTTTGTCTCAGGAGGGGTGAGGCACGGGTTCAGACCTTGTCCCCACTTCTTATTAGTTGTATGACTTTGGTCAAGTACTTAACCTCTTTAGATCTCAGATTCAACACTGGTAAAAAAACAAGATAAATATAATATTCACTTAAAGGGCTTCCCTGGTGGCTCAGACAGTTAAAAAAACTGCCTGCAGTGCAGGAGACCTAGGTTCAATCCCTGGGTCAGGAAGATCCCCTGGAGGAGGAAATGGCAACCCACTCCAGGATTCTTGATGGGAAATCCTATGGACAGAGGAGCCTGGCAGACTACAGTCTATGGGGTTGCAAAGAGTTGGACATGATTGAGCGAATAACACTTTCTTTCAGAGGGGATGTTGCTATTGTCGTGTGTATGAATGCAATAATGATGTAAAACCCATGGCCCAGTGCTAGGCACAATGTAAGCATTCAATAAGTCAGTATTATTATTTTAGGGCTATGAACTAGAAAGCACTTTATAATTGATACAATATTCTACAAAAAGTATTTTACACTAAGTACTCCAATATTATTGATTCTGGGTAGAGGCGAAGCTGAAATCACAGCTTCTGTTTTCTTGTTTTTGCCATCAATTTTGATGAATGAAGGATATTCAATTAGCAAATAAAATTTTATACTTATGACATTACAAAAGACCTCCAAGCACAAAAATCACATTGACAACCACTATGTAAAAGTTTACATAGTTTAAGTCAAGTGTTATTTTTGTTGTGTTTAAGTCACTGCTATAAATGCATGTTATTGTTATCATAACTGTAGTTTCATTTCAAAACATCAGCAAATACCACAATTTATTAGGCAGTTGCTTAAACAGTCAAGAGCAACTTTTAGATTTTATATTAATGAGAAACAGTTATATTTATATTTATTTTTACTGACAGTAAATATTTATTTTTACTGACAATGTAAGAAATGGATCTTTTTCATGTATGAAAAAATATTTGAAACTCTGCATTCTAAAAATAAATTTTAAATTTTGGAATAATCTTAGATCTACAGAAAAATTGCAGAGATAGTACTGAAGTTTCCTATGTATCCCTCATCCATTGTCTCATGTTATAGTGGTACATTTGTCAAAACTAAGAAACCCTGATTGGTACGTTACCTTTTAAAAAAATTTTATTAGAGTATAATTGTTTTACGATGTTTTGTACAATGAAGGAATCAGCTGTATGTATACATGTATCCCCTCCCTCATGAACTGTACTCACACCCCCACCCCCATCCCACTCCTCTGGGCCATCACAGAGCACACGCGGAGCTCCCTCGGCTGTACAGTAGCTTTGTCTCACTAGCGTGACTACACATGGCAGTGTGTCACGACTGAAGTGACTTAGCAGCAGCAGCAGCCGTGTGTGTATATGTCGATTCCCAATCCATCCTCCGTCCCCTTTCCCCACTGTGTCCACATGCCTGTTCTCTATGTCTGCATCTCCATTCCTGCCCTGCAAATGGGTTCACCTGTACTCTTGCCTGGAAAATCCATGGGCGGAGGAGCCTGGTGGGCTGCAGTCCATGGGGTCTCGAAGAGTCGGACACGACTGAGCGACTTCACTTTCACTTTCCACTTTTCACTTCCATGCATTGGAGGAGGAAATGGCAACCCACTCCAGTGTTCTTGCCTGGAGAATCCCAGGGACGGGGGAGCCTGGTGGGCTGCCGTCTACGGGGTCGCACAGAGTCGGACAGGACTGAAGCGACTTGGCAGCAGCAGCAGCAGC
This sequence comes from Redunca redunca, assembly GCA_006410935.1. Taxonomy (NCBI): domain Eukaryota; kingdom Metazoa; phylum Chordata; class Mammalia; order Artiodactyla; family Bovidae; genus Redunca; species Redunca redunca. Next base: position 102,324 of record SJYQ01001312.1, on the reverse strand, counting down.
ATATTTCTAGATTCTATGTGTATGCATTAATTTTAACTTCACAGTTTACTCAGATTGTACCATTTTTTCCTTTAATATCTTCTTCCTCTTTGTAGTATCCAATCTGAGATACCACATTACGTTTAGGTATTTCTGCTTCATCTACCCAGGTCTGTGACAGCTTCTCAGTCTTTGTTTTCCATCACTTTGACAACTTTAAGGATCGTTGGCCAGATATCCTATAATACTGTTTCATCTGCGTTTATCTGATGTTTTTCTCAGGATTCGACTAGAGTTACGTGTTTTCAGAAAGAATGCCACAGTGTGCTTCTCATCACTTCGTATCAAGGGATATACAACATCAACACGTCTTATTGCAAGTACTGCTTATCTCAGTCACTTGGTTATGGTGGTGTTTGCCAGTTTTCTTCAATGTAATGTTACTATTTATCTCTTTCCATCCTTTAGTGTTTGGAAGCAAGTTCCTAAGTCCAATCAACACTCAGGAAGTGGGGTTGAGAGGGTGTTAAGTTCCACTTTTGTAAGGAAGATTTGTCTTTGGTCCCCGTTATTTATTGATTTGTCTCTGTGTGTTCATTCATTCATTCAATCTTTGTTTATATCACTATGAACTCATGTGTATTCATTTTATACTTTAGGTATACCTTGGAAGAAAAGTTATGACCAACCTAGATAGTATATTCAAAAGCAGAGACATTACTTTGCCGACTAAGGTCCATCTAGTCAAGGCTATGGTTTTTCCTGTGGTCATGTATGGATGTGAGAGTTGGACTGTGAAGAAGGCTGAGCACTGAAGAATTGATGCTTTTGAACTGTGGTGTTGGAGAAGACTCTTGAGAGTTCCTTGGACTGCAAGGAGATCCAACCAGTCCATTCTGAAGAGATCAATCCTGGGATTTCTTTGGAAGGAATGATGCTGCAGCTGAAACTCCAGTACTTTGGCCACCTCATGCGAAGAGTTGATTCATTGGAAAAGACTCTGATGCTGGGAGGGATTGGGGGCAGGAGGAGAAGGGGACGACCCAGGATGAGATGGCTGGATGGCATCACAGACACGATGGACGTGAGTCTGAGTGAACTCCGGGAGATGGTGATGGACAGGGAGGCCTGGCGTGCTGCGATTCATGGGGTCGCAAAGAGTCGGACACGACTGAGCGACTGAACTGAACTGAATGCTACTTTATCTCATTGCTTAAAATATTTCTGCTTTGGCCATTGGGAACTCTTGCAATTGAGTCTCAGTATTTCCTTTTGACATGCATTGTGCTATAGGATGAAGCTGGGTGTGGGAAGAGAAGGAGGAAGCTGCAGGCTTGGGACCTGCAACCAGAGCTTGCATTTCTTATGGTGTCATGTTCCAGTATGGAATTCCAAAGATCCAAGGAGTTTATATTTGAACCTAGACTGGCAGGTCATCATAAAGGCATATTTGCTAAAGTCAAAGGAAAAAACATAATTTACTATTTCACTAGATTGATTTATAATGATTAAACCTCCGCATATATACAAGAAAGGCCTTCATTTCTACTCTTGTCTTGGATGACACGTTAGGGGGCCCCTACTTATTTGGAAAAGAAAGTGAAAAACTGATCTACTGATTTTGCTTACATATAGAAATTAATTTTCTTACTACTTCACTTCCATTGGCCAAAACATTTTGAGAAAGAATCAGCAAAATAAAAATTATAAAACCATAACTTTTAGTTGGACTTTTTAATTTTCTAAACCAAGCAATTCACTGGCAGACTGTATATTAAAGAATTTAAAAATCTAGATACTAAAATAAGGCCACCCATCACTGGTAAACAGCATTAAACTATGCATTTGGTTCTAAATTTTGTCTGTAACTACACATTTTTAGCTGCAACTGCACATCACGGAGAAGGCAATGGCAATCCACTCCAGTACTCTTGCCTGGAACATCCTATGGATGGAGGAGCCTGGTAGGCTGCAGTCTATGGGGTCGCGAAGAGTCAGACACGACTGAGTGACTTCACTTTCACTTTTCACGTTCATGCGTTGGAGAAGGAAATGGCAATCCACTCCAGTGTTCTTGCCTGGAGAATCCCAGGGACGGGGAAGCCTGGTGAGCTGCCATCTATGGGGTCGCACAGAGTTGGATACGACTGAAGTGACTTAGCAGCAGTAGCAGCAGCAGTCTGTTTCAAGGGGTGTGAATTTCAAACCTCTGAAAGTCAGGCAAGCAATGTAGGGTAAAGAAAGTCAGGTGTGAGAAAAATCAATTGCCATAATGCATTAAAAGTTTAATTATCTTTTTCTGATGAGCTTGTTTGCAGGGCAGCAATGGAGATACAGACATAGAGAACAGACAGGATACCGTAGGTGGGGGGAAGGAAAGAGTGAGACGCATGGAGAGAGTCACCTGGAAACACGTACACTACCGTATGTAGAATAGATAGCCAGTGGGAATTTTCTGTACAACTCAGGGAATTTTCTGTATATCCAGCAATCCTGCTTCTGGATACTTATCTGAAGAAAATGAAGATGCTAATTCAAAGGATATGGACCCCTATGTTCACTGCACTTTTATTTTCACTGGTCAAGATATGAATATTCCCTAAATGACCATCAGTAGATGAAAGAATGAAGAAGATGTGATGTATACACACAATGAAGTATTATGTGATGTATACACACAAGGAAGTATTATGCATATGTATATATGTTTATATATATATATGGATACATAAACACACAAGGAAATACTACTCAGACATAAAGAAGAATCAAATCTTGCCATTTGTGACAATATGGGTGGACGCAGAGGGTATTATGCTTAGTGCAGTAAGTCAGACAGAGAAAGATGAATACTGTATGATTCACTTATATGTGAAATCTAAAAAACAAATGAACAAATGTAACTAAACAAAAATAGTCATAGATAGAGAGAAGAAAAAGTGGTTGACAGAGGGAAGAGGGTTGTGGGGAGAAAAATAGAAGATAGAGAGGAAGAAACAAACTTCCAGTTTCAAAATGAGTCATGGGCATGAAATGAACAGTGTGGAGAATATTATCAATAATTATGTAATATCTTTGTATGGTAACAGATGGTAACTAGATTTATCATGATGATCATTTTGAAATGTATGGAAACATCAAATCACTATGTTCTATGACAGCAACTAATTGTACTGTAGGTCAATTATACTTCAAAAACAAACAAATGCATAGAGACGTGATCAGATTTGTAGTTACCTGAGATGGGGGAGGGATTTGTGAGGGGGGATTGGATAAAAGTAGTCAAAAGATACAAGCTTTCATCAAAAGGAAACAAATTTTTTTTTATCTAAGATCACAGACACCATGTGGGATCTTAGTTCCCCAAACCCATGTCCCCAGTGTTGAAAGCACAGAACCTTGACCACTAGACCACCACAGAAGTGCCTCTATTTCTTTAATTTTGCACTTAAATCAGATAATAATATTTACTAGCCTCAGTTCAGTTCAGTTCAGTTCAGTCGCTCAGTCGTGTCCGACTCTTTGCAACCCCATGAATCGCAGCACGCCAGGCCTCCCTGTCCATCACCATCTCCGGGAGTTCACTCAGACTCACGTCCATCATGTCCGTGATGCCATCCAGCCATCTCATCCTGGGTCATCCCCTTCTCCTCCTGCCTCCAATCCCTCCCAGCATCAGAGTCTTTTCCAATGAATCAACTCTTCACATGAGGTGGCCAAAGTACTGGAGTTTCAGCTGCAGCATCATTCCTTCCAAAGAACACCCAAGGCTGATCTTCTTCAGAATGGACTGGTTGGATCTCCTTGCAGTCCAAGGGACTCTCAAGAGTCTTCTCCAACACCACAGTTCAAACACATCAACTCTTCGGCGCTCAGCCTTCTTCACAGTCCAACTCTCACATCCATACATGACCACAGGAAAACCATAGCCTTGACTAGACAGACCTTAGTCGGCAAGGTAATGTCTCTGCTTTTGAATATACTATCTAGGTTGGTCATAACTTTTCTTCCAAGGAGTAAGTGTCTTTTAATTTCATGGCTGCAGTCACCATCTGCAGTGATTTTGGAGCCCCAAAAAATAAAGTCTGACACTGTTTCTACCATTTCCCCATCTATTTCCCATGAGGTGATGGGACTGGATGCCATGATCTTCGTTTTCTGAATGTTGAGCTTTAAGCCAACT
>SJYQ01001312.1:79335-97258 GCA_006410935.1 Redunca redunca | reverse complement strand
ACTTCCTACTTTTGCATTCCAGTCCCCTATAATGAAAAGGACATCTTTTTGGGGTGTTAGTTCTAAAAGATCTTGTAGGTCTTCATAAAACCGTTCAACTTCAGTTTCCTCAGTGTTACTGTTTGGGGTATAAACTTGAATAACTGTGATATTGAATGGTTTGCCTTGGAGACGAACAGAGATCATTCTGTCATTTTTGAGATTGCATCCACGTACTGCATTTCGAACTCTTCTGTTGACCATGATGGCTACCCCATTTCTTCTGAGGGATTCCTGCCCGCAGTAGTAGATGTAGTGGTCTAATGATCATTATTTCATGGTGTATGCAAGTTAAATCGTTATGCTGTACCACCTTAAACTCATATGACGTGTGCGTGGATGTTCAGTCACTCAGTCAGGTCTGACTCTTTAGGCGACCCCATGGACTGTAACCTACAGGCTCCTCTGTCTATGGGATTTCCCAGGCAAGAATATTGGAGTGGATTGCCATTCCTTCCTCCAGGGGATCTTCCCAGCCCAGAGGTCAATGCAAATGCGTATTTGCATTTCCTGCATAGGCAGGGAGATTCTTTACCACTGTGCCACCTGAGAAGCCCTAAACTTATACAGTGCTGCATGTCAGTTATATCTTCATAAAACTGGAAGAAAAAAAGACAAATGGTCACAACATTTAGCTTTGTTGTTTTATAAGGTTAAATAGCTGTTTGCAAATGTAAGCATCTCTGATCACGGGTAGAAACTTTGCACTGTGGTTTTCATATTCAGGAAAAGGACTTAGATGTTTGGAATTCTGGTATTCCTGCATTGCCATATTTGTTTTTCACTGTTACATTGCCTTACTGTTTAGTTATTTCTATTTGAAACTCTTGAGCTCAACTATCACATTCATTGGAAAAGACCAATTTAACCATGTTAGTTTATTTTCAGACTTTTTTTTCTAAATTTACTTTTCAACTCCATAATTAGAGTTATATAGTTTGGGTCATCCCTTTTTTTTTTAGAAACTGATTTTAGTGAATGGGATCACAATTTGGGGTAATTATAATACTAATGGGGCTTCCCAGGTGGCTCAGTTGGTAAAGAAACTGCCTGCAATGCAGGAGACCCCAGTTCAATTCCTGGGGCAGGAAGTTCCCCTGGAGAAGAGATAGGCTACCCAGTCCAGTATTCTTGGACTTCCCTGGTGGCTCAGATGGTAGAGAATCTGCCTGCAATGCAAGAGACCCAAGTTCAATCTCTGGGTTGTGAAGATCACCTAGAGGAAGGCCACTCCAGCATTCTTGCCTGGAGAATCCCCATGGACAGAGGAGGCTGGCGGGCTACACGTAGTCCATGGAGTCACCAAGAGTTGGACATGACTGAGCGACTGAGCACAGCACAGCACATAATATTAATGAATGTTTCCCTGAGAAATAGTGTTTAAATGTATTGAACCATCCACTAAAAAACCAAGTATTTGACCTAATCTTTGGTGGGGAGCGGAGGTCGATGACATGAATGAGTTTCTTTCAGTTCTCTATGGTATCACATCACAAGTAAGTCACCTAAAATTCATGTATGAATGACAACTATACTCTGCTTCTTATTCATCAAGTAAAATGGCTAGTCTTTCTGTGCTCCTAACCCCAAGAATATATCTGGCTTATGGTTTTAATTATTGAGTTTGAGATGTGTTCTGTTTCAGCATAAAGTGATTTCTTATGAATGGTGCAGTGATCAAATTTAGTTCCTTTTCATTGCAAATCATAAGTTCAGTATTAGCACTGACCACTGTAAGAGCACATTTATGTTTTTCTTACTAATTTTGACCAGGCTATATTCAACTTTGGGCTTCCCAGGTGGCTCAGTGGTAAAGAATCTGCCTGTCAATGCAGGAGATGCAGGGTATGCAGGCTCCATCCCTGGGATGGGAAGAGCCTCTGGAGAAGATGAGGGTAACCCACTCCAGTATTCTTGCCTGAGAAATCCCACGAACAGAGGAACCTGGTGGAGCACAGTCTACGGGGTCAGAAAAGAGCCGGATACAACTGAGCGACTGAGCACATATTAACTTTTCAAGACTTGTGGTAGATGCAAAAATAGCCACAAACTCTTCCCCAACCTGGATCTGTGACCTTATAATGTGACTTGGTAGCTTCTCTCATAAAAGAGGGGAATCTGTTTCTTTATCTCTTGAATACAGTATGGCCTAATGTCTTGCTTTGGCCAATAAAAAGTGGCAGAAGCAATGATATGAAAATCATGAATGTCTCAAGAGGTTTTGCATGCTTCTACTTTCACTGCTCAAACCAGACAGCCCAGCCCAAACCCAATTATCAGGTGACAACAGAAATGCGTAAGAGAATCCAGCCAATAACTGTTGAGCACTGCCTAGGCCGAAACAGTTGTCGAGATAAACCCAAGCCAAGTAACTGTATTGCCAAATCATAAGATAAATAAATGTATGTTGATGTAAACTATTAGTTTTAAGGTGATCTCTTACACAGATTTACTATCCCATGGCTTTCCTCGGTGGTTCAGTGGTAAAGAATCTGCCTACAGTGCAGGAGAGATAGGAAATGTGGGTTCAATCCCTGGGTTGGGAAGATCCCCTGGAAGAGGGCACAGGATTCTTCTTGTCTGAAGAATCCCATGGACAGAGTAGCCTGGTGGGCTACAGTCCAGTGGGTCACAGTCAGACACGAATGAATTGACTGAGCATGCGTGCACGCACTATCTGATGTGATTTATCTCAATACACTATTAGCATCAGGACCAAAACTTTTAGTTCCATCTTAATTCTTAAAGATATTGAAGTAAATAGTTATTCCAGGTGGTGGTAGTATTTATCTTTATACTTTTATAAACTGCTGTAAAAATGCCATGCATTGGTTAAAAATTTCACACACTTATCCGTTCAGCTCTTAAATCATATTTTCAACTTCCTGAACATCAGCCAATGCTTAATTCTCATCAGGAAACACAATATTTTTGCCCTCAAGAAACATTCTTTTATAGATTTACCCTCTGTGAAAGTTCTTGTACTTGGAAAACTTTTTGTTTCTTATTGAGCACGTAGCTGCCTTTCACAGTGGTAATGTTTAATTTATGAACACTAAAAAGAGGGCCTCTTTAAAGTTCAGCCTTTTATTTTTTTAGTTCATTAAGTTCTTCAATGTGCATCTTCTCTAGCCTGTCATAATTCTTGCTATAGTCTGTTTTACAGTAGTAACTTTATTTGTATCTAATCAAAAAAGACACACTTTGGAAGTTCCCTAGTGGTCTAGTGGTTAGGATTTGACACTTTCATGGCCAAGGCCTGGGTTCAATCCCTGATCAGAGAACTGAGATCCTGCAAGTCATAGGGTTTGGCCAAAAAAAAAAAGATACTTTATTTGCATGGATATGTAGGACATATATATGGGTCAACTGGTCATATTTTAAGATGACTCAGTGTTTTCTAGCAGACTCTTGTCATTTGCTTTATTTGATGTCTTGAGTACAACACACTGTTCTTATCATCACTTTGATTTCCTTTTAGGTGGACTCACCTGATGCATGGTCTTGGTGAGGAATAGTGCAGTGTCTCCTTTTAAAAGCCCAATGAACAAGACTATTCCATCCCCCATTCCTGTGCTGTCAAGAGATAGATGTGCGACCCATGCTCAGCCTGTTAGTCCTCTACCCCAGGACTTTGCAGCCTGAGCTGGTGGTATTAGGGTATGGGGTTGCTACAGTGCACAGATCAGTGTGTAGATCACATTTCTATAGCATGAAATTTGCTGTGGTCTCTACTGCTTGGGCCACTTACTTTCTTGATCCTATCCATTTCCTAAGCCTACTCATTTCACTTTCTGAGTCGCTAATATATTTTCAGTTAAATATCCCCATTTTGAAAAGTGAGCCAGAACTGATTTCTGTTCTAGAACAAAAAACCCTGACTGAAATATTATCTGAAGGCTGGAGAAGAGAATTGGGCTTTCTGTAGTCTACTCCATTGATTAGACTATATGAGCGTATGTAGGGTTCTTTGAATTTGCCTGTGTTTGGAAAAAGGTGGTAGCAGTAACATGGATAAAACTCACTAAAGACCTCTTGATAAATTGTATTTTGGAATGTCTGTAAGGAACAGTCCTTTCCATAACAATGATGATAACAGCAATTGAAATATTAAAATTACTACTTATTATATGCCTTTACAATAGGCATTTATTTCTTAGTTCTCAATCTTATAACAGCCCTATAAGAACAATTACTCCCATTTTATAGATAAGATAACTGAGGTTCAGAGAGGGTAATAATTTCCCAAAGTTAGACAAGTGGTAAAAAATCAATCAGCATTCCCATCCAGTCCAAATCTTGTCTTTTTGTCCTGCCATGTCACCTCTCTTCCAGAAACAGAGAAGATTCTAGCCCAGAATACCTTGTTAAGTCTCTGCAGTTACCTTTTAACCAGAAGAATATGCAAAGATATAGCAAAAGGGACTGGCACATGACTGAGAAGACTAAGAAGTCTCATGATCTGCTGTCTGCAAGTTGAAGGCTCAAGGCAACCAGTAGTATTGTCCTAGTCCAAACCTGAAAGCCTGAGAACCAGGGGAGCTGATGGTATAACAGTCTGAGTCTGAAGGCCCAAGAACCAGGAGTGCTGATGTCTGAAGTCAGGAGAAGATGGATGTCCTGGCTCAAGCCTTTTCTTCACCTTTGTGTTTTAATCTGGTTCTCAACAGATTAGGTAATGCTCACCTGCATTGATGAGGCTAGGTCTTTACTCAGTCTATGATTCAAATGCGAGTCTCTTCTACAAACACCTTCACAGATACACCCAGAAATAATGTTCTACTAGCAACACTGGCATCTCTGAGCCTAGTACTGTAGACAAAATTTGCCATCATATGCCTCAACCTAAAGTTGTTTTTGTTTTCATCTGAAGTTGTTTGTCAGATTTTTATTTTTTCTTTTCTTTTTTTTAACCTTCCTTTTGTCTATGACATATTAGTTCTGCAGACACCAGGGGCTGTTTTGACCCACCATTCCCCTTTTGAGAATTTATTTTCTTCCCTTTATTTTCCTGCAATATGTGTCTTGCCTACTTTGCCTAAAGTTTCTGGAAATGTTTCAAAGATTTAAATTCTTTTTAATTTAAGCCATTTCAAAGATTTAAATTTTTTCCTTCAATAAGCAAAGAGTCTGATGGTGGTATATGGCAGGAAGTGAAGGTGGAGACAAGGAGGACAGGACAAACTGTGGCATTTGGGGGACCATGGACTCTGAACATTTTGGTATAAAAGGAGAGAGGCAGGTTTGTGCTTTAGAGACAGTGTAATAAACTTTCTGTAATGGTGGAGTTATATTGGTCTCAATTATTTTGTATTTCATGTTATGGAAACCTCATTTCATAACTCTTTAAAATACCTAGGACTAAGGATTAAATGGATTCTGGAAAGAATATTCCTACTCAAATTGCCTGAGGAAGTCTATTTTATTCTTTTAAATTTATGTAAAGTTGAAAGTTAATCCATTGATAGAAACAGTATTAAGAATTAATTGGGGTTTTGGTCAGGGAGAATGAAAAATAGAAGGTGCAGAGTGAGGAAGGAAACCCTTTACCTAGGAACTTAATGGCCTTAAGGTAGTCTCTCATATACTTAAGCTACATTAATGTAATACACTGTAGCCTGACTGCATAGTTGCGGTAGAGGAGATGAATATAAAAATATACCATTGACACAGAGTCATTGTAACCATCTGTTTTTCGCAACTAGTTTTCTTATGCCAATCAGAACTACTTACACCACATTATTATGTTTAATTTGTTGATTTATTCTAACCTCATGAAGCAGATGATGATATGATGATCATCATTAATATGATGATCAAGGCTTGAACGCATGTCAAAAGATTAAAAGTGAAGAAATGGGGTAAAACTAGTAAAACAAACCATGAGTGAACACGGTTTGTTCACATACCAGAAGGTCTTGCCTGATGGTAAAAGTGCTTGAAAGGTTATCTCCTCCCACTGCTTGCCAAGTTGAGGGCCCTCTGTCACGGTTAAACCTAAGAATTGTGGCAGTTTCCCCGAGGGGATCTGTGACTTGCAGCCAGCGGCCTGGTGCAAGGCTACCGCTCACTCTGTGTGTGCAGGTGCTGACTGCATAGCCGCCCTCAGGGAATTTGGGGGCCGCCCCTACTCAAGAAGCTTCCCTCTCCCTCGTGTCCTGTCTGTGACCTGGTTCTTCCAGCTGAGGGCCCTAATTTGGCTTCACTGTAGTATGATATAGTCTGGGTGAGGGGGTGAAGAAAACTGGAAAGACGGCTCCCACTGCCAACCCTGGTCCCTGAAGGAAACACAAGGTCTGGGTCATGAGCAGGTCATGAGGACGATATTCCCATAACCTTCTCTAGTATCCTCAGAAAAATTAGGGTTAGGGCTGGGTTAGGGTTAGCCTTGACTTTGGGTTGGGGTTGCTTGTTATTGACTTTCCTTGCTGCTGTTCAGTCTGTAAGTCGTGTCTGACTCTTTAAGGCCCCAAGGACTGCAACATGTCAATCTTCCAAGTCCTTCACTATCTCTTGGAGTTTGCTCAAATTCATATACATTGAGTTGGTGATGCTATCTAACCATCTCATCCCCTGCCACCCCCTTCTCCTTTTGCCTTCGATCTTTCCCAGCATTCTGGTCTTTTCCAATGAGTTGGCTCTTTGCATCAGGTGACCAAAGCATTGGAGCACCAGCTACCTACTTCAGCATCAGTCCTTCCAATGAATATTCAGGATTGATTTCCTTTAGGATTGACTGGTTTGCCCTCCTTGTAGTCCAAAGGACTCTCAAGAACCTTCTCCAGCACCACATTTGAAAGCATCAATTCTTTGGTGCCCAGCCTTCCTTATGGTCCAACTCTCACATCCATAAAGGACTACTGGAAAAGCCATACGGACTATATGGACTTAGTCAGCAAAGTGATGTCTCTGCTTTTTAATACACTGTCTAGGATTGTCATAGTTTTCCTTCCCAAGGAGCAGGTATCTTTTAATTTCATGACTGCAGTCACCATTCGCAGTGATTTTGGAGCCTAAGAAAAGAACATTTGTCACTGCTTCCACCTTTCCCCCGGCTATTGACCATGAAGTGATGGGACCAGATGCCATGATTTTAATTTTTCTTCTGTTGAGTTTTCCTTGCTGAGTCCTGACAGATAATTATCCTTATCCTTGAAACAATGATTGATGACTCCTAGGAGAGAAGCACGTGGGTATCCTGGTGGGTACTTCAAGACACCAAGGATCTGAGTCAAGGTCAAGACATGCCTGAGGATCTGTTTTGACTCACTGCAGGTTCCTCTCAGGCTCCTTTCACGCTCAGACCTGCTCAGTGGGGCTCCTGGGGACTGTCCTTTCTCCACTTCAGAAGAGACAACACAAGAATTTTGAGGAGGAAAAAACTCATAAAGAGAAATGAAGTTAATGCTTTGTTGAGGGACTACTGTGTCTCATACACTGAACTACATGTTTCATTGAGGGAGAATAAATACTGGGACAAGACAAGCCAGGAACCACTTTGCTTTCCAGATGTGTTCCTAGGTGCTCTGCTGGGGAAGAAATTAGAAAATTAAAAAGAGGGGATGGGGGGGTGGGGCTCTTTTATCCAGTCCTTAAACTTCATCCCCCAGGATTTCTGTCTCTCTCCAAGAGACACAGAGGCTCTGAAAGATATGGCCATCGAGAGAGACCCACATTCTCTTCCTATGTGCAGAGTGATGACTGCTATCAGTGTCAAGGGGCAGAAGTTACTGCTTTGGAAATCTCTGCTGTGTCTAGCAGCCCACTTAACCCCTGAGCTACAGCAAAGACAGAAGCACTGCCCCAAAGCTCACCTGCACCCTTCGGTCCCTACTGGTGCTCTAGACCTGGGAATGAACGGTGCACGGACACATTGGATTTACTGAAAAAAGGGGACAAGGTTAGACAGGACGTGGAGGTCAAGGCTCACAGAGGCACCTTTTCCCAACCACATGCTTCATACTTCCCTTGACCACTCCAGTTGAGTCTTAGCAGAACCTAGTATGTTAAGGACATCCCTACAAGCCTCACCTCATTGGTCCTTTCCCTATATCTTTCCATACCTGGAGACCTTACCTAACAGCCCTTACTCATTCACCATTGACATACACAAGCTCCTGGTCCCTGGCTGGGGCAGATGAACTGGAATAGAGGTATTTCTTCAGACCTGAGCTGAAGGATTTCTGAAAGCACAGAAACAAGTGTCAGTCCTGGGAACAGTCAACTAAGAGGGGAAGAAAGGCTGGCAAGGGGGCTAATATGTAGACAGAGCTTCGGAGGATTCAGTACCCAGAAAGGCACGGGGTCTTGAAAGGCTGGTAGACTGTCGCCTGATACACCTATGCCCGGGCAATGTCACGGAGGCCCAGCAAGGGCAACCCCTGATGCCTGGTGGGACCAAAACAAGTCTAAGCTGGGGAAGTCCAGATCAAGTTCAGAGAAAAATAATCAGTTGTTTGGAAATGTTCATTGAAAGTATAGCTCATTATCATTTCCTTCAAAGATACAGATTGTGTAAGTATCTTTCTATTATGTCGGGCTAATATCACAGAAAAGATACTTAACTTTCAATAACACATGATTTAATCAGGGGACAAAAAGAATCTTGGACTTTAAACAAAGTTTTATTGTCTCTGATGTACCTCACAATTATATTGTCACATCTAAAATAAAGATTCCTGTGCATTGCTGTTGACCAAAGCGGTTCAGAAAAAGTTCAAACTCTGAATGTGATGAAGTCTTAGACAAAAATGTAGTAATATCCAGGAAGAAAATGGGATGCCATTATGTGAATATATATCAATTACCATCACCATGAGGTTTTAGTTTATATTTAAGCAGTGTTTCTTTTATGTGTTTCAAAATATGTCATAAAATATTGTCTTAAATCTATAGCATCTTTGTATAGATTCTGATGCCAGAATTCCAGTTTCAAAACTAGACTTTGTCACTTTTTAGCTGTGTGATCTTGACTAACTTATATACCCTCTCTGTGCTTAATTCTTTCACATATAAACAATACTCTATATGATCAATTAACATATGTCAAGCATAAGAACAAAGTGCTATGGTAAGAACTGGCTATTATTATCAGCAGGAGTTATGGTATTTCATTATTATCTCTGAAAGCAGAGTTGGGAGGAGAGTTAGACTTCTCAGATACACTGAGATATGAATTGAAATGTGAAGACGTAGAAATCAGACAGGGATAGAAGATGAAGGTAGTAGAAGGGCTTGTTCCTAAGGAAATGGTTTGAGCTTAGTCCCAGAAAGGGGGAGGGATGCAGAACATGGCATGTCCAAATTTCCATTTTTGAATCATTTTCCAAATCTTCCATTTTGAGCTTTGAATAAATCAGAAGGAGAAGGCCAGCAGCTTTAGCACATGGGACATACACACAAGATATTGAATAAATGAACCAACACTCAAAGGTGGACTAGACATAGAGGCCTCTCCTGTGGGGACTCACACCAGAACCTGTTCCTGTGAGGCAGAGAAAAATGAGTGTCCTGCAAGGGGAAGCTCTGTCTCAGATGGATGTGACGTAAGAGGAGTCTACTCATTTCACATATCCATAGATGATGGTCTGGAAGGCCCCGTGCTGGGAAGTTTACACCCAGGATAAGCATCCCACATTCCACATGACCGCTGTATGTATATTCCTTGGCAAGAGACTCCTGGCTCTGTCCCACTTTGTTTCTAGCTCCTGGCACAGTCCCTGGAGTCAAATTAGTGCTTAATATGTGTTAGCAGAATGAATGAAAAATATGCAATGCCTGTCTTCCCAGGGGCAGATATTATATGCTTTGCACCTGGAAAATTTAGTGATTTGCCTACTGGCTGTGTAACCTAAGTGAATCACTTGCTTCTCGAGACCTTGGTGTGCTCTTTACGAGCATAGTGTAGTTCATTGTGGTTGGGTCACTTTAGGTAAATTACTCACCATTCCTGTATCTCAGTTTCTGAATCTGTGAAATGAGGAAAACAGTAATAATAATAAAAAGTGAAGATTTAATTAGTCACTGCATGGTAAGTGATTATAGAAGTATTTGCCACACGGTAAGCACTCAATCTTTGTTTCTATTATTTTTATTATCATTTTTTATTAAATAGTCCAAACTAACCCAGCATCTCTATGCATTTGGGTTACTATACAAACACTGTTTCTTGATCCTCATTTCCAGAAATGAGAATCAGTAAGTCTGGGTTGGGATGGGATATTCATTGATTTTATGGCTGATTCTGCTGTGCAGCCAGATTTATTGGCCCCAGAGCCATGCTCATTGCTATGGGATGCCATCTCTATAGACTGCAAAGTGAATGACATCCCCATGTGAATACCATGTAGTGACTCTGACCTGGTTTCTTCCAGTCCTAAGTTGTGGTTCTGTTCTGTATCCCAAGTAAGCACACTTCAGATTAACCTTATGACATAAATTCAGTATATATTTGATTTTGAAATTAAAGCAGCCACAATTTTGAATCCTTGAGGATTTTTAATTATTTGGCCATCACTGATTCACATATACAATCTTGCTTGGAAGGTTTAAAAAGTGAATACTTAAATTGAATCCATATGAACTTTAATAGGTACCCTCAGCAGGCACAGTAGTCTTCACCCTTCTGGTGTCTATATTCTCCCTTCCTTTGTCCTGCAGGTAAGGCACTTTGAAATTTTCTAGACGTCCTTTAGGGACATGAAATCTTTAGCCACTTGTTTGATATACGCCAGGCTCTCCTTGTCCTTCTGGTTAATGTCTTCATGGAGGTCTTCTGCAGTCTCTTGGCACAGGGCATTTTAACAGGCTCCTTTCATGACTGGGGGACACTTAGTGAGGGCTGGGATCCTTTTCCCTCCCTGTGTTAGTTAGGATTTTCTCTAAGTTTATTATTTGTCTTTATGTGAGCTTATTGGGTATCTGGAGGGCTCTTCTGAATGGAAGTGCATCCTTGGCATCAATATCCTGGGCATCCCTAATGCATCTAGTGAGTACATTATGTCATAATATTACAAGAGCCTTTTTTTAAAAAGGTAAAAGAATTGGAAAGACTTCTCAAAGAGAAACATCAAAAAGCCTCTCTTGGGATGAACAGCTTTTCTTATGCCCTAAGAATTGAAAAAGGTAATGGGAGGGAGGTGAATTGAAAAAAGAAATGTGAATATTTTATTGTGGGTAAAGGACCTCAGTTCAGTTCAGTTGCTCAGTCGTGTCTGACTCTTTGCGACCCCATGAATCGCAGCACACCAGGCCTCCCTGTCCATCACCAATGGGAAGAGTTCACTCAGATTCATGTTCATTGAGTCAGAGATGCCATCCAGCCATCTCATCCTCTGTCGTCCCCTTCTCCTCCTGCCCCCAATCCCTCCCAGCATCAAAGTCTTTTCCAATGCGTCAACTCTTCGCATGAGGTGGCCAAAGTAATGGACTTTCAGCTTTAGCATCATTCCTTCCAAAGAAATCCCAGGGCTGATCTCCTTCAGAATGGACTGGGTGGATCTCCTTGCAGTCCAAGGGACTCTCAAGAGTCTTCTCCAACACCACAGTTCAAAAGCATCAATTCTTCGGTGCTCAGCTTTCTTCACAGTCCAACTCTCACATCCATACATGACTACTGGAAAAACCTAGCCTATAGTAATTTGGGGAAAGTGACTTCTTGGAGTCAGGGTAGTAATGGCTGATTGTCTATTGTCAAGTTCTTAGCTGGCTTTGTGTGCTCAATGAAACCTTCTTTTGATGGGAGGCATGCATGTGTGCCAAGTTGCTCAGTCATGCCTGACTCTTTATATCCCTATGTGCTGTAGGCTTCCGCCAGCCTCCTGTGTCCATGGGATTCTCCAGGGAAGAACAGTGGAGTGGGTTGCCATGCCCTCCTCTTGGGGATCTTCCTGACCCAGGGATCCAACTCAAGCCTCCTGCATTGCAGATGGATTCTTTGCCACTAGTGCCACCTGGGAAGCCCACAGGAGAGGCAACACTCACCCATTATATGACAACTGTGCTTGGTTTATGAGGTTTTGGTGAAGCTGACTCCTCCTTCCTCACTCTGGTGAAGGGAGGGTTGTGTGCCATTCATGCCCTAGCCGGCTCAGCCCAAGTTCTTAAGACTTCTGCAGGAGCAATCTGGAGCCTGAGCATTAAACAAGCAGCAGGCTTGGAGCAGCCAAAATTCTCCTGCTACCAAGAAATCAGTCTAGGACTGGACTCTGTGTGATTACAAACTGAGGAAAGCAAGCTGTAGCTAACTTCCATCTATTTTTGTTTTCCATGGGCTTGATTCTCTATTTGCACTTCATTCTCCTCTGTTGATAGTTTTTTTGTCACAAGCTGTCTCATGAAGTGAATTAGGAATATAACTAAATGAAAAAATGGAGTGAGACATTTTATATAAAATGACTCAGAATGCCTCTGTGAAGGCAAGGAGAGGGTGCATGAATATCTCCATTTTCAGACAAGAAAATGAAACTCAGATCAAATCATTGTCTTCATTAGGTTTTCGATATATCCCACTCAGCAAGTGGCAGAACTGTGGCTAGAACTCATCTCTTTACTTCCAGCCCAAAGCTCTTTCTACTATATTACACATCATCATATATAATTACACATAGTATAGTATGTTAATTTTAATTAAATATTAATGATACTATACTTAGTATATCCATTGTATTATAGTTTATTGTTGCTATTCAGTTGCTAAATCATGTGAAACTCTTTGGGACCCCATGGACTGCTCTGCACCAGGCTTCCCCATCCTTCACTATCTCCCAGAGTTTGCTCAAACTCATGTCCATTGAGTTAGTGATGCTATCCAACCATCTCATCCTCTGCTGTCCTTTTCTTCTCCTACCCTATGAACTGTACCCTAACAGGTTCCTCTGTCCATGGATTTTCAAAGCAAAAATACTGGAGGGTGTTGCCATTTCCTACTCCAGGGATCAAACCCACATCTCTTGTGTCTCCTGCATTGGCAGGCAGATTCTTTACCAATGGTGCCACCTGGGAAGCCCATTATAGTCTATAGTACTTAAAATACTCAGATTATTTCTTTTAAAATCTAGCTCCCTGTTGTTTTTCCCCCGTTTATGCGTCTTCATAGAAATCGTTTCTCACTGAGAGTTATTTTGTCAGAGTTCTATTGAAGAAACAAATGTAAATGTGCAATCAATACTTTCTTGGAGGGCTGAATTGCTTTAACTGACAGTCTCACCCATTGGGTGGCAGCTTCCAGGCTACCTGTGTGCCATCTACTCCACCAAAGCAGCATTCTTGAGAGAGCAATAAAGAATAAAGGCAGAAGTTACAAACCTGACTTCCTCTGGAACCTGAGGTTAAAAAAAACAAAAAACAGAGCAGCAGTTGCCAGTAAACCAAGCAGAGATCCCCCAGCCTCTACCGCCATCACTGCAGCCAGAAGGTGGCCCTGGTCCTCTGTAAACCCGGAGGGCAGAGGCCTGGGGCTCGGGCTGGGATCCTGCTGATGTTGTGGGGGAGGGGTGTGAGGTGGGGCGGGACAGAGGTCTCAGTGCGTTTTGCCTTAGCTAGAAGTGGTGAGGTGGGTGTGCAGTTATTTTTTCGATGACCTGAAGTATAGTCCACTTCTCTCAGGTTAGTGTGAGGCTGGCTGTTAACCTTCACAGTCTCTAGTCTCTGCTTCCCATACAAGTCACGGAGGAATTTCAAGCATTTTTTTTTCTTTTTCAGCTGTGCCATGTGGTCTGTGGAATCTCAGTTCCCCAAATTGAAAGTGGATCACGGCAGTGAAAACACAGGCCTGGGGCACGAGGGAATTCCCAAGGAACCCTAATCTTCTTCCTTTTTTAGTTTCACTTATTTTTTTAAATTTGTTTTTTAATTGGAGGAAAATTGCTTTACAGCGTTGTGTTGGTTTCTGCAGTACAACATGAATCAGTCATAATTATGCACATATCCCCTCCCTCTTGGGCCTCCCTCCCACCCCTCATGCCATTCCAGCCCTCTACATCATCACAGACACCAGGCTGCGCTTCCTGCATTATGTGCAACTTTCCACTAGCTACGTGTTTTGTACAAGATAGCATATATATGTCAATGCTACTTTCCGAGGAATCCCGATCCTAACCAAATGTCCTTCAGTGGTTAAAAACAAAAAAAAAACCTGCCTGCCAATATGCCAATGCAGGAGATGTAAGAGATGCAAGTGCAATCCCTGAGTCAGAAAGGTCCTCTGGAGAAGGAAATGGCACCCCACTCCAGTATTCTTGCCTGGAGAATCCCATGGACAGAGGAGCCTGATGGGTTACAGTCCATGGGGTCACAAAGAGTCGGACATAACTGAAATGACTTAGCACACAGTGACTGGCACACTTGTCTTTCCTCTAGAAGGGAATCCCATAGGCCTGGCTCAAGTAACCCACAAATGATATTTAATAGTGGTGCCTCGCTCCACTGGACTCCCAGGCCATTGTCAGTCTCAAATAATAGTTTCCAGAATGTTCTGTGGTCAGAGAAGTTGAAGGACACTCCTCCTCCAAAAGGGCCTGAGCTGCCCAGGGCGACATCCTCATGATAAAACTGATATGGGATTGGGGGAGAGCCTCTCTGGGTTTCAGAGTGAAGCTTCACCATGTTCCCTCTCCCGACACCGCCTGGGTCCCTGGAGCTCTGAGGGTAAGGACAGGGCAAGACGTTGGACCTGAAGGGGAAAATGGGCTGTCAGAGGGTGTCTCTTCTGCTTGACATCTCACCTACCCCTGCCTCTGTCCCCACATTCCAGATTTAATCCTTAGAGCAGGGCTGTCCAACAGAACTTCCTGTGATGGTGGAAATGTTCGACATCTGTGCTGCCGAGCAGACTACCTACATATGGCTGTTGTGAACTTGAAATGTGACTAGTGTGAATGAAAGAATATATTTTTATTTTAATTAATTTAAACGTGGGGCTTCCCTGGTGGTTCAGACAGTAAAGAATCTGCCTGCAATGCAGGAGACCTGGGTTAGATCTCTGGGTCAGGAAGATTCCCTGGAGGAGAAGATGGGAACCCACTCCAATATTCTTGCCTAGAGAATCCCATGGACAGAGGAGCCTGGAAGTCTATAGTTCAGGAGATCTCAAAGAATCAGACACTACTGAGCAACTAATAACAATTTAAACGTAAATAGCCGTATGTGACAAGCAGCCCCTGTACTGAACAGCACAGGTGTAGAGGCATTTACCCTAGGGCTATGAGGATGAATTCTAGGAAGCCTTTCTCTGGCTTGCTGACTGCAGTAGTGTTCTTTCACCTTACCATCTCTTCCACCTTAAAGTGAAAAATGAAGTCACTCAGTTGTGTCCAACTCTTTGTGACCCCATGGACTATAGCCTATCAGGTTCCTGTGTTCATGGGATTTTCCAGGCAAGAATAGTGGAGTAAGTTGCCATTTCCTTCTCCAGGAGATCTTCCCAACCCAGGGATTGAACCCAGGTCTCCTGCGTTGTAGGAAGATGCTTTACTGTCTGAGCCACCAGGGAAGTCTTCCACCTTACTATCTTCTTTTTCTACCAGATTTGTAGCTCCCCTAAGGGAGCTCTTTATTTTGGAAGGTCTGTTTTCGTCAGAAAAGGTTTAGCTCTCCATAGCTCTGGTTGCTATGAGCACCTTAAAGGGTTCTCACGATCCTATAGGATCCCTGAGCCTTATCTGAGAACCTCTATTTGAACTATGGGATCTCATCTTTCACACGGATATTTCCTGCCTCAGTCTGGATATAACTGTCATCAGCTGTAGAGTAGTACCCTCCAGCCTATCTGCATCCCCACAACCCAGTGATAACCAGTATTCCCAGCTCTGCTCCCTGGAAATGCCACATTTTCATCCCCAAAGTCTCCTTCATGTCCCCTCTGTGCCAGGAAAGGGTGGTTTCCCCTGTGCCTTCAGACACAGAGGAGACAAGGACCAGTGTCTTTCCTTCAATCACTTGCCTTCTGGGGCAGTTTCCATGGAGACATAAGACACAGGATCCCTGTGCAAACAGGAGAACCAGATATGACTTGACTCTGGGGAACATCAAAGCTGAAGTGGTTAGTATCTCCCTAAATATGACAGCAGATAGAACTGGTAATTTTGAGCAAGATCAGAAAACAGATATTTGCAGACAGAACTGAGGATGGTGATTGTCAATTCTGAGTATATTTCTATGGGAGGCAAGTTCTTCATTTCCCAGCCTTCAATCACATGAGGTTTCTCATCTCATAAGGTGCTCATTTCAGGAGTCTGATTCCTCTAGGGGGCCAGAGTGGGCAGTTCCAGGGAAAAGTCCTAGGGTTTGTGTTTGGTGACAATGGGTAGAAGCCTTGTGTTGAGAACTAGGAAGGAAATGGAAAATATTAGTCTTCCTTTAGGGTGACATCACACAAGATGATAAATTGCTTTTCACCCATCTTTTCAGACCTACTTCAAGACCCCTGCTTCAGTACTGTCTTCTCTACTTGCCCCATTATAAAATGAGTCTCTATGTTCTTTCAAATCCTACTGTGTTGGATTTGCTGCTAAGCTATTCTCTGGCTGTTAGCTCCTTTTACAGCTTCTATGGCATAATTATAGGCACCTAGTATATGGACTGGAATGCAAAAGTAGGAAGTCAAGAAACACCTGGAGTAACAGGCAAATTTGGCCTTGGAATGCAGAATGAAGCAGGGCAAAGATTAAGAGTTTTGCCTAGAAAATGCACTGGTCATAGCAAACACCCTCTTCCAACAACACAAGAGAAGACTCTACACATGGACATCACCAGATGGTCAACACCGAAATCAGATTGATTATATTCTCTGCAGCAAAAGATGGAGAAGCTCTATACAGTCAACAAAAACAAGACCAGGAGCTGACTGTGGCTCAGATCATGAACTCCTTATTACCAAATTCAGACTCAAATTGAAGAAAGTAGGGAAAACCACTAGACCATTCAGGTCTGACCTCAATCAAATCCCTTATGCTTATACAGTGGAAGTGAGAAATAGATTTAAGGGCCTAGATCTGATAAACAGAGTGCCTGATGAACTATGGAATGAGGTTCGTAACACTGTACAGGAGACAGGGATCAAGACCATCCCCATGGAAAAGAAATGCAAAAAAAAGCAAAATGGCTGTCTGGGGAAGCCTTACAAATAGCTGTGAAAAGAGGAGAGGCAAAAAGTGAGGTAGAAAAGGAAAGATATAAGCATCTGAATGCAGAGTTCCAAAGAATAGCAAGGAGAGATAAGAAAGCTGTCTTCAGCGATCAGTGCAAAGAAATAGAGGAAAACAATAGAATGGGAAAGACTAGAGATCTCTTCAAAAAAATTAGAGATACCAAGAGGACAGAAATGGTATGGACTTAACAGAAGTAGAAGATGTTAAGAAGAGATGGCAAGAATACACAGAAGAACTATACAAAAAAGATCTTCATGACCCGGATAATCGCGATGGTGTGATCACTAATCTAGAGCCAGACATCCTGGAATGTGAAGTCAAGTAGGCCTTAGGAAGCATCACTACGAACAAAGCTAGTGGAGGTGATGGAATTCCAGTTGAACTATTTCAAATCCTGAAAGATGATGCTGTGAAAGTGCTGCACTCAATCTGCCAGCAAATTTGGAAAACTCAGCAGTGGCCACAGGACTGGAAAAGGTCAGTTTTTATTCCAATCCCAAAGAAAGACAATGCCAAAGAATGCTCAAACTACCGCACAATTGCGCTCATCTCACATGCTAGTAAAGTAATGCTCAAAATTCTCCAAGCCAGGCTTCAGCAATACGTGAACCGTGAACTTCCAGATGTTCAAGCTGGTTTTAGAAAAGGCAGAGGAACCAGAGATCAAATTGCCAACATCTGCTGGATCATGGAGAAAGCAAGAGAGTTCCAGAAAAACATCTATTTCTGCTTTATTG
>SJYQ01001312.1:62062-78796 GCA_006410935.1 Redunca redunca | reverse complement strand
GACTGAGCGACTAAACTGAACTGAACTGAGTATATATCTGCCCAGGAGGAGGAAATGGCAACCCACTCCAGTATTCTTGTCTGGAGAATGCTATGAACAGAGGAGTGTAGAGGGCTACAGTCCATAGGGTCGCAAAGACACAGACACAACTAAATGACTAAGCACACACACAGTATCTATCTGACTATTTTACAAGAGGAATGTGGTATACCTGCCAAGGTTCTGTGGTTCTTGAAGTCTCTTGAAAACTGTTTCAGTCCTAAAGCACTATTATAAATGAGAGGGACACCAGACAGCATCAGTATCTCTCTACAACAGACCCCCATTTCTACCTTATGGGAAAAGAAGGAACTAAGGTCTGAATAGCCCCCTGCTCTACCTCTCTTTTCCAGACCATGTCCCTTTTCACCAAAACTCACTCCACATGTGAATTTGGGACCTCTGACTCTGTTTGCAGACCTAGGAAGCCTCTGTCTGTGCCCCGTACCAGGAAGACCCCGTGTCTTCTCTTCACCTGGAAGCGATCTGGAGCTTTGGGGGGCTGCTCAGCCTGACACCAGGTCCTAGACTTCTCTGAAGAGATGAAATTGAAGTTGGGCGTCTGACTCTGAAAAGAGCAGTCTCAGATCAGGGTTACTGGACTCCCTTTGGTGGGCCAGAGGGTGTTGGCTATCAGCACAGGAGTTGGAAACAGTTCTAAAGAGAATAAAATCTCAAGGCAGCGAGGGTCAGAACACCTGGAGAGACTCATCTGTGTCCTCGGCACTAATAGATCTCACAGAATCAAGTCAATAACATTACCACCCATCTCCCTGACACAACTGAATTATCATAGCTTCTACCTCTGGCTTTCTAGCAAAGTTTGATAAACAAACCCTCTCCTTCTGTCCTCCTTGACCAGCCTTGTTTGCACCCAACCCTGCTATACCTGGAGTATAGTCATTACCTTGAACTCTGATCCTTTGGGCTTCCCTGGTGGCTCAAATGGTAAAGAATCTACCTGCAATGCAGGAGACCTGGGTTCCATCCCTGGGTTGGGAAGATCTCCTGGAGAAGGGCATGACTACCCACTCCAATATTTTAACCTGCAAAATTCCATGGACAAAGGAGCCTGGCAGGCTATCGTCCCTGGAGTCACACAGAGTTAGACACAACTGAATACCTTTCACTTTCACTTTCACTGCTATACCTGGAATGTAATCATTACCTTGAACTTTGATCTTTACAAGTTTTGAAATCCTTTCCCATAGAGACACATAACATTCTCCAGAAAACAATGCAGTTATTAATACATAGGCCACTGTTTTTGGAGACTGGTTTTGGTACGCTAAAAAGCTTGATTCCTTGTAAAAGCAGCAAGTTTTTTCCCATCCTTGTAGTAAAACATTTCATTCAGTTCCCCTCCCTCCCCTCCCTAGCATCTCAGAATCACTCCGTCTTTTTCAAAGACAGAGCGACGGACCTAAAGAATCAGCCAGCCTGCAACAGACAGCAGACACTCAACTCATTCCCTGATTTTCCATCGGGAGATGGTGATGGACAGGGAGGCCTGGCGTGCTGCGATTCATGGGGTCGCAAAGAGTTGGACACGACTGAGCGGCTGAACTGAACTGAACTGAACTGATGTGCCTGGTGATACCTTGCACTCACTTTCCTCACAAAACCTATGCATTCACAGCCTATTCAAAGACAGTTTTGCTTTTTCCTCATGAATTTGATCCTTTGCTCAGGAGCAGGTGATTTCTGAAGTCTGACCCTCTTCTTCCTCACTTGAAGAAACTCCTGGGTGCACAGCGTCACTGGGACTCAAATTCAGGTTATAGCATTTCTAAAGGAAATCAACTCTGAATATTCATTGGAAGGACTGATGCTGAAGCTGAGTCTCTAATACTTTGTCCACCCAATGCTGACTCATTGGAAAAGACCCTGATGTTGGGAAAAATTGAGGGCAGGAGGAGAAGGGGGGTGACAGAGAATGAGATGGTTGGATGGCATCATCGACTCAATGGACATGAATCTGAGCAAACTTGGAGATAGTGAAGGACAGGGAAGCATGGCATGCTGCAATTCATGGGATCGCAGAGAGTTGGACACGACTTAGCAGCAGCAGCAGCAGCAGCAACTGAACAACAACTGGTGCTTTCCAGCATGTGTCTCTTGAATATTATTTGAAAGGAAATTACTAGTCCATCTTCGTTCTTAGGCTCCTCATGTTCCCTCTGTTCCAGGATAGACAGATGCTTTGCATGTCATTGTTACCACTGCGATGGTCCATGGAGAATGGAAGATAGCACAGCTCCTGATTGGGCGACTGATGGAAGGAACCTGACATGAATCAAGTTTCCACTAGGCATCAGACACCTGTTATACTCTTTATGTGAGGTCGTTGAGGCCTCACAAATACCCATGGGGTCATTATCATCACATCTAATTTGTAAGCATGTAAATGAGTGGAGGTTCAGACCTTTTTGCCAATGGTCACAGAACTAGAATGCAGGAAGTTCAGACCATTTTGCCTGTGGTTACAGAACTAGAATGCAGCAAAGGTGGGACCTGAACTTCATTCACTAAACTTTAGGACCATAGTCTTTCCACCAAACCATGCTCTATGCTTGAGAAGGCTGCCAAAACCCTCATCCTCTGCTCGGTAGTTGCCAAGGAAGTAATGAGCCCACATTGCTCTGGGGTAGTTCTGGGACTTTCTTTCACAAATCTTCATCAGTGTCTGAAATGAATCAGGCAAATGAATAAGCAGTTTCTTCTCCCACACCCAAAACACTTCTGATTCTTGTTCAGACAAGAAAATGAGAAGTTGAAACAAGGTCAGTATGAAATACTGAGTTTGTAGGTGAAAAATGATGGAAAAGACAGGAGTTTGTCCTGAGCCTGAATCAAAGATTTGAGTGAGATTGTGCCTGTGAATATTTCTTTCAGAGCTGCCTTCCTGCTCCTAATAGGGACTTCCATCTGGGACTCCCCAGGAGCCTTAGTGCACCTGCAGACAGGTAAGACATTGTTTCCTTGCCTGCCTTTCCTTTATCAGGTTTGTCCTCCTCTTCCTGCAGAAGAGGTCAAAGAGCGAGCTCTTGAGCAGAGCAGGGCAGGAAGGTGTCAAGAACGGAGAGGTAGCCGGACTAGAATGACTGGGGCTAGAGGAAAGGAGGACACTTCCCTGCAGCTGTGGAGAGAAGGCTGCAATTTCCCCAGGCTCCTGTGCTGGCCATAACTTCAAGGCCACGAAGAAGAAACAGAGATGAACTTACAGGACTTCCGTCAGCCAGGAACTGCGATAGAGAGAGACGTGAGAAATGAGCACAGCACAGGGATCCCTTCCTCACTGCACACTCACGCTTCCTCTGCCTTTCTGTGCCTTTTCTATGCCACCCTGTCCCTACCCAAACAACTGATGGAGCCTTCTCAAGTTCGTTATCAGAGCCTTTTGGCTACTCAGCAGTTCTGTTTTTTGTGTGTGTGTGTTTAGTCCCAGATGCTGGTTTAGAATAGTATGGAGGCAGGAAGGACAGTGGAGAAAGACCTCTAGCCCTTCCTTTCCTCAGCACTGATCTCCCCTACCTGCTTCCCTACCTGCTTTCTGGTTTGACTTTGGTGTCCAGAGGAGGGTTTGGCAGAAGTCTGATCTCACCAAGTCCTCATATGAGGGATTGTCCCTTTGTACTCAGTAGAGGCAACTTCCTTCTTCACTCACCATTCATTCAACAAGCATTTGGTAAACACTTACTGTGCCAGGAGTGGGTCTAAATATCAGAGTTACCAAGAATAAAATACTGCCCCTACCTTCAAGATAATTACAGTCGAATGGAGGAGATGCTAAATTGATAAGGAATCACAATACAGTGTGATAGGGCCATGACAGTGGGAAGAGAAAGAATTATTAAGGACACAGAAGTGAATATAAAACTTCTCTCTTACTGAAAAAGAAAAGATCATTTAGGTAGTTTTGCAAAATTACAGAAATACATGAGAGTAAAAATGCTAAGCCTATTATCAGAATTGAAACTCATCAGTTTTCAAATATTTAATGTTATTTATATTTAAAAAAATAAAACAGCCCATGTGTACTTTCACTTCCACAGCTCATTAGATTTCACTATTTCCTTCCAGACATTTTTCTTGTATGTATATTTGCTTAACCTAATTTTAGCACTTGTTAAGATATATTTTAGAATTTTGCGCTCATTACTTCAATATTGTCATATCATAATAAATACAATGAAATCATCATTGTATATATTATCTTCTCCATGCTTACCCATTTATTTTAGATTCCCAGACCTGGGATTACTAGTCAACGTGGATGTCATTTTTTAACTGACTTTCCAGACATGCTTTACCACTTCTGTTGCCAAGAGCAGTGTATGACTACACCTGCTTCCCTCAATCTCCCCACTCTGGGCAATTAGCATTAGCCTTCTGGGGTTGTTGTTGTCATTGCAGATTTAATGACTATAGACTGTAGTGCCATGTTTTAGGCTGTGTTTCCTGAATGGATTTATTCATTCATACAGGAAATATTAACTGAGTGCCAGCTATGGGCCAGGGACTCAGCTAGGTTTTAGGGACAGACAGTGCTTTTTGTGAGGCTGATGGTCAAGGAAGCAGTTGCTGGAGGGAGTAATTTTTAGCAGATCATCATGATCTTTATCCATTTGCCCAAAACATTTTCAAGTTTTCTTGCCAACTTATATGAATACTTTGCATCCTATCTCAACTCCTTGCCTTATTTACTGCAAATATTTTCCAAAGGCTGTACTCACTTTTGTTATAGTTATATTATTATCATAATGCCAAAATATTAAAAGTTTATTTCATAAAATCTTATCAGAATTTTCTACTACTTCAATATTTAGAAGAACATAACCTGTATAAAAATCCAATATAGCCTTAACTCATTTTCCAACATGTTTTTGAGAATTTAAAAAATACACTTATCTCAATTATCTGGTTTATTTTAAAATTTACAGTGGAATCTGTAAATATCTCTTGTGTGATAATGTCTCTTTATCATAAATTAAGCTAATATGTAACTAAATGTATTTCTAGATTTCTGTTATTCTCCAGTGACCTATACTTATATCCTATACCCACAACACCATCTTTCTATATTGTTCTACAATCTATTTTTAAAATATTATGAATTAGATTTCCAACATTATTCTTTTTAAAAAAACTATTCTTTGATATTCTCACCAATACATTTTTCCAGATAAATTTTTGAATATTTTATTGAGTTATAAGGAAAAATTCTGCAGGTAGCTTGTTTGAAATTATATAAAATCTATAAATCAACTTGGGGAGGACTGACATCTTTATAATATTTCTACTTTAGTGTTCCTATCTAGACTAATGACATGTCTTCATTCATTGAAGTTTTCTTTGTACAGTTTTATAGATTTCCTTTTTTTAAGTCAAACAACATTTTTATCACTCCTATTCTTTCACTTTTATGGCTATTTTAGATGGAATTTCTTCACTATAATCTAAAAGTAGTATTTGATAATTTTCAAGGATGTCACTGTTTTGGAAGTTTATCTTGAATCCTCCTAATTAATTAATTCATATGCATGTACTTCTAACTATACCACACAGATGATATAATCAAGAATAGAAGCTGTATAGTTTGTAATGCAAGCAAGTGCCAAATAAGTGTGGTGGGAATGTATAAAGAATGAATAATATATTTTAAATCTTGCTTTCCAATGTGTACACCTCTTACTTTTGCTACCAATGTTAGTGTATTGGCAGAATTTAAAAACTATAACAAATAACAATGATAGTTAAGCATCTTGGTTCTAGCTCCAATTTGAATGGCAATTTTAGTGCTCTTCTGTTATGTATAATATTGACTTTCAATCTAGAACAAGCATTCTTTGTTATGTTAAGTAAGTAGTCTTCTGAAATACTTATTTTAGGAATAGATATTGATTTTTTATATGGGCTTCCATGGTGGCTCAGATGGTAAAGAATCTGCCTGCAAAGCAGGAGACCGAGGTTTGATCCCTGGGGGAAGATCTCCTGGAATAGGAAATGGCAACCCACTCCAGTATTCTTGCATGGAAAATTGCATGGACAGAGGAGCCTGGCAGGCTAGTCTCTAGGGTCACAAAGAGCTGGACATGACTGAGTGAGTGAGCATACACAAGGAGCACACAAATTACTGGTGAGCACTCAATAAACATTAGCATTACTGTTGTCATTATTTATATTTTGACATGCTGCTAAATTCTCATTTAAGAAGATAAGGACCCACATTCCAAGTAAAGCACACCCAGTCCCTTCTAACTCTAGAGAATGTCTGAGTGCAAAGCCCAAGGGAAGATTTTACAGGCATCTGAGCTGAGTGTTCTGAGGAGGCTAAGTAATCCATCCCATCCAGGTTCTTCTCTGTGGTGCCCACTCCCCTAGAACCCGCAGCAAGAACCATAGTAGCATGGAATCCTGTTCCAGGAGACTCCAAGGAAGTTTCTCTTGGAAATCGACAGTTGTGCTTGGATCTGAGGACAGAGGCTGTCCACAGTGGCACCAATAAGCATGGCCCAGAAGATTTTAAAAAAGGGAAGCCAAGGACACTGATATTTGCTAATTGCCATTTCCTCTGCAGTGGGTTCTAAGGAAGTGAAATTGTTCTCTTGTTTATAGATTTGCTTAAATATAGGTCAACAATGTAGCTAAAGTAGTCGAAAGTCATCCAGAAACGTGAGACTTGGTATCTCATTCAGTTCAGTTCAGTTCAGTTCAGTCACTCAGTCATGTCCGACTTTTTGTAACCCCATGAATCGTAGCACGCCAGGCCTCCTTGTCCATCACCATCTCCCAGAGTTCACTCAAACTCACGTCCATAAAGTCGGTGATGCCATCAAGCCATCTCATCCTCTGTCGTCCCCTTCTCCTCCTGACCTCAATCTTTCCCAGCATCAGGGTCTTTTCCAATGAGTCAACTTTCCGCATGAGGTGGCCAAAGTATTGGAGTTTCAGCTTTAGCATCAGTCCTTCCAATGAATACCCAGGACTGATCTCCTTTAGGATGGACTGGTTGGATCTCCTTGCAGTCCAAGGGATTCTCAAAAGTCTTCTCTAACACCACAATACAAAAGCATCAATTCTTCGGCACTCAGCTTTCTTCACAGTCCAATTCTCACATCCATACATGACCACTGGAAAAGCCATAGCCTTGACTAGACGGACCTTTGTTGGCAAAGTAACATCTCTGCTTTTGAATATGCTATCTAGGTTGGTCATAACTTCCCTTCCAAGGAGTGAGCGTCTTTTAATTTCATGGCTGCAATCACCATCTGCAGTGACTTTGGAGCCCAAAAAAATAAAGTTTGACAATATTTCCACTGTTTTCCCATCTATTTCCCATGAAGTGAAGGGTCAGATGCCATGATCTTCATTTTCTAAATGTCTTGAGCTTTAAGCCAACTTTTTCGCTCTCCTCTTTCACTTTCATCAAAAGGCTTTTGAGTTCCTCTTCACTTTCTGCCATAAGGGTGGTATCATCTGCATATTTGAAGTTATTGATATTTCTCCTGGCAATCTTGATTCCAGCTTGTGCTTCTTCCAGCTCAGTGTTTCTCATGATGTACTCTGCATAGAAGTTAAATAAGCAGGGTGACAATATACAGCCTTGACATACTCCTTTTCCTATTTGGAACCAGTTTGTTGTTCCCTGTCCAGTTCTAAACTGTTGCTTCTTGACCTGCATACAGGTTTCTCAAGAGGCAGGTCAGGTGGTCTGGTATTCCTATCTCTTTCAGAATTTTCTACAGTTGATTGTGATCCACACAGTCAAAGGCTTTGGCATAGTCAATAAAGCAGAAATAGATGTTTTTCTGGAACTCTCTTGCTTTTTCAATTATAATGATATAATATTATAATCTCCCTAGTTTCTGTCTCTGGTGGGGGAGAGGGTTCATTTCAACTACTGCTTATTTGGGTTTGCCAGGTGGCTCTAGTGGTAAAGAATCCACCTGCCAATACAGGAGACATAAGACGTGTGTGTTCAGTCCCTGGGTTGGGGAGATCCCCTGGAGGAGGACATGGCAACCCACTCCAGTACTCATGCCTGGAGAATCCTCGTGGACATAGGAGCCTGGCGGGCCACAGTCCATAGTGTCCCAAAGAATTGAACGTGGCTGAAACGACTTGTCATGCCTTGCTTAGGTACAGTCTCATGGACTGTGTTATATAGGTGAGTCATATCTTCCTGGCTGTGTTGTGTTGAACGAAGCTGACATAAAGAATGACATGTCTTCTATTTTCCTGGTAAGATCAAAACCTTACTTGATGTCTCTCAACAGCATGCTTCTCATCTATCACTTGTTTATGCTCCATGTGGTTCCTTATAGGTAGTTTCAACTCTGCCCACAGCCTGTAAACACACTCATATGCTCTAAGGCTGATTGTCTCTCACCTTGAGCAGAAATCTCAACTTCTCCATTAAACATTGCTATGTAAAAACATTTAAATTAGTACCTGACACATATATGAAATAAGAGAAAGGAATATCTGTCTGTCTATCCCATACTCGGTGTGGACCAAATTGTTTCCATTCACCTCCAGAGTGTAGCATTACCAAATTAGGTCTGGCTGTTCAGTGCTCAAAAAATAAAACCTTAAGAAAGAAAGATGTTGGTAAAAAGGGAAGGTGCTTTTAATCAAAATGCCAGCAATCTGGGAAGATAGGGGACTCAGTGTCCCCCAAAAACCATCTCCAAAGACTCTGTTGGACCATGAAAGTTTTAAAGGAAAAAAGGGAAGTGATCGCAGTTAATCACTGAGATAGAGGATCAGAGTCATCACCATCCCCCACTGCGTGCAGGCCCATTGACATCTTGTGATCTTCCTCTAGATGCTAGTTTGGTCACAGAGTTTGCAAGATTACTGAAGAGGAAGCTAGGGAAAAGATCTGGTTTTCTATTAATTACTTAGTCCTCATTTCTACTTTTTGATCTAGGAAAGAACCCACAAAGTATTGTGTGATCAAATGATTTGAAAGGTGTGCTAAGCCTGAAGATGAGTAGAGCCCAGGGTAGGGGATGGGGTGGGAGGTGGGGTCTCGGCTTAAAAGTTAGTTACAATGTAGCTTTGATAAAAATAACAAGAAAAAGGGTTTCTTGCTGAGGCAGTTTTATGCAAAGACTTGCTTTCACGTGTACTCCAGCTCCTCCACCACCAGGTTTTCTAGTGATTCCATAGGGCTTGCAAGTTTCCTGGGATATGTCCCGTTCCAGTTCCACAGGCAGGTGGTGTTCAGTGCACGGAAGCCTGTGGGTGACGATGATATCTCTCGTGGCAGCAGTGCTTCCTTGCAAAGAGTACCTCTAGGGTGGGTCCTCTGTTTTAGCATCTGTCCATCACTGCTAGTGTCCGTCATTGTCCATTTAGCAGTGCCTGCCACTGCTGGACACTTTCAAGATGCCCCTCCCGGTAGTGGAGCCTGTGGCTGATTGATCTGGGGATGTCCTGGGACACAGAACCCGGAAGCAGTGTGAGAGAGATGCTCAGGACAGCCATCTGTTCAGGAGCAGGTGACCACCTCGCTCCTTGACCCAAAGCCTCCGCCATTTCTTTTCCTCCCTCTATTCTCATTCCAGGCCTACCACTGCCTTTGCCTTGTCAACTAAAAAAATATAGTCACAACCTAACAGTGGAGAGTTGCTTTATTTGGTAGGAATGTTTAGTTAGGACTCTGACCAGGGAGCCATTATCTCAGTAGCTCTGAGAAAACTGCTCCAAGGAGGTAGGAGTGGGAACCAGGTTGTATACAAGTTTGTAACAAGGGGAGCAGTCTGAACATCCAAGATAAGCGATTAAGGAATTCAGCATTCTATGTATGGGAAGATGCAAGCCTCTGGGCTCACTGGATTCATTCCTTTCATATGCACCTCAGTTATCTGGGGCCAAATCCTGTTTCCTTATTCACCTTAAGGAATGGCAGGTGTGGCAGATGGGCTGGTTCCGGCCATGCCCAACCCCCCACCCCACCCCCCACTCCTCAGCAATCACCACTGAGGGTGAGGGTACAGTTTTTGGAGTCTTCATTCACTTTTGGAGGCCATAAATCACTTGTTGTGACATTTCTTGTTTCTTGTTTGTTGATATGGCAGGAGATATTTTCATTTCATGGCAAATAGATTCCATTTCATGGCAAATAAATGGGGAAACAATGGAAACAGTGACAGACTTATTTTGGGGGGCTCCAAAATCACTGCAGATGGTGTTTGCAGCCATGACATTAAAAGACGCTTGCTCCTTGGAAGAAAAGCTATGACCAAACTAGACAGTACGTTAAAAAGCAGACACATTACTTTGTCAACAAAGGACCGTCTAGTCAAAGCTATGGTTTTTCCCTTGGTCGTGTATGGATGTGAGAGTTGGACTATAAAGAAAGCTGAGTGCTGAAGAATTGATGCTTTTGAACTGTGGTGTTGGAGAAGACTCTTGAGAGTCCCTTGTACTGCAAGGATATCCAACCAGTCCATCCTAAAGGAAATGAGTAATGAATATTCATTGGAAGGACTGAAGCAGAAGCTGAAGCTCCGATACTTTGGCCACCTGATGCAAAGAACTGACTCATTTGAAAAGACCCTGATGTGGGAAAGATTAAAGGTGGGAGGAGAAGGGGATGACAGAGGATGAGATGATTGGATGGCATTACCAACTCGATGGACATGAGTTTGAGTAAGCTCTGGGACTTGGTGATGGGCAGGGGACCCTGGTATGCTCTGTTCCACGGTGTCACAGTGAGTCAGACACGACTGAGCAACTGAACTGAACTGAACTGAACTGATTTCCATTTCATACCTTCTAAATGAAAGTATTTATTCCTTTTTTGAAAGTAACAAATTGAATTGTCTACTAGGAAGGCCTTAGCCTACAGAAACACATAAAGTCGTGTTTATTCTGAAGACGTCTTTTGGGCCTAGAAAGGAAAACAACAGTTTCAAAGGCCCTTGCTGAATCATCTAACTTCAGAAAAAACAAAAGAGAACTTTAGGTCCTGCCCTGATGCTCCAGGCTGGTTGCATCTATCTGGAACTTATCATCCCCTGTCCAGAAACCTTCCACCCCCTACACCTGCACAGAAGACTTATCACCCCCTGCCCAACTACAAATGCCATCTCAACTAAAGACTACCCAAAACATCCCGCCTGATTAATGTTTCCCTTATCGCTTCCACAAACCTCCCTATAAATTTAGAGCCTCCCTGATCCCTCTCCGTGCTCAGCCTGGTCGTTAGGCCGACTGTCGCCCCTCCTTGCCTGAATAAAGGTAACCTACTCCTGTTGAGGTCGTCTTTCCTTTTTCTGCCTCGGCCTGAACTATACCCTACATATTCTTCCTAGAATTACAGAGGGTTTGGTATTTAGGAACCCAAAAGCCTTTGTCCTCCTGGGGGTGGAGGTGGCAATTCCCCTAACTGTCCCCACACCCCTACCCTGCACACGCATTCACCCAAATATACTCAGCAAGTATGGACCAAGGACATACTTCACTTCTTGTCACTTTCTTGCTAAAAAAAGAATAGTCTAGGACTTCACAAGAATATAATACATATGAAATGATTCGAACATATAACGACAGTTTGTACTATTGACCTGGTACAAATAGGCCACCAGATACTTCTCCAGCAAAGATGGGTTTATTCGGAATCAGGAAAGAATTACAGTTCAGGGTCTGCAACCACGGTGAGTCACATGTAAGTCCCCATACAGCAAGGGAAAGAGAATGCTTCTACATATAGAAAGGAAGCTGAGAGAGCTAGAGTAAACAGAGTCCAGGACTTCATTAGCTGCTGAGTCTTGCCAGAAGAAAGGCTTCCTCTTTCTCTTCCTGGTCTGGCTCTACTACCGTCACAGGGTGTGAGAGCTCCCTCTGCTGGTCTCCTGGCTCTAATTGCAATTCCTGTTCATTAACTTTACAGCAGAGATCTAAGAGGGCTTCTTGAATTTGATAGTTGCTCTTTATGGGATATGAATACAGTTGTGACTACCTCANTTTATTCGGAATCAGGAAAGAATTACA
This sequence comes from Redunca redunca, assembly GCA_006410935.1. Lineage (NCBI taxonomy): Eukaryota > Metazoa > Chordata > Mammalia > Artiodactyla > Bovidae > Redunca > Redunca redunca. The sequence continues at coordinate 66,751 of SJYQ01001312.1, read as the reverse complement.
GTTCAGGGTCTGCAACCACGGTGAGTCACATGTAAGTCCCCATACAGCAAGGGAAAGAGAATGCTTCTACATATAGAAAGGAAGCTGAGAGAGCTAGAGTAAACAGAGTCCAGGACTTCATTAGCTGCTGAGTCTTGCCAGAAGAAAGGCTTCCTCTTTCTCTTCCTGGTCAGGCTCCACTACCGTCACAGGGTGTGAGAGCTCCCTCTGCTGGTCTCCTGGCTCTAATTGCAATTCCTGTTCATTAACTTTACAGCGGAGATCTAAGAGGGCTTCTTGAATTTGATAGTTGCTCTTTATGAGATATGAATACAGTTGTGACTACCTCAGATGTGGTCTCTATCCCTTTCTGACTCTGTTTATTGTATTGTTCAGTGGTGAGGAGTGGGAAGAAAGAAAGGTTTTAAAGGTCTGAAAAGGCCTTCACTATGCAGTCTTGCTGAAATTTCAAATATAGTAACAGTGATAAACAGAATCATCATCACCCCCATCATCATAAGAGCTAATAATTATTAAGCCCCTATTCAATGCCACTCATTGTGCCAAGTAGCTCATGTTCTCCTCCCAAAGCTATAAGTTAGATGATATCATCACACCCATTTCAGGACATCGCCAGAGTCAAAGCCAAATTATTGCAACTTGCACCCCCCTTATCACCAAAGAAGAGGCAAAATGTTTGGTACATTTTGTTTTTATTTTGGAGGCACTGTCTTTCACATTTAAGTATGCTCCTCTGACCCAGTCACTGAGTAGCCCAAACAACTGTCAGTTCTGAGGGAGGCCCAGGGCAAGAGGCCACTCTGCAATGAGTCCAGGTTGCCTTGGAAGCTGCTCAGCTGTGTGCGGGGTACGAAGATCTGTCCAGAAGATCTGATGTTGCCTGAAGTGACTGTGGCAAATAAGAATGCTGCATGGGGCATCTGAAAAGCCAGGAAAGGAGAATTACAACACAGAATCCTAAGAGTTTAGAGCAACACTATATACCCTCTTCTGGAGATAGCTCTTCAGGTAACTCTTCTTCTTTTGAGAAGTAGCATCAAAGTTGGTACGTGGTCTTACTGGAAATCAAATGCTTAACTATGGGACATCAAATGACCACACAGTCTGAACTTCTCCGCATAAACTGAAAGTGAAACTGTTAGTCATTCGGTTGTGTCGGACTCTTTGTGACCCCATGGACTGTAGCCCATCAGGCTCCTCTGCCCATGGAGTTTTCCAGGGAAGAATGCTAGAGTTGCTTGCCATTTCCTACTCCAGAGGATCTTCCCGACCCAGGGATCAAACCTGGATCTCCGGCATTGCAGGCATTTCTTTACCATCTGAGCCACCTGATGTTGGATAATCATAGCGTGTATCCTTAAGAGAAAAAAAAAAAGACTGGATTCAAGCAGACATAAGTAGGTTGTATGAGCAGGTAGCTCAGGTTGCTATGGCAGCAACTTTTGCCTCATTTCCTCCTCTCTCTCAGTCCACACCTACAGCTTCATGTTGAGTTCCTTATAACTAGCTAACTAAAGAACAAAAACTAGTGCCTGTTTCATAATGACTGTACAAAATGCCGAAATTAATTGAAAGTGAACCACTATAGCGTTACAACCCCAACTAGGATTGTTCTTGAAAGAAAGTGATGAAGGGAATCCTTCCAAGGGGCAGAACTTCAAGCATTATATATGGTCGTCTTCTCAGTCAGTCTGATTTTAAACCAAATGAATTCTGATTGATTTATCCTTACAGTTGAGGCTCAAGGAGATCCCCTCCGTGGGGCGGGAAGTGCAGCTTTTAGCTAGGGAGACAGAATCAGCCCTGGAGATGAGACACAGTTACAGTTTCCAGAGTACAAGTCTGGGTAAGAAGCAAGCTGAGAGTTCTCTGCACCAGCAAACAGGGCACACAACAAGACTCCCATTGTCCTTGAGGTTGTAAAGAAACTTACATACTAGCAGAGATGCCAGATATTATACAAATAAATGATTATGTAAATAAGATAATTTCAGACTGTGGGGCTTTTTATGAAAGAAACAAAATAGAAATCAAAATATGTGGGCAAATAGACTGAAATAAGCAACAACAATAGCAATAAAAATAGCTACTATTTGAATGTTTAGTAAATTTCAGACATAGTTCCAAGCCCTTTGAATATGTTAACTCATTTAATCTTTAAACTCACAAAATCTTATGAGAAAATAAATTAATCTCATTTTAATATGAGGAAACTGAAGAATAAGAAAGTAGAGTGTCTTGTCCAAGGACACAGGTCACTGGTGGAGGCATCTGCCTGGTTTCAGAGGCAGATTAGTGTCGAGGTTCCCGCAGTATCCCGATTTCTGATGCCGGTTTGTTTTCTAAAAGTAATTGTTTTTTTAAATAATAATTCCCCATTTCTACTTAAGGTCACATAACTTGGTCCATGCTCCCTGATACCAAAAGAGTGCTGTCAATATTTTATGAATAAAAGAGCAATTTCTACTTTCAGCAGATTGAAACTTGTGTGGAGAGCAAGGCTCTTCTCTTTACCATATTAGTGTTAGTGTTAGAGGACTTTCTTTCCATCATGGATTGAAGGACAAAACATTGTAGGTTGAAATATTTAAGTCACCTGCTTAATCTGAAGCTGAAACTAAATGGCAGGGTTAGATATTGAAAGCAGAGGTTGATCACAAAAATACTACTTTATTCTGGACATGGATCATAGATTTATCTATAAGATTTTCTTTGCTTTCAAGATCCCTCTCAACTGCCAAACCCCTGGGAGACTGATGGCATAGACGATGTTCCATTAATAGCCCCCTGTATAACCTGTCCTTCCCTTTGAAGAGCTCTTACTCCCCCCGGTCATTAGCATTTCTCAGCAGCTGGGTTGCCTTTTAGGGCAGACAGACAGACCCTGGTCGCACAGAATGACAGGCAGGCGATTAGAGTACAGATGAGTGCTCCCTTGGTCTCAAGTCATGGAAGCCACACTCTTGTAGCATTAGAGAGAAGGGGCTTGGATATCTTGGGCAGATATTTATGACTCTTCTTGTTTACTGACAAAGAGAGCTAACCCTGCCTGGAAATCATAAAGCAAGAACAGAAGTTGTAGATTTTTTTTTTTCTTCTTCTTCTTCCTGGAACTGTCAAAGAAAAGAAACCAGACATTTGCACAGAATTGCTCATTTTCCAATCTTTTCAATTTGCAAACTTCTGAGAACTTTCTCAGCAACCTACTAACCACTACTTCTTCCTTTTGTGCTTACTTCCCTCTGTTCCTTTTTTACCCCTCACACCATATGTAAAGCAGTCCTGTCCTAGTTGAAGGGTTGAAGAAATAGCAGTTGTTAAACAATTATTCATCAGTAGAAAAGAGGAAACTTCCTTCAATCCGAGAGAGAGAGAGAGAGAGAGAGAGAGAGAGAAGAATTTACAATCGTCAGGGAGGGTAATTTGCAAATATGATTTCATCTATTAAAAGGGCAGTACAGGGAGGAAACTAAAATGCCAAAGGGATCTGTGAGAGACTATTGCATTGTAAGTTATAATCTTTGATATGAATGTGTTTTTATTCATGAACAAGTCACTGCTTTTGGTTTGCGTACTAAGAGTATGTCCCCCTGTAAGTGCATAGCACAGGCGAAAGTGGATGCTTTAATATATATTCCACCATACTTGCTGTTGGGAAAATGAAGCTGTCCTCTAGATGGAATAACCCAAAGATTATGGGTTTTTTAGGGCTTCCCAGGTGATGTTAGTGGTAAAAATAAATAAATACACCCAGCTGCCAATGCAGGAGACGTAAGAGCTGCAGGTTTGATCCCTCAGTCAGGAAGATCTCCTGGAGGAGGGCACGGCAACCCACTCCAGTATTTTTTCCTGGAGAGTCCCATGGACAGAGGAACCTGGTGGACTACAGTCCATAGGTTCATAAAGAGTCAGATATGACTGAAGCAACTTAGCATGCCTATGGTTCTTTTAAAGAGTAACCCTTAGTCCATGATTCTGAAATTGTCCCTTGCTGTTAGGTTGTTTGCAGTTAGGAATCTCTGGCTTTAATTATTTCTGTCTGGCATCTAATTTTCAGATTTTTGAGCATCATGACACTACTCTGCTTAGAGAATGCAACTCAAGAAGTGGCTTGTCTTCTGTCTTAGGCACGGGTATTTCTTCTCCTCAGGCCAGGTTTTGGTTTCATGTTTAGAGATTTTAGAGAAGTTTCAGCAGATGTCCATGTCCTTTACACATGGATAGAACAGACATTTTCATAAATGAATATATCTTTATATTCTACTAGATAACTTTGGCATATTAAAATACCATGGGCAAAAGTATAAAGCAAAAGACACACAATGAATATCTACATCATACATAATAAAGGATTACTATCTATCATTAGTTCATGGGGCCTCCCAGGGGGCTCTAGTGGTAAAGACTCCACCTGAAAGTAATCACATGCTTCACTAGAAAAAGAAGATTTTAATTTCTAGAAAGAAATATAAAAATATTATCACAAACTGACTATTGGTTAAAAAATAGAATACACCAAACACATGAAATGATATTCAACTTTGCTAATGACTAAATAAACTGTAAGCAATCAAATATAACTTCTACTTTCATATATGTTAAAAAAAAAGACACTATCCAAAGTTGGAACTCATGTACATTTCTGGAAAAATAAAATATAAATTTGTATTGAATGAAGAACTTAATATT
>SJYQ01001312.1:42314-54365 GCA_006410935.1 Redunca redunca | reverse complement strand
GGCTTCAGCAATATGTGAACCATGAACTTCCTGATATTCAAGCTGGTTTTAGAAAAGGCAGAGGAACCAGAGATCAAATTGCCAACATCCACTGGATCATCGAAAAAGCAAGGGAGTTCCAGAAAAAACATCTACTTCTGTTTATTGACTATGCCAAAGACTTTGACTGTGTCAATCACAATAAACTATGGAAAATTCTGAAAGAGATGGGAATACCAGACCACCTGACCTGCCTCTTGAGAAATCTGTATGCAGGCCAGGAAGCAACAGTTAGAACTGGACATGGAACAACAAACTGGTTCCAAATAGGAAAAAGAGTGCATCAAGGCTGTACATTGTCACCCTGCTTATTTAACTTCTATGCAGAGTACATCATGAGAAACGCTGGACTGGAAGAAACATAAGCTGGAATCAAGATTGCTGGGAGAAATATCAATAACCTCAGATATGCAGATGATACCACCCTTATGGCAGAAAGTGAAGAGGAACTAAAAAGCCTCTTGATGAAAGTGAAAGAGGAGAGTGAAAAAGTTGGCTCAAATCTCAACATTCAGAAAACGAAGATCATGGCATCCGGTCCCATCACTTCATGGGAAATAAATGAGGAAACAGTGGAAGCAGTGTCAGACTTTATTTTGGGGGGCTCCAAAATCACTGCAGATGTTGACTGCAGCCATGAAATTAAAAGACACTTAATCCTTGGAGGAAAAGTTACGACCAACCTAGATAGCATATTCAAAAGCAGAGACATTACTTTGCCTACTAAGGTCTGTCTAGTCAGGGCTATGGTTTTTCCAGTAGTGATGTATGGATGTGAGAGTTGGACTGTGAAGAAGGCTGAGCGCTGAAGAATTGATGCTTTTGAACTGTGGTGTTGGAGAAGACTCTTGAGAGTCCCTTGGACTGCAAGGAGATCCAACCAGTCCATTCTGAAGGAGATCAGCCCTCGGTGTTCTTTGGAAGGAATCATGCTAAAGCTGAAACTCCAGTATTTTGGCCACCTCATGAGAAGTGTTGACTCATTGGAAAAGACTCTGATGCTGGGAGGGATTGGGGGAATGAGGAGAAGGGGATGACAAAGGATGAGGTGGCTGGATGGCATCACTGACTCAATGGATGTGAATCTGAGTGAACTCCGGGAGTTGGTGATGGACAGAGAGGCCTGGCGTGCTAAGGGGTCACAATTCATGGGGTCGCAAAGAGTCAGACACGACTGAGTGACTGAACTGAACTGAACTGTGTAAGTTCTGGCAGCTCTATGGTGGGGTTAATGGTGACATCCTCCAAGAGGGCTTATGCCATACCCAGGTCTGCTGCACCGAGAGCCCCTGTCCCTGTGGCAGTCCACTGCTGACCTGTACCTCCACACAAGATGCTCAAACACAGTTCTTTGTCAGTCTCTGTGGGGTCCTTAGAGCAAACTCCTTAGAGCAACCAAAATTAAAGATGGAAAATGCCAAGGATTGGAAAGGATGTCAAACAACTGTAACTATCAAGCACTGCTTTGTGAGGTGTAAAATGGTACAGTCATTTTGGCAAAGGGTATTGCACCCTCCTAAAATGTTAAGCATCAATCTACTATGTGACCCAGCAATTACACTCCAAAGTGTTTACAAAGAAGCAGTGAAAACATATGTCCATACAAAGAACTGTACATGAATTTTCATAGCAAAGGAAACAATCCAAATGTCCATTAGAAGTAAATGGATAATCATAAGTGGTATATCTGGACAATGGAATATTTATTCAGCAATAAAATATATACACTATGAATACATGAAACAATGTGAATGAATCTCAAAATCTTTCTGCTTGGCAAAGGAAGCCAGGCACAAAAGAGTGTGTACTCTATGATTCTATCTGTAAAAACCTTAGAGAGTACACTGCAATCTATAGTGACAGAAAGCATATCAGTGATTATATAAGATAAAGGTGGAGGGAAATAACTATTGCTTAGGAGATAAGGAAACTCTGGAGGTGATGGAGATATTTGGGATCTTGATTGTGGTAGTGGCTTCACCAATGCGTATATTTATCAAAATTCATCAAATTGTACACTTTAAATAGGTGCAACTTACTGTACATAAATTATTCAATTATTTATAAGCAAATAAAATAAATGTAAAGAAAGAAATTATAATAACATCTTTAATCCTAATGCCTCAACTGTTACCTTTTGACCGAAAGTGAAAGTGTTAGTTACTCAGTGGTGTCCTACTCTTTTTAACCCCATAGACTGTAGCCTGCCAGGACCCTCTGTCCAAGGGATTCTCTGGGCAAGAATACTGGAGTGGATAGCCATTCCCTTCTCCAGAAGACCTTCCCAACCCAAGGATTGAAATTGGGTCTCCTGCATTGCAGTCAGATTCTTTACCAACTAGTTGGAAACAAAATTTCCTCATGAATCTTCTCCCAAATATTCCTTAGACTCTCCCTGACTACTTACAGATACTCTATCTGCCTTCCAATTGAAAACTTGTATAAGGGGAGGAAGGTCTTCCATACACTTGGAACTATTCTATGGGCTTAGATCCCCTCTGATGTCCCTCTTTCTTGTTGGCACTTCCTGATCTCTTCATCTTAGATATTGCTGTCCTTGGTGCTGCTTATGCTTCTGGCTTGCACTTCTGGAGAATGACTCTTTACTATCCATGGGAAGCTACTTCAACCCTGTCTTTCGCCCTCAGGAATTTTTTTCTCTATTAAGTCAATAGAGAAAACCTGGCTTTTGTCACCACTTACCGGGGTCCAGCCCCGGTAGGATCCAGGGTATCCGAAGCGTGGACAGTGAGGCGAGAGAGATATATAGATATATAGAGAGAGATTTGGAGTTAAGAGAATAGAGGAGAGAAAAGAGGCTGATATTCCTTGGTTTACGCAGAAAGCCAATAGAGCCTCAGACAAGAGACTTGCTCTGTTCACATAGGCCTCAGGTGCCCTCTCGAATAGTGGAAGGTGCCCCACCTTGGGCACCTTCTCAAGTGGGTCTTAGAAGCCCAGGCAAGAAAGTGAGCTCAGAGGGCCCCTGCATCCCAGGGAATTAGCCTGAGAGAGAGATAAAGAGAGAAAGAAAGTACGACATGGGGAGGCCAAGCTTGTGCAAGACCTGTAACTTTATTTTCAAAAGGAGCTTATATACCCTAAGTTTTACATAATGGAAGATGCAGAGTCATGCAGGGGCAGCAGTCCTGACCCTTATCAATACTAGGCTTTCTTTCTGCATATCTTTCTGTATACAAAAGGTCTCAGGTGATTTACATTATTTTCTGGCCAAGAGGCCTGTTAACATTTTATGGCTCTTTTCCTTGATAAATGTTAATCAACCAGAAAATTCATTTTCCCTTGAAGTGTTTTTTCTTAATCTGCATCACCCTCAAAGTACTAAATAAAGTTACATTCTTATAGAACAAAGGTGCAGTGGGTTATAACAAAGAAAGTACTTAACTCAAAGATCTAATGTTGCTAATGCCAGGGCTACTACCTGTTTTTTCTATATACCAGCTATATCAACAATAAAAGATATGAAAACTTGGCAGCAAGTATTGGTTCAACAATGAAACCTTTAACCAGTTCTATTCTAATGATTTTTAACTCCTTGAAATGCTCTAAATTCCTAGAATGTTTTAAGCTTCCTGTGCCTCTTGTGGTTGGGAGGCTATAAACAATCACATGCGTAGTTGAAAAAGTCCAGATAAACCTGTCAGGCAAGTTAGAATGCTGTCAGAGGGGTTTGAATTGAAATACTCCAATTACATGCCCAGGAGACTTATAAACTAGAGCTGTAAGTTAATTTTCTTCCGAGAAAGGTGGTTGGGGTCAGCCCCCCGTTGGTAACAGAGGAGTTGGTGAAAAATAGCGGGACAGGCAGATTCTGGTTTTGGGGTAGATGCTCGAGCAGGTCCAGGGGGTCCCTCGAGTCCTGACTCGCCTTTGCCTGTCAGGCCTCTTCCTCATGACCTTGGTCATGGGTGGGATCTCCCGTGCTGGCTCCCAGCAACCCCTCTTAGATGGCTTCCACAGCTGGATCTAGTGGCACGATCCCTTTTCCCTGTATATCTTTATTCATTCTGGAACTCAGAGTGGGGAGACACTTGGAGCAAAATTTAGGCTCAGAAACAGACCTGGATTCCCTGCTCCCGCTAAAGGCCAGGCATACTTTATTATGGATTGCATATTGTACCTATTAACACAGAACAAGACATGTTAAGTCCCTCTTTCATAATAAAAATATTTATTTCCTCTTTAAGGTGATCATTTTTTCCCTCAGCAAATGACCTTAGTGTCAGTCAGTTTAGCTTCTCAGCTGTGTCTGACTCTTTGAGACCCCATGGACTACAGCATGCCAGGCTTCCCTATCCATCACCTACTCCTGGAGCTTACTCAGACTCATGTCCATCAAGTCAATGATGCCATCCAACCATCTCATCCTCTGTCATCCCCTTCTCCTCTTGCTCTCAATCTTCCCCAGCATCAGGGCCTTTTCAAATGAGTCATTTCTTCACATCAGGTGGCCCAAGTATTGGAGTTTAAGCTTCAGCATCAGTCCTTCCAATGAGTATTCAGAACTGATTTCCTTTAGGATGGACTGATTGGATCTCCTTGCAATCCAAGGGACTCTCAAGAGTCTTCTCCAACACCACAATTGAAAAGCATCAATTCTTCGGTGCTCAGCTTTCCTTATAGTCCAACTGTCACATCCATACATGACTATTGGAAAAACCGTAGCTTTGACTAGACAGACCTTTGTTGGCAAAGTAATGTCTCTGCTTTTTAACATGCTGTCTAGCTGGTCATAGCTTTTCTTCCAAAGAACAAGTGTTTTTTAATTTCATGGCTGCAGTCACCATCTGCAGTGATTTTGGAGCCCCCAAAAATGAAGTCTCTCACTATTTCCATTGTTTCCCCATCTATTTGCCCGTAAGTAACAGAACTGGATGCCACGATCTTAGTTTTCTGAGTGTTGAGCTTTAAGCCAGGTTTTTACTCTACTCTTTCACTTTCATCAAGAGGCTCTTTAGTTCTTCTTCACTTTCTGCCATAAGGGAGGAGTCATCTGCATATCTGAGGTTATTGATATCTCTCCCAGCAATCTTGATTCTAGCTTGTGCTTCATCCAGCCTGGCATTTCACATGATATACTCTGCATATGTTAAATAAGCAGGGTGACAATATACAGCCTTGACATACACCTTTCCCAATTTGGAACCAGTCTGTTGTCCCATGTCCAGTTCTAATTGTTGCTTCTTGACCTGCATACAGGTTTCTCAGGAGGCAGGTTAGGTGGTCTGGTATTCCCATCTCTTTCAGAATTTTCCACAGTTCGTTGTGATCCACACAGTCAACGGCTTTGACATAGTCAATAAAGCAGAAATAGATATTTTCTGGAACTCTCTTGCTTTTTCAATGATCCAATGGATATTGGCAATTTGACCTGTGGCTCTTCTGCCTTGTCTAAATCCAGCTTGAACATCTGAAAGTTCACGGTTCACATACTGTTGAAACCTGGCTTGGAGAATTTTGAGCTTTACTTTATTAGTGTGTGAGATGAGTGCTATTGTGTGGTAGTTTGATAATTCTTTGGCATTGCCTTTCTTTGGGACTGGAATGAAAAGTGATCTTTTTCCAGTCTTGTGGCCACTGCTGAGTTTTCCAAATTTGCTGGCGTATTGAGTGCAACACTTTAGCAGCAGCATCTTTTAGGATTTGAAATAGCTCAGCTGGAATTCCATCACCTCCACTACTTTTGTTCACAGTGATACTTCCTAAGGCCTGCTTGACTTTGCATTCCAGGATGAATGTGAAGATCCCCTTCTCCAGGGGCTCTTCCCAACCCAGGGATTGAACCCAGGTCTCCCGAATTGCAGGCGGATTCTTTACCAGCTGAGTCACAAGGGAAGCCCAATGATCCTTCTAGTTGAATTCATTAGTTGAGGATAAAAGCCTCAAGTCAGATTGTATTTTGATATATCTTATACTTTCTGATGTCTAAGCTTCTGACACCGGTGGTGGGGGGGTGGTAAGTATAAAACTTGAAACACACCATACTTTTATGCTTGAGTTGTTTTCAAGTTTACAAAGTATAGTTGCATTATTTATTTACAGTTATCAACAATGCCTGGTGTAAAATCAACAATGCCCATAAATTGTATCAGTTGAGGTGCATCAGTCCTCAATGACCTTCTAGCTTCTTTTCTTAAGTTCTGATTTTTTGTTTTCAGAGATAAAAAAAATTTCAGTGTAACACTAGGTAGTAGAGGATAGCAATTTGATTTATTCCTTTTCTGCCTCAGCAGGACTCATGAATAAAAGTGCTTCTACCATTTTTTTTCTGACATACTTAAAAAGATGTTTTATTCTTCATTGGTAGACACCCAAAGCCTGTCAGTCAATTGAGGAATTGATTGGGAGTCACTGAACAATGCAAAGGCTGTCCTCCTTTGAGCCTGCTAATTACCTTCCATGTCTACATACACTGCCAGCTCAGCTCAAGAGGGCTTCTGATTGACACTAAGCTTTTTCATCTGAGTCATGTGAATCACTGCCTCTAATGACTTTCCAAGACTGGTGTTGATGCTTCTGTAGACATCAAATAGTGGATGTTGAATAATTAAACAGTAAAATTGAGCTGCTACTGGTAGGAGGAATATTTGATCTTATGAGAGAGGAAGTATCTTGAAGACCACAAATTCTGTGTGGGCTGGGATGTACAAATGCTGTCACACACCAGCAACTATCTTATCTATGTATCTAACTATTATCTATCTATCTATCATGATTATCATCCTCAATCATTTATCATCTATCTATGTATAAATCTATGCTAGTCTGCTCTGGCTGTCACAACAAAATATCACAGACTTGGTGGCTTAAACATGAAAACTCTATTTTATCTTAGTTCTGGAAGCCCAAGATCAAGGTGCTGGCAAACTTGGCTTCTGCTGAGATCTGTCTTCCTACCATCTCTGGCTTTATAGGTGCCTGTCTTCTTGTTTGTCTCCACAGGGCCTTCCCTCTGTGTGCATGAAAAAAGACAGAGCAGGCTCTGTTGTTTCCTCTTCTTCTTGCAAAGACACCTGTCCACTTCAGTTAAGGGCCACCCTTAAAATCTCATTTAACTGTAATTACCTCCTAAAAGGTCCTATCTCCAAGAATGGTTACACTGAACTTTGAGAGAATACAATTGGTCCACAATACTATTTAGTCAGACAATTTGGAAGTTCTTGCCCATTAAACTGGAGAAGGAAATGGCAACCTACTTCAGTATTCTTGCCTGGAGAATCCCAGGGACAGAGCAGCCTGGTGGGCTGCTGTCTATGGGGTCACACAGAGTTGGACAGGACTGAAGTGACTTAGCAGCAGCAGCAGCAGCCCATTAAACAGAATGGGTTGTTTTTGAAAATCTTAACACTGATGTATATTTCATGAAGAAATAGTATATCAGTGGACAGAATAAAGCTTTTTGGTCATTTGCAGTGGGTAGCTGGAATAAAGCATGTACACCAGAACGTCATCAATGACATTATCAACAAAAATGGAAAGGGAAACAAGATGTTTAGAACAAACTGTTTATGTAGCGACAGTACCCTAGAAGCTTTTAACCCCTCTCAGATCAACTTTCAATGATTGCCTCCTTGTGATCCTAGCTAGACTGCTTTTCCCTCCTCTTTAACAGGCCCAGGAGCTGAAGGCCTACCTGTCTTGCCTTCACAAGTATCCCTACTGTGAAAAACTTGCAGAATTTGCTCAAATGCTGCTTGCTATGTTCCTGGAGAATACACAGACTTGGGTACAGAGGAAGTTGGCAGAACTTTCACAGTCTCACATACCCCATTGTCCAGTATTTTGGGATGCTGAGCACCGCAGGGAAAGAAGAAGTATGGTTGGAGATAACCGAGACAGTGACAGGCTGCTTCACAGGGTCTCTATGAGCCACTGTGGGTACAGAGCTAGCGGTCTAAGGCTGATGATATGCATGGAACATTCTCATAGTTTTCTACAGCATCTTCAAGGTCACTATCTCCAATGCTGGCTTGCCCTGTGGAGTCATCTGGATATGCCTTCTTCAAATCTGAATAGATGACTGTGGGTTCCTAGTAGGAAGGGAAAAAGCACAAACAGTTAGTACCAAAATATAAGTAAGGAAGAGCAGAGGGGAAGGAAAGCCAGGAAATGTGACTCACCTTATCTTCCCAATGTTTCCTTGGTGAATTTGCTGTTGAATTGGAAGAGGAAAGAAAACTATTAAACTGTGGGTAATATATTGTAACTTACAACATACTCACAGTGCATTTTAAACCAATTTTTTCTCTGCTGACTCATTTCCTAACTGTCTCCTCTGGTGAATTCTTTCAAGCCCTCACAGACCAAGTATCCTATCCTCACACACACACAATAGAGCCTTTCCTCTGCCCTTAAAACATCCAAAATGACTTCCCTGGAAATATCTTTCTTTCTCCACTGCTCATCACAACTACAGCAGAGAAGCCCTGCTATTTCCACCTCCCCACCTCTATTCAGCACCCCTATGGCTTCCAGCAACACAAGAGATGACTCTACACATGGACATCACCAGATGGTTATTATGGAAATCAGGTTGATTATATTCTTTGCAGCTGAAGATGGAGATACACTATACAGTCTTCAAAAATAAGACCTGGAGCTGACTGTGGCTCATATCATCAGCTGCTTATTGCAAAATGCAGGCTCAAATTGAAGGAAGTAGGGAAAACCACTAGGTGAAGCCAATGGCACCCCACTCCAGTACTCTTGCCTGGAAAATCCTATGAATGGAGGGGCCTGGAAGGCTGCAGTCCATGGGGTCCCTGCGGGTCAGACACGACTGAGCGACTTCATTTTCACTTTTCACTTTCATGCATTGGAGAAGGAAATGGCAACCCACTCCAGTGTTCTTGCCTGGAGAATCCCAGGGACGGGGGAGCCTGGTGGGCTGCCATCTATGGGGTCGCACAGAGTCAGACACGACTGAAGTGACTTAGCAGCAGCAGCAGGGAAAACCACTAGGCCATTCATGTATGACCTAAATCAAATCCCTGTGATTACACAGTGAAGATGATGAATAGATTCAAGGGACTAGATCTGGTAGACAGAGTGACTGAAAAACTATGGATGGAGGTTCGTAACACTGTACAGGAGACAGTAACCAAAACCATACCCAAGAAAAAGAAATGCAAGAGGCAAGGTGGTTGTCTGAGGAAGGCTTACAAATAGCTAAGAAAAAAAGAGAAATGAAAGCAAAGAAGAAAGGGACAGATATCCTCAATTGAATGCAGAGTTTCATGGAATAGCAAGGAGAGATAAGAAAGCCTTCTAAAGTGAACAATGTAAAGAAATAGAGGGATACAAGAGAATAGGGAAGACTAGCAATCTCTTTAAGAAAATTGGAGATACCAAGGGAACATTTCATGCCAAGACAGGCACAATAAAGGACAAAAATGGCAAGGACTTAACAGAAGCAGAAGAGATTAAGAAGAGGAGGCACTACACAGAATACACAGAACTGTATGAAAAAGCTCTTAATGCCCCCAGATAACCAAGATGGTATGGTCACTCACCTAGAGCCAAACATTCTGGAGTACAAAGTCAAGTGAGCCTTAGGAAAGATTGCTACAAACAAAGCTAGTGCAGGTGATGGAATTCCAGTTGAGCTATTTCAAATCCTAAAAGATGATGCTGTTAAAGCACTGCACTCAGTATACCAGCAAATTTAGAAAACTTAGTAGTGGCCACAGGACTGGAAAAGGTGAGTTTTCATTCCAACCCCAAAGAAAGGCAATGCCAAAGAATGTTCAAACTACCACACAATTGCCCTCATCACATGCTAGCAAAGTAATGCTCAAAATTCTCCAAGCCGAACTTCAACAGTATGTGAACTGTGAACTTCCAGATATTCAAGCTGGATTTAGAAAAAGCAGGGGAACCAGAGATCAAATTGCCAACATCTGTTGGATCATCAAAAAAGCAAGAGAGTTCCAGAAAACATCTATTTCTGCTTTATTGACTATGCCAAAGTCTTTGACTATGTGGATCACAAGAAACTGTGGAAAGTTCTTAAAGAGATAGGAATACCAGACCACCTTGCCAGTCTCTTGAGAAGTTCTGTATGCAGGTCAGGAAGCAACAGTTAGAACTGGACATGGAACAACAGACTGGTTCCAAATTGGGAAAGGAGTACGTCGAGGCTGTGTATTGTCACCCTGCTTATTTAACTTATATGCAAAGTATATTATGTGAAATGCCAAGCTGGATGAAGCACAAGCTGGAATCAAGATTGCCGGGAGAAATATCAATAACATCAGATATGCAGATGACACCACCTTTATGGCAGAAAGTGAAGAAGAACTAAAAAGCCTCTTGATGAAAGTGAAAGAGGAGAGTGAAAAAGTTGGCTTAAAGCTCAACATTCAGAAAATGAAGATCACAGCATCTGGTCCCATCACTTCATGGGAAATAGATGGGGAAACAGTGGAAACAGTGAGAGGCTTTATTTTTTGGGCTCCAAAATTACTGTAGATGGTGACTGAGGCCATGAAATTAAAAGACACTTACTCCTTGGAAGAAAAGCTATGACGTAGACATCATATTAAAAAGCAGACCTTGCATTGCTGGCAAAGGTCCATCTAGTCAAAGCTATAGTTTTTCCAGTAGTCATGTATGGATGTGAGAGATGGACTGTAAAAAAATCTGAACATCGAAGAATTGATGCTTTTGAATTGTGGTGTTGGAGAAGACTCTTGAGAGGCCTTTTGAACTTCAAGGAGATCCAACCAGTCCATCCTAAAGGAAATCAGTTCTGAATATTCACTGGAAGGACTGATGCTGAAGCTGAAACTCCAATACTTTGGCCAACTGATGCAGAGAACTGACTCATTTGAAAAGACCCTGATGCTGGAAAAGATTGAGGGCAGGAGGAGAAGGGGACAACAGAGGATGAGATGGTTAGATGGCATCACCAACTCAATGGACATGAGTTTAAGTAAGCTCTGGAGTTGGTGATGGGCAGGGAAGCCTGGCATGCTGCACTCCATGGGATTACAGAGTTGGACATGACTGAGCGACTGAACAGAACTGAACTGATCAGGGTTAATGCTACATAAAAATTGTATACATAATATCATTTGAAAAAATATTAGGTAACTGTAAATATCAGTCACAAAATGATGTGAAATGATGCCATTTTTCATACAGAGAAGCAGAAGGATAAAGGACCATTGATTGACCTGAAAGTAGAAGTAAGAAGACATGCTTAACCACCATCATTAAGATGGTTTTCATTAAACTGAGATCCAATTATTTATTTGCTTGATTTTCAGTATGAGCCCTAAAAAAGAAAAAAAAAAAGGAAAACAGAATCATTTGATCATTTGGCCTGATAGAAAAGGAGACTTCGTGTTATACTACAGAGAAAGACAGAAAGTAAAGGATTAGTAGTTCCAAATATAAAGTCTTGAAACCTTGTAAGCACCCAAAGCACTGAATAAAACAGTCCATACATCCCAAGATTTCTGATCCACAAAAAGCATTCAGAGAGAAAAATTAAAGCAGTCAGATAAGAACAAAGTCAAGGATGATGGCAGATTTCCTGTCAGAAACCTTGCACACAGGAAGACAGTACAGCAACATCTTTTAAATATTGAAAGAAATTTTTTTTTTCAATTTAGGATTCTATGCCAGTAAAAATATTTCTCACAAATGAATGCAAAACAAAGACTTTTATAGTCATACAGAAGCTGAGATAATTGATCACTAGAAGACCCATCCTACAAGAAATCNTTTTTCAATTTAGGATTCTATGCCAGTAAAAATATTTCTCACAAATGAATGCAAAACAAAGACTTTTATAGTCATACAGAAGCTGAGATAATTGATCACTAGAAGACCCATCCTACAAGAAATCTTTTTGCAGAAAAATAAATGATATCAGATGAAAATATAGATACACATAAAGGAATGAAGAACATCGAAGGATCAGCTGTATGAGTAAATGTATAATATTTTTAAATTATATGTAAGATTCTTTTAAAAATAATTGAC
>SJYQ01001312.1:16921-33752 GCA_006410935.1 Redunca redunca | reverse complement strand
TCATGGGGTTCTCAAGGCAAGAATACTGAAGTGGTTTGCCATTCCCTTCTCCAGTGGACCACATTCTGTCAGACCTCTCCACCATAACCCACCCGTCTTGGGTTGCCCCAAGGGCATGGCTTAGTTTCACTGAGTTAGACAAGGCTCTGGTCCTAGTGTGATTAGATTGACTAGTTTTCTGTGAGTATGGTTTCAGTGTGTCTGCCCTCTGATGCCCTCTTGCAACACCTACCATCTTACTTGTTTTTCTCTACTTTGGGCGTGGGGTATCCCTTCACGACTTCTCCAGCAAAGCTCAGCCGCTGCTCCTTACCTTGGGTGAGGGCTATCTCCTCACTGCCGCCCTTCCTGACCTTCAACGTGGGATGGCTCCTCTAGGCCCTCCTGCGCCCGCGCAGCCACTGCTCCTTGGACGTGGGGTTGCTCCTCCTGGCCGCCTCCCCTTACCTCGGATGCGGGGTAGCTCCTCTCGGGCATTCCTGCACCGTAGCAGCCTGGCTGGGCTGCTGCCCCTGACCTCAGATGTGGGGTAACTCCTCTTGGCTGCTGCCATTTGGGCATGGGGTCCTCCCGGCTTCTGCCTCTGACCTCAGACGTGGGGTAGCTCCTCTTGGCCACACTTAGTGCACCAGTCACAGATGCCTGCACTTAGTGTGCCGGCCACAGCCCCAGAATAATACCAGTTTCCCCCACAGTCAGTCTCTTCCATCAAGAAGTGCCCGTAAGCCTCTTATCCTCATTCATCAGAGGGCAGACAGAATGAAAACCACAATCACAGAAAACTAGCCAATCTGATCACATGGAACACAGCCTTGTCTAACTCAATGAAACTAGAGCGACGCTGTGTAGGGCCAAGACAGAAAAAGTCATGGTGGAGAGGTCTGACAGAATGTGGTCCACTGGAGAACGGAATGGCAAATCACTTCAGTATGCTGGCCTTGAGAACTCCATGAACAGTATGAAAAGACAAAAAGATATCACACTGAAAGATGAACTCCCCAGGTCTGTAGATGCCCAATATGTTACTGGAAAAGAGTGGGGAAATAACTCCAGAAAGAATGAAGAGATGGAGCCAAAGAAAAACAACGCCCAGCTGTGGATGTGACTGGTGATGGAAGGAAAGTCCTATGCTGTAAAGAACAATATTGCATAGGAACCTGGAATGTTAGGTCCATGAATCAAGGTAAATTGGAAGTGGTCAAACAGGAGATGGCAAGGGTGAACATTGACATTTTAGGAATCAGTGAACTAAAATGGACCAACATGGTTGAATTTAATTCAGATGACCATTATATCTACTACTTTGGGCTAGAATTCTTTAGACGAATTGGAGTAGCCCTCATAGTCAACAAAAGAGTCTAAAATGCAGTATTTGGGTGCAATCTCAAAAATGACAGAATGATCTCTGTTCATTTCCAAGGCAAGTTAAAGTCACTCAGTCATGTCCCACTCTTTGCGACCCCATAGACTATACAGTCCAAGGAATTGTCCAGGCCAGAATATTCAAGTGGGTAAGGCTTTCCCTTCTCCAGGGGATCTTCCCAATTCAGGGATCAAACCAAGGTCTTCCGCATTGCAGGTGGATTCTTTACCAGCTGAGCCACAAGGGAAGCCCAAGAATACTGGAGCGGGTAGACTTTCCCTTCTCCAGCAGATCTTCCCAACCCAGGAATTGAACTGGGGTCTCCTGCATTGCAGGTAGATTCTTTACCAACTGAGCTACCAGGGAAGCCCAACCATTCAATATCACAGAAATCCAAGTCTTTGTCCCAACCACTAATGTGAAGAAGCTGAAGTTGAGTGGTTCTATGAAGACCTACAAGACATTCTGGAACTAACAGCCAAAAAAGATGTCCTTTTCATTATAGGGGACTGGAATGCAAAAGTAGGAAGTCAAGAGGTACCTGGAGTAACAGGCAAGTTTGACCTTGGAGTACAAAATGAAGCAGGGCAAAGGCTAACTGAGTTTTGCCAAGAGAACGAACTGGTCATACCAAACACCCTCTTCCAACAACACAAGAGACAGCTCTCTCATGGACATCACCAGATGGTCAACACCGAAATCAGATTGATTATATTCTTTGCAGCTGAAGATGAAGAAGCTCTACACAGTCAGCAAAAGCAAGACTGGGAACTGACTGTGGCTCAGTTCATGAACTCTTTATCTCCAAATTCAGACTTAAAGTGAAGAAAGTGGGGAAAACCACTACATCATTTAGGTACGACCTAAATCAAGTCCCTTATGATTATACAGTGGAAGTGAGAAATAGATTCAAGGGATTAGATCTGATAGACAGGATGCCTGAAGAACTATGGATGGAGGTTTGTGACACTGTACAGGAGGCAGTAATCAAGACCATCCCCTAGAAAAAGACATGCAAAAAGGCAAAATGGTTGTCCAAGGAGGCCTTACAAATAGCTGAGAAAAGAAGAGAAATAAAAGGCAAAGGAGAAAAGGAAAAATATACCCATCTGAATGTAGACTTCCAAAGAATATCAAAGAGAGATAAGAAAGCCTTTTTCAGTGATCAATGCAAAGAAATAGAGGAAAACAATAGAATGGGAAATATTAGACATCTCTTCAAGAAAATTAGAGATACCAAGGTAACATTTCAAGCAAAGACGGGCACAATAAAGGACAGAAACAGTATGGACCTAACAGAAACAGAAGATATTAAGAAGAGGTGGCAAGAATACATAGAAGAACTATACAAAAAAGATCTTCATGACCCAAATAACCATAACGGTGTGATCACTGACAACGATTACGCAAGGATTCCAGTTTCTCCACATCCTGGCCAATACTTGTTATTTTCTGTTATTTTTTATAGTATCCATCCTATTGAGTATGAGGTGGTATTTTATAGTAGCTTTCTTTGATTTGAATTTCCCTAATAATGAGTAATGTTGAGCTGTGTGTGTGTGTGTGTGTGTGTGTGTGTGTACTTAATAGCTATTTATATATCTTCTTCGGAGAGATGCCTATTCAAGTCCATTTGCTCTTTTTTTAATGGGTTCCCCATGACCCCAGTTCTGGCCCCTACCCCTTAACCTGCAGCAGCAGAGTCCACAAACTTTCCAGCAAGAGACAAGGCTGAGGTGCCAGTCTCATCCTGGCTCCCATCCTGCCCTTTCTTTCTCCCTGCATTGGTGAAACTATGACTCAGGGAATCCCAGACATGAGGGAAGAGCCCACCATCCTGGGGCACCGGGTGACGATAACAGCATCACTTCGGGGGCGAAGCAGCAGTAACCCCGGAGACACAAGAAGCGATAGTAGAGCCTCAACTTTTGCAGAGACGGGGAAAGGGGGAAATTGACTACTCCCAAATATAACCAGAGTAAGCCTAGGTGTGAGAAAACAGAAACGTATGCCATAGCACCACCTACTGGAAGACAAAAGAAAGGCCTCTAATTTCTAACTATGTCAAACGTGCCAGTTCAGTTCAGTTCAGTCACTCAGTCGTGTCCAACTCTTTGAGACCCCATGAATCGCAGCACGCTAGGCCTCCCTGTCCATCACCATCTCCCAGAGTTCACTCAGACTCACGTCCATCGAGTCCGTGATGCCATCCAGCCATCTCATCTTCTGTCGTCCCCTTCTCCTCCTGCCCCCAATCCCTCCCAGCATCAGAGTCTTTTCCAATGAGTCAACTCTTCTCATGAGGTGGCCAAAGTATTGGAGTTTCAGCTTTAGCATCATTCCTTCCAAAGAAATCCTAGGGTTGATATCCTTCAGAAAGGACTGGTTGGATCTCCTTGCAGTCCAAGGGTCTCTCAAGAGTCTTCTCCAACACCACAGTTCAAAAGCATCAATTCTTCAGCACTCAGCCTTCTTCACAGTCCAACTCTCACATCCATACATGACCACAGGAAAAACCATAGCCTTGACTAGATGGACCTTAGTCGGCAAAGTAATGTCTCTGCTTTTGAATATACTATCTAGGTTGGTCATAACTTTTCTTCCAAGGAGTAAGCGTCTTTTAATTTCATGGCTGCAGTCAAACGCACCAGCGGAGGAAAAACTCAAGTACCATGAAGAATCATAGTAACACTGTACCACAAAAAGAAAATGGCAATTCTCCAGAAACCAAATTTACTGTCATAAAATTTTGTGATCCAACTGAGAAAGAATTCAAAATGGCTGTCATGAAGAAACTCAGAAAGCTGCATGAAAAATCAGAAAGCCAGACTAACGAGCTCAGAAATAAAACTAGTAAACAGAAAAAACACCAGAGACATTAAAACTCTAAAAAAGGAGCCAAACAAAAACTTTGCAATTGAAGAACTCAGTAAATGTTAAAAATAATGTCTTGGAAAGCTTTGGAAATAGATTAGGCAGTATGAAAGAGAGAATTAGCAGGCTTGATGATAGAAATTTAGAAATGCTACAAGTATATGAGGAGAGAGAAGTAAGATAATTTAAAAATGAGGGAATTCTCCAGAAGCTATATGACTCTTTTAGGAAAGGCAACATTAGAGTAAGGGGTATCCCAGGAGAAGACAGGGAAAGGGGAAGTCTCTAAGTTATATTTAAACAAATAATAACTGAGAGAGTATATTTAAACAAATAATAACTGACAGAGTATATTTAAACAAATAATAGCTGAGAACTTCCCAAATCTGGGAAAGAAATTGGATATACAATTCATGAAGCTAACACCTAATTACCCCACTGCAAAAGACCTTGCACAAGACATATTATATTAAAATTGTCATAAGTCAATGACAAAGAAAGGATTTTTAAGGCAGCAAGGAGGAAAAAAGTATAGTACCTACATGAGAATCCCCATGAACCTATGATAGGTTTCTTAACAGAAGCTCTACAGGACAAGAGGGAATCCAGTGACATTCTCAAAATAATGAAAAATAAAAAGTGTCACTTGAGACTATTTTTTCTAGAAAAGTTATTATTCAGAGGTGAAAGAAAAATATAGATCTTCCCAAACAAATGAAAGCTGAAGAAATTCATCAACACTGGTTCTGCTTACAATAAATGTTTAAAGAAGCTCTCTACTAAAAACAAAAAGGCAAAAAATACACAATACTTTGAGGAAAGTTATATATAGAATCAGAAAATTGCAACTCAGAATAGGCTTTAAATACTTTATTATAGCATATAGGTAAAAGGAGGAAGCGAAAAAAAAAAAAAAAAACTATTGCTACTTCAATTTGGTAGCGATCTCACAACATAAAAAGAGAGAATTTGAGAAAACAAAAGCATAAGAGGGGAAGAGGGAAAGACTGGAACTCACATAGGTAAATGAAAATAAAATGCTATCAGCAGTGTGTGCTTCAGTTGTTTCCAGCTCTTTGTGACCCTGTGGACTGTAGCCCACCAAGGCTCCTCTGTCCATGGGATTCTCCAGGCCAGAATACAGAAAACGGACTACTTTATCTATGAGAGCTTTTATGCAACCCCCAAGATAACCACATAACATAAATCTAAAGCAGAGATACAAAAAAAAAAAAAAGAGGAAATTGAAAAACATATCATAAAAAGCCACAAAACCAAGATGACATGCAAAACTTAAGAGAAAAAAAAGGAGATATAGAGCAACCAGAAAATAAAAAGGACAGCACTAAAAAATAAAATGGACAGCACTGAAGTTTTCCTTTATCAATAATCACCTTAAATGTAAATGGATTGAATTCACCAATCAAAAGACATAGAGTGGCTAGACAGAGAAATAGAAGATGATACTCCATGTATATGGCAACCAAAATAAAGTGGGTGTAGCCACACTCATATTAAATGAAATATGCCTCACACCAGGAAAGGTAACAAAGGTCAAAAATGGATATTACGTAATGGTAAAAGGGACAATTCACCAACAAGATAAAACAGTGATAAACACATATGTAGCTAACATAGCAGCACCCAAATATACAAAGCAATTATTAACAGACCTAAAGGGAGAAACGGAGAGCAACACAATAATAGTAGGGAACTACAACACCTCACCTACAATAATGAATAGATCATACAGAGAAAAAGTCAACAAGGAAATAGCGGCCTTAGAAGAAACGGACCAGGCAGTCTTGATAAATTTATATAGAACATTCCATTCAAATGCAGTACAATACACATTTAGCTGCTCATGAAGCTTTCTCAAGGATTGACCACGTATTGGAACATAAAAAATGTCTCAATGACTTTAAGATTGAAATCATATCAACCATCTTTCTTGATTACAATGGTATGAAATTGGAGATCAACCACAAAAAAGAAATCTGGAAAATCACAAATATGTGAAGACTAAACAGAAGGTTGAGGAACAGCTATTGGGTCAAACAAGACAGCAAAGGGGAAATGGAAAGATGAAGACAGGTGACCATGAAAATGTGACATGAAAAATCTAACTTTGCACATAAAGGAACCAGAGAAAGAACAAATGCAGCCCAGAGTCAGCATGAGGAAAAAAAATGACAAAGATTAGAAGAGAAATGAAATGCACACTAAAAGCAAAATACAAAAGAGTGACAAAAACTAAGACCTACTTCTTTTAAAAGATAGACAAAAATTGACAAATCTTTTGCTACATTCATAAGAAAAATGAGACAAAGCTTTGATAAATAAAGTCAGAAGCAAAAGAGGAGGTATAACAATGAATGTCCAAAAATACAGAGGCTTATATAAGAATATTATGAACAGGTATGTGCCAATAAATTGGGCAACTGAGAATAAATGGACAAATTCTTAGAATCATACAACCTTCTAAGATGGAATCATAAAAAGTGAAATTTGAATGACCAATCACTAGTAAAGAGAAAAACAATAATCAAAAACTCCCAAGAATAAAAAGGCACAGGATCAGATGACTTCACAGGTCAAATTCTAGCAAATAGTCAAAGGTGATTTAAATCCTATTCTTTTCAAAATTTTTTTTCAAAACTGAAGAGAAAGGAATATTTCCTGACAGTTTACAAAGCCAGCATTCTGATACCAAAACCAGACAAAGAAAATTATAGGCTGTTATCTCAGATAACATAGACACAAAAAATCAACAAACTATTAGTAAACCAAACACAACAATACTTTAAAAGGATTGTACACTATGATCAAGTGGGACTTATTCCATGCATGCAAGGATGGTTCAACATTTGCAAATCAGTCAATATGATATATGCCATATTAATAAAGTGAAGATACAAATCATATAATCATCTCAATAAATGTAGGAAAAACATTAGGAATGGCCTAAATTCCTGAATGTATAGTCAGAAGAAAGAATCCCAGGACTCTCAGGTAGAGGCAGGCAAACAAGAAGTCTGATGGAATGTCGCACCAGCAAGTAGCCTAAAGGAGAGGACATGCTCTGTTCTTGTCTGTAACTGCTGTAGGCATATCCTACTCACCTGTGACACTGAGAATCACCCTGTCACTGCGCTGGACCCCTAGGCTATTGTCAGCCTCACAGGAGTAATTTCCAGAATGTTCTGCTGTCAGAGAAAATTTGAAGACTGCTCTTCCAGAGGGAACTGAGCTGCTTCCAAGGGTGACAGTCTCATGATAAAATCGGTACAAGATAGGGGGAGAGCCCCTTTGGGACTCACAGTGAAGCTCCACCACATCCCCCACCATAGCCTGCATCCTAGGAGATGTGAGGGTGAAGACAGGGCGAGATACTGGAACTGAAAGATACAAAAGAGTCCTCAGAGGACTCTGATGCTGTGCCAGACTCATAACCACACTCAAGAAGCCTATTGGTGGTTTAGTTGCTAACTCTTATGACCCCATGGACTGTAGCCTGCCAGGCTCCTTTATCCATGGGATTTTTTGGGCAATAATACTGGAGAGCATTGTCAGTTCCTTTTCCAGGGGATCTTCCCAACCCAGGGATCAAACCCTGGTCTCCTGCATTGCAGGCAGATTCTTTACCAACTGGGCTACCAGGGAAGCCTAAATATAGATATGTTGCTTGAACCATGAAGAGTAATCTTAGACGTTTTTGCTTTCATCACTACTACTGTTTTCAGTTTGCTCCATAAGACATAAGGTGTGTTCAACTTTTGTCATCTTTGCCATTCATTAGTTAGCTTCTAAATATTTACACCTCTATTCCTTTGCCTCCTTCCAAGACCTTCATGGCTAATTGACAAGCTCACCCTGGTTTGTAAACTGAGGCTGAATAGAAGGAATTGAGAACTTACTTCTCAGTGTGACTCTGATCAGTTTACTGAGGATGGGACCATGAATGTTGTCAGCTGCACAGTAGTATCTCCCAGCATCGCGCTCCTTCACAGTGAGTATCTGCAGCACCGCCGACAAGGAACGCTGGGTCTTTGTTCCCAAACTTCTCACTGTGCCCTCTCTGTGCCAGGAGAATGTGACAGTCCCTGTACCCTTGGCTACTGAGCAGATAAGGAGCAGATTTCCTCCTTCAATAAGCTGCCCCTCCGGGGGCTGGATCTCTAGAGTTACATCAGACACAGGGATTCCTGGGAGGACACAAGATGACACATGATGATTCTCATGGCAGAAACTTCAGAATCAAGGAGAAGGCTGGTTCTGCCATGAATAAGTCAGTAGCAGCAGACACAATAAGCAGGGGGCCAAAGTGAGCAACAGGGAATTAATAGTGTGTTATTATAAAGGTAGCAAATACCCCTCCCACCATACACAACAGTTCCCATCCTTGGAGGATGCGGTGACGGGTTCTTGATCTTAAACCTAATATTGACAGCAGTCACATTTTATGGACGTCTATACTTAAGCAATCTTTGGTACACCAATGACCACAAAATAAGAATGGTCTTACTTGTGTTCAAAAGAAACAGAATCCTGAGAACATTCCTTCTATTCTGAAATTCAAACCCCTATCCTATCCTTCAAGATTCTTCTCCAGTCTCACCCCCATCTTCCCATGTTTTTTTCTGATTACACCAGTTCATGTTTAATTTCCTCTTTTATTTTGGAATATGTTTAGGTCAACAAATGGAAGAAGCATAAGGACCTCCAAAGACTGCATGTGGTCATCTGTGCTTCTAATTATCTGTGACTCTTGAGAGAATGTATGCTGTATGGCTCTGTCACCCCCAAAGGGCTGGGGACCCAGCAATTGATCAACAATTGCTATTAACTCAGTTAGATGGAAGAGAATGTTCTAGGGACATTAGGCCAGTGTTGAACCTGAAGTGAGTAGGATATCAGGATAGCAGAAAGCTCCTCTTGGTTATGTTCACTGTCCCAGGGAGCATGCAATGTCATTGCTCTGCTCTTATCTCCCCAGCTCTGACTCTGGAAGAGCAACTCCATAAATACTCACTCTGCACATATAACTGGGATCTCAAGCTTCTTTTTCTGATAGATGGAGTCACTGACTCTGCCTGGCACCAGTAAGACTCTGCGTCTTCACTCCACACAGTGGGTAATTCGAACTTTGGAGAGCTGCTCCAGCATTTCCCCAAAGCCTTGTCTTCTCTGAAGAAGCAGAATTGAAGCTGAATGTGTGACCTCTGTGGAGGGAGCCACGTCTCACATTTCAGGGTCACCGGGCTCCCTTCAATGGGTAAGAAGGGGCTGGCTATCAGCACAGGACGGGGAAACAGCTCTAGAGAGAAGAACAAACACAGTTCTCAGGGTAGCACAGCTCAGGGATCCTGGAAAGATGCATATGAGCACTCAGCATCAGCCAGGAGAACACAGGGACCCAAGCAGGTGGAAGCACCTCCCATCTCCCTCCTCGGACAGGCGTTTCATGAAATCCCCATTGATGAGCCACTCCCTAAATCGTCACACACAGGTTCCCTGCTGAGTCCTGTTACCCACAAGAGGGCAGCCATTACCTTGAACTTGAATCGTTAGATGTTTTGAAATTTCTTTCGTCCATGTCCATGTCCAGAAGCCTTTCACGAGAGCAGTACAATGATATGTGTCATTGTTCCTGGAGACTGACTTTAGAGTGAAGTCTGATTGAATTAGTATTTCATTTCTGTAAAGACTTATTTCTTTTGCTTTTTCTCTCGCTTGGCATCTGAGAACAACATCATCTCCTTCAAAGACAGGGTGTGGAGCCTGAAGGATCAGCTTGTCTGCAAAGAGTAGAGGAATACACTCAGTTTATTCCCTGATGCTTCTTTCTTCAAACTCTCATTTCTGTGCATGAAGAAAGAGCTATGATCCTGTACACCTGAAAATACCCTCCATCAACATTTCTACATGGTCCCCAAACCCAATTCTCCCTTATCTTAAGAAAATGGACTCATTTCCAGAAAATGTCCTTAAGCAATCCCCATGCATATTGTTAAAAGAGGAATGTTATACCTCATCTTTCTTCAGACTTGAATCCCTTTTACCTGGTGATTTCTGACTTATACTTCTCTGGATGGAAAACATGGACAAGACAGCATTCTGTTGCTGCCCTATCTCCTTATATCGCCCCCTGGGGTCAATACATCAAATATTCTCATGCTTATTTACAATCTTATCTCAGCTCCCTGCAGTTCCCCAGCCCTTAGACATATTGCCCGGGGGTTTAGTTTCAGAGACCACCCTCTTTCCTTTCTCACCAAATGAAAAATCCACACGTATGGGGTCACTGAGAGAAGATCTTCCGGTCTTGCATTTGTAATATCCAGTCTTGTCTATTTGGATCTCTTCAGATTCTTTATTCAGCAAATTCTCATTATAATACCAATATATGTCTCCTTGGGCTGGAGAAAGGGAATCCCTGCATGTGAGAGTCACTTTGTCTTTGTGGAAGTTTGTGGACCATGGAGGGTTGAGGAGAAGGAAAGCTTTTGGAGTTACTCCTAAAGAGGAAATAGGGAAGATGAAGGTAGGTGAAGGTGAATGGGAGGCGGGTAGAACATAGAGAAAGGCCCAGCTGCAACTAGGAGTTTTTCTGGACTAATTCCTATTAGGGATAGGATTGGAAATGGAGTAATACCTCCAGAGGTATTAACTTGGAGAAATGCCTCATACAGAATCTGTTCGTGTTTTTTTTTTTTTTTTTTTTTTGCCTAGTGTTAGTGGGGGTGTAGGTTCCTGGAATGGGCTCAGAAAAGTTCAGGAGATATGATTTCTAGATGGGTGAAGACTGAGCTATAGTTGAGGGCCTGTAAGTGGGCTGATTCTGAAAGCTCTTGTCCTACACATTCTTGTCAAAGTAAAAGTGAACCTGGGATGTATATACCTCAGAAGCAGTTTCTAGACTGAAAAACCAGATCCTCCTTGGTTGTTAATATTTAATGAGCAAGATCTTTTTCACTTAAAATTCTTTTAAACCTTGCTTAATTTTAGATTTTATGGGGAGGGCAACATTTTTCAACTCTCCATCTAAGGTAAACATAATCAGCAATTGATACACAACACACACAAAAAGATTAAACAAAGGGGCATGGACTGCTTGCATAATCATATTTGTGTATATAATTGCAAATGACCAATGGGACCAGAAATTGAAACAGTTCAGTGACATGAGTTTCTTTTGGAGATATATAAAGATTTGGCCATAGCATTTTCCTCTGTGAATAGGAGCTATTTCTGTATTCTTCGATAGTGGCACGGGCTTGGCCATACAGAGGGTGGGACCTTGGGGAACAGAGGAGATTAGATCCGAGGATCTTTAAACATCAGTTTCCCGCCTCTGTCGCTCCTTCTGCAAACATTTGCTTCCCTTCTACACTATGGCATTCAGTAATAGGGAAAGAACTGAAGACAGGAGAGATCAGAGGAGGGTTTGCTCACCCACCACCGCAACAGGTGTGACCTCAGAGTAGCAACACCGCTGATGCTGGCGCATCACCACAGGCCTCGTTTATGGGGACAGGTAGTGCTGGCCGGGAGGACCAACGCCCAGAGACCGGGAGGAACAGAGAAAAAGGAAAACTGACCTGATTGATCTCTTCCAGGAGCTGTGAGGGAGCCAAGATTTAAAGATTAGCACAGCGCACAATTTTTCAAACCGTTTCACTTAGACAATCTGAGAAATGTTCCAATAACACAGCCACCATCCCTCTTTTAGTTTTTCCTTCCCATTTCTTTGCCCCTTTCTATGATTCCCGTAGTCCTCAAACAAACAACAACAACAAAAAAGAATAGCCTGTCATTTGCTTTATAAATATGAATGACTTGTATCCACAACCCTGGCTCATCTCTTAGCAGCTTCCCAGTTCATTCCTTCCCTCTCTTCTCTAGCCTGAACTCAGCAATGTAGAGAAGGGCTTGTAGAAATGGTTTATTCTCCCCTCATTTCTTGGACACTGTTCCTCCTCCTTTTTCGATCTCTGGTTAAATTATGGCATCAAGTCTCATGAAGGGAGCCATATTTCTTAGTAGATCTTCCTTTAGTCACCTAAATTTTGAAAATAATTATTTATGTGAGGGATATAGAGAGGGTTTGACAGAAAGAAACATCCAAACTTCTTACAAAATGAAAAAAAAAAAATTGGTTAAGGATCCAAGGGTAATATAATTGATTTGCCATGCTGGTTGTATGCAGAATCTTTTAGTTTTCCTGCGACCCAACTCTGCTCATTTTCCATCTCTTGTGTAAAGAAAAAAATGTTGCCTGCCATTCCAGTTTGTACGAGGATCAAGCTATTAGCCACCACAGTTGCCCACAGACAGTGTATTCTGCAGGAAATTCAGGATAAAGAAAGACAGGAGACATTCTGTGCTTTGGGTATATTGGCTCCTTAGATAGTTAAGATGTATATCTAAGGGAAATTTTCAAGTGACCCCAGATTCTTAAGTCTTCCCACACAGAGAAAGGCACTAAAATCATTGAGATTTCTCTTCCATGTGATTAGCAGTAACGTTTTGATGCTTGACTACATGTTTTTCCCACCAAAAAAGTTCATGTGTATGTCCTGGCTCCTACCTTACTTCTTCAGACCAGTTCCTCAGAGCTATCTGAGAGGCTGTCTTTCGGACTATAGTCCTCAGTAAGGTTGCAAATAAAACTTGACTCGAATTTTACATTGTGAGCTTCTCTTTCCTTCAATGGTATTGGTGATCACAAAGGGACCCAGAGCAGGCTTCATTCCTTTGCCTGAACTCTACAAAGATCCGGAGCCCTGATACCAGCAAGGACTCTTGTGCCCATTCTTCTCCTCTGTGAACTTAGACAAACTTGGATGAGCCCCTCCTGGCTCTCGGATTCCCCAATTATTGGTTGATGGTCCTGAGTTTTATTCTGTGGTATATGACAGGGATCTAGCCTCCGCCTCCCCTGACCCCAGTTTAAAGGTACTGGGGGAGCCTGGTTGAAAGACATTGAGCCTTCTAGACTGGGTGAAATGAGGGACCTCAGAAAGTCAGCCCCCAACTAGTACTCCAGCCTTGTTTGTGTCCCTATGGAATTTGTTCTTATAGGTACTTGCTTAATTGGAAACCGTGTCCTAAAGTGGTCGACACAGGCTTCTTTCGACATTTCAAGGCTGATTAGAAGAAAGTCAGCCGGATAAAACATATTTTCAAAATTCTGATCTTAAAGGTTGTAACAAAGCCCTTCCAAGGAGGAACTTGCATTTCTCTCCTTGTGCCTTTGAGATGTAAATGTTATATCTGGACTTCTACAGGACTTCTATATAATGGGCTTCTTAGGCATTTTATTCTGTGTTTTGAGAGCTAAGTCTCTGCCATGGGAAGGTACACATATGGTGTACATTTGGCAGGCAATGGAATCAACTGGGATTTCAAGCAGTCATTTTGTCTGGCTATGCGAGCTCTTGGGAAAATTTGTTATAAAGAATCCTAGCCCACATGAAAAGATGCTCAACATCATTCATTATCAGAGAAATGCAAATCAAAACCACAATGAGGTACCATCTCACATCGGTCAGAATGGCTGTGATCCAAAAGTCTACAAACAATAAATGCTGGAAAGGGTGCGAGAAAAGGGAACACTCTTACACTGTTGGTGGGAATGCAAACTAGTACAACCACTATGGAGAACAGTGTGGAGATTCCTTTAAAAACTGGAAATAGAACCACCATACAACCCAGCAATCCCACTGCTAGGCATACACACCAAGGAAGCCAGAATTGAAAGAGACACATGTACCCCAGTGTTCGTCACAGCACTGTTTACAATAGCCAGGACATGAAAGCAACCTAGATGTCCATCAGCAGATGAATGGATAAGAAAGCTGTGGTACATATACACAATGGAATATTACTCAGCTATTTAAAAGAATGCATTTGAATCAGTTATAATGAGGTGGATGAAACTGGAGCCTATTATACAGAGCAAAGTAAGTCAGAAAGAAAAACACCAATACAGTAAATTAACGCATATATATGGAATTTAGAAAGATGGTAACAATTACTTCATATGCAAGACAGCAAAAGAGACACAGATGTAAAGAACAGACTTTTGGACTCTGTGGGAGAAGGCGAGGATAGGGTGATTTGAGAGAATAGCATTGAAACATATATATTATCATATGTGAAATAGACTGCCAGTCCAGGTTCAATGCATGAGTCAGGGTGCTCAGCGCTGGTGCACTGGGATGACCCTGAGGGATGGGATGGGGAGGGAGGTGGGAGGGAAGGTCAGGATGGGGAACACATGTACACCCGTGGTTGATTCATGTGAATGTATGGCAAAAACCACCACAATATTGTAAAGTAATTAGCCTCCAATTAAAAGAGAGAAAGAAAGCAAAAAGAATCCTAGCCCGTAAAGGGCCTTTGTCATTTCAATCTTTGCTGTGTCTACCTGTACAACAAAGGCAATAATTTCTTAGACTGTTTGGAGGAATAAACTTTCTGTATGTTATGAAGGCTGCATCCTTTGCATTCTCTTCTTAGAATGTCTCTTGTGTCTTATTGGTTTGAGTCAGTATTTAGATATTATTCAGGGCTTCTCCGGTGGCTCTAGTGGTAAAGAACCAACCTACCAATGCAGGAGATGTAAGAGATGAGGATTTAATCCCTAGGCAGGGAAGATCCCTCTGGAGGAGGGCATGGCAACCCACTCCCGTATTCTTGCCTGAAAAATCCCATGGACAGAGGAGCCTGGTGGGCTACAGTCCAGAGGGTCACAAAGAGTCGGACACAACTGAAGCAACTTAGCATGCTCACAAGACACTATTCATCAATGGCCAGACAATGGATTCTTTAAATAGGAGAAACTTCTAAATTGGTAAATTTTTAGAGAGCTCTGAAATTAAAGAGCTGTTCTATTGTTGCCTATGAAAAATACTACACATATGTAACAACAAATCTTAAAAACTCCCTTAGTTTAAAGGAACAAACAAAAACTGTTTGGGGAAGCTTTATTTGTGGTCTCAGCTTCGCTTCAATGAGCCTTAAAGATGTTAATAAAAAATTAGCTTAATTAATGTAAGTTAGGTAAATTAACAGAGAAATAAGAAACTGAGGGGAAAGTCAAGAGGCTTCTTTCTAACAAGGTGGAAATTTTAAAAGGGCTTATATCAACAGGATGGAACTCTTTAGATGGTTATTAGGAAATGAGATAAATAAAATAGACGTTGATGGGATTAAAACAAAGGTTTTGAGTTAACACTACCTGAGGTTGGATAGACCAAAGGGACCCCCCAGTTGGTCCCTGCAACAGTGTAGTTCACTCTACTTATTCCTGTTTTAAAACAAAATTTAAAGGCTGGAAGAAAATTATGCTGAGTTACCTGACTGGCATTTACTTGGGACAGCAGTGAGATCAATTAATCGAGTTACGACTGACAAAAGGGCCTGTGTCCCTGGGCTTGAGCCCTCATTGGGAACCCAAAAACCTTTTACACACAAATGGATTAAATGGCCAGGGTGATAAAAAGGAAAGTTTCAGGACTCCTTTTAAAACCAAGACTTGTTGATGGGGTCCTGATGGAGGGAGGCTAAAGTTAAAGGTATAGGAGTTATAAAACTGAGATGGAACTGGAGCCGATTATACAGAGTGAAGCAAGCCAGAGAGAAAAACACCAATACAGTATACTAACGCATATATATGGAATTTAGAAAGATGGGGATGATGACCCTGTATGCGAGACAACAAAAGAGACTCAGATCTATAGAGTGAACTTTTGGACTCTGGGAGAGAGAGGGAGGGAGAGGGTGGGATGAGATGGGAGAATGGCATTGAAACATGTAAAATAAATAAATAAATAAATAAATAAAAGGAAAAAAAAAATAAAACCAAGACTTGTTGATGGGGTCCTGATGGAGGGAGGCTAAAGTTAAAGGTATAGGGGTTATAAAACTGAGATGAAATCTTATAAAAAACTGGAGTATTTGAATGAGCTTTCAATAAGATGGTCACATCTCTTTCACTTAATTGTACCGTGGGATAGACATTACATCTCTGAGCAATGTTTCCCTTGCCTTGTATTATAAGATGGAGTGTATACATCTGCCCCTTGGGCAGTATTAGTTAAACATAGTAAAAGAAACCAATAGAGTTACCTGAGCCCACACCGTATAAAGTAAAACTGGGGCTAATATTCAGGGA
This sequence comes from Redunca redunca, assembly GCA_006410935.1. Lineage (NCBI taxonomy): Eukaryota > Metazoa > Chordata > Mammalia > Artiodactyla > Bovidae > Redunca > Redunca redunca. The sequence continues at coordinate 17,334 of SJYQ01001312.1, read as the reverse complement.
CTAATAAAAGCAATATTTTTTTTTTTCTCTAGGATAGATTGCTATGTTTAACTTGTCAACTCACAAAGAGTGTCCTTATTGAATGTCTTGGATACACTTTTTTTTTTTTTTGAAATTTTTATTTTAACTTTAGTTTACTTTACATTACTGTATTGCTTTTGCCAAACATTGACATGAGTTCACCACGAGTGTACAAGCGTTCCCAAACATGGATCCCTTCCCACCTCCCACCCCATACCATCTCTCTGGGTCCTCCCCTTGCCCCAGTCCCAAGCATCCTGCATCCTGCATCAGATATCGACTGGTGATTCGTTTCTTACTTGATAGTATACATGTTTCAATGCCATTCTCCCATCTCATCCCACCCTCTCCCTCTCTTTCTCCCCCAGAGTCCAAAAGTTCACTCTATAGAT
>SJYQ01001312.1:0-16765 GCA_006410935.1 Redunca redunca | reverse complement strand
AAATTTTTATTTTAACTTTAGTTTACTTTACATTACTGTATTGCTTTTGCCAAACATTGACATGAGTTCACCACGAGTGTACAAGCGTTCCCAAACATGGATCCCTTCCCACCTCCCACCCCATACCATCTCTCTGGGTCCTCCCCTTGCCCCAGTCCCAAGCATCCTGTATCCTGCATCAGATATCGACTGGTGATTCGTTTCTTACTTGATAGTATACATGTTTCAATGCCATTCTCCCATCTCATCCCACCCTCTCCCTCTCTTTCTCCCCCAGAGTCCAAAAGTCCGCTCTATAGATCTTTTGAAGACATAATAAATTGAATCTTAAAGTTCTAGAATATAGAACTCTTGACTTCCAGTTTAGCTGAATATCATCTTGTTGATATATAAAAAAAGTAAATTAAAGAAAATATAGCTGGATATAGCTGGACAAATCAACTTTTTAAAATCATTTAGGCAGCAGACCAGTTCTTTGGGGAATTAAAAGCAACTGTCTTTGCCCCTCAGATGGCTACAAATCAGAAAATACAACTCACAGTGACCTGAGACTGAGCCTAATTAAATCAATCAGGTTGAATTTGAAGCTGAAGAGGGAAAAAAAGGAAAATAGAGACCTTTTAAAACACAAACTGCTGGCACTCTTGCCTCCTGAGATGGCCCACACTCTGTAGAGTGTCTTTCTTTCAGGACTGCCTTCCTTGCCTTTTCAGATGGACTGTGTTCTGTCTGTGGAATGTGTGTCTCTCTAAATAAATCCACTTTTTAGCTGTCTAAAACAAAAGCAAACAAAATAACTCAAGTTGCTGGAAAGTTTCTCTCACCCAAAATCTAATTAATGGCCTTCTTAAGGATTTATCAAGGACAGATATAAATCTCAAAGGCTTTTCCACAAATAGTAAAAAGCCTTCATCATCTGAGCAAATAATTTTTACAACAATTGTTATTTATAAATTGGTACATTTATATTGTAATACCTCGTGACAAAGTTTTAAAAGGAAGCTATGCAATCTCAGTTATGTCTATTACACATCTATGATCATGTCCAGTTAGAATTGGACATGGGACAACAGACTGGTTCCAAATCGGGTGTACATCAAGGCTGTATATTGTCACCCTGATTATTTAACTTGTATGTAGAATGCATCATGTGAAATGCCAGGCTGGATGAACCACAGGATGGAATCAAGATTGCTGGGAGAAATATCAATAACCTCAGATACTCAGATGACACCACCCTTATGGCAGAAAATGAAGAACTAAAGAGCCTCTTGAGGAAAGTGAAAGAGAAGCGTGAAAAAGTTGGCTTAAAACTCAACATTCAGAAAACTAAGATCATGGCATCTGGTCTCATCATTTCATGGCAAATAGATGGGAAACAATGGAAACAGTGAGAGACTTTATTTTGGGGGGCTCCAAAATCACTGTAGATGGTAACTGCAGCCATGAAATTAAAAGACGCTTGCTCCCTGGAAGTAAAGCTATGGTCAACCTAGACAGCGTATTAGAAAGCAGAAACATTTCTTTACCAACAAAGGTCACTCTAGTCAAAGTTATGGTTTTTCTAGTAGTTGTGTTTGGGTGTGAGAGTTGGACTATAAAGAACGCTGAGCATGGAAGAATTGATGCTTTTGAACTATAGTGTTGGTGAAGACTCCTGAGAGTCCCTTGGACTGCAAGGAGATCCAACCAGTCCACCCTAAAGGGAATCGGTCCTGAATATTCATTGGAAGGACTGATGTAGAAGCTGAAGCTCCAATAGTTTGGCCACCTGATATGAAGAACTGACTCCTTGGTAAAGACCCTGAGGCTGCAAAAGATTGAAGGCTGGAGGAGAAGAGCACAACAGAGGATGAGATGATTGGATGGCATCACCGACTTGATGGACATGAGTTTGAGAAAGCTCCAGGAGTTGGTGATGGTCAGGGGAGCCTGGCGTGCTGCAATTCATGGGGTTGCAAAGAGTCAGACACAGCTGAGTGACTAGACTGAATTAAGTATGTTATTCAGATGATATATCTTTACCTTCAGATAATATTATTGAAATTAAATTTATAACAGATCTCTATCTAATTGACTTAAGAGAAACTAAAGATACTTGGAACTATTAATAAAAATTTTGGTGCCACACTAAAAATATCCTATAAAAAGCACAAATTTTTAGGAATCATAAATAATATTTGTGTTTTCCAATCTACAGAATGCTAATGTAAAAGACAGTTCATCATTTCTTACTTCTTAGTGTCTACTAGAAATTAAGGTACTTAAAAGTTAAGAATTCTAATTTATATATAATCTAAAGTACTAAAATTATTAAAGGCAATATCTTTGTGTAAAAGGAAAAGGATATAAAGAATGGACATTCATTTTGTTATGGGAAAAAGTAGTCATTTTATTCCAGAGAGAAAGAAAGAAAGAAAAATCCCTGGACAAAATCTGAAAGCAAAAAAGAAAGTTATAGAAGGTTTGTGGGAAATGAGCTTCAAAAGTGCATGGTCAGGACTGGCTAAGATTAAAATAAAATTTGAGTAAATAAATTTAAATATTAAAAGTAAGCTGGTACAAAGCTAGAATTTTTTTTTATGTTCAGAGAACAGAGGGGTTTTTTTGGAATATTGATCTGCTTTTGTTAATGAATTGTAAAGTTTCTTTAACTTTTAAGTAATTTGTTGTAACTTTCTGTCTGTATTTGCCTTTAAAATCTTTTATTATCACTTTAGTTGGGTGAATAAGAATTGTTTCACAGTGACCTATGGTCCTACTTAACCAAATATTTTAAAAACCTTTTAATATCTTTGATGAACTTCCCAAGTCAAATTCCAAATGAAGTTCTTTAGACTTCTAGCTAACTTTGAGATGTTTCAAAGTAAACAGAGATATTAAACTAATTAGGTTTGTTGGGTATGTTAAATTATTAATACATGGGGAATATTGTCAAATCAGTTCAGTTCAGTTCAGTTGCTCAGTCATGTCCGACTCTTTGCCACCCCATGAATCGCAGCGCCAGGCCTCTCTGTCCATCACCAACTCCCGGAGTTTACTCAAACTCATGTCCATCGAGTCAGTCATGCCATCCAGTCATCTCATCCTCTGTTGTCCCCTTCTCCTCCTGCCCTCAATCCCTCCCAGCATCAGGATCTTTTCCAAATAAGTGGTGATAAAAACTTCTTAGGTTTTATTATATGGATATATGTCATTAACTTAGAGATTCCAAAAATTCTATGAAATTTCTAAAACTTTGATATATCCTGGTATAATGTCATCATTCTAGCTATTATCTCAAAATGTTGTATGTCACAAAATATTGTATATCCTTTGTCAGTTACATCGCAATCAGATATTTAACCATTCCATTTAAAATCTCTTGTCTTCTATAAACAGTCATTGTTTTACTCTGATGGTTTTACAAAATGAAGGTCTTTAAGAAGAGTCACAAAAAGGACTTTTTAACAAATAAGTTTTCTGATGATTTTTAGATCATACCACTGAACTGGGTAAGAAATTACAAAACAAACACACAAAAAACAATAATTTCATCCAGATGAATAAGAATCAATTTGTGGGACTGAAACAGCTAATATATATATATATATTTTTTTTTTTTTTTCATTCGACTGCCATGTACCATGTGGGATCTTAGTTCCCTAACCAGGGATCGAACCTGGACAACTTGCATTGGAAGTGTGAACTTCTAACCACTGGACTGCCAGGGAAGTCCCTATAATTTATATTTTTTCTGAAGTATTGCTGACTTTTAATCCTTAGTTTTCCAGAAAACCTTTCCTTTAACACTATGACTTACAACCAATTGATAATGTATACCTTTGTAAACAAATATGAAACATTTATCTTTTTCTCTCTACCTGATCCTCCAGAATTTGGCTTTTCCAGCTGGCCCCTCTCTGGACTTTATGGCTTATTGTGATCCAGGTTATACCTAGTTATACGAATCATTTTAATCTGTTCTCTCTTTGTTGTTTTCAAACCATGCTTTGTATCTCTTTCTGCTCTAGTCTGACCCTATTAATGTTCCTAGCTCTATTACTTATATTCTGTCTATTTTGTAAAATTGTCTCTTGAATTACCTAATGTGGGTAATGAAGCCTCCAACAAAATTAATGATGGCTAAAAGTCTTGAAGCAATGATTACACATATAACTCTATACAGAATAATTGTAATCATGCAACTTTAGACATGGGAAAAAGTAACAAGGGAAAAACATTTCCTGGATCATAATAGATTAGTAAGATAGATGATCCAGAGAGCTTTAAATTAACAGAGCCTAATCCAGATATAGTACATGAATGGCCTAACATGGAGATCTTTGCCTTAGATAGGAATAAGCCTTCTTAGCACCATGGGATAAATCTATCATGAAACGCCTTCCAAAGGGCACTGTAAGGAAAAAAACTGTTGCTTGCTATTCCAGTTCTACAAGGATCAAGCCATTACCTGCTGCGGTTGCCCACTAGCAGTAGGCTCCAAGGACAATTCAGGATGAGAAAAAAAACATTCTGTGCTTTGGATTTACTCATCCTTAGATAGTTAAGATGTATACTAAGAAAAAAAAATCAAATGACTCAGCTTTTTCATCTTCCCATACATCGAAAAGCGTTTAAATTGCTAACTTGAGATTTCCATTCTTTGTGATTAGCAGTGATCTTTTGATGTTTGACTACATGTTTTTCCCAGCAAAAAGGTTGATATATATCCTGGCTTCTGCCTTACTTCTTCAGAGCAGTTCCTCAGATCTATCTGAGAGGCTGTCTCCTGGTTGATGGATCCTCAGTTAGGTTCCCGAACAAACCTTAATTCACATTTACATTGTACCTTTTTCTTTTGACTGACACTTGCTATATGCCTCTGAACCCTGAGTGGAAGCAGAGGCAGAAGCTCCTTGGTTTTTCCCTGGCTGGTTTTAGGAACAGAGGCCACTGTCCAGTCCAACCCATCTACTCACCCAGGATCAGCAGCAGCAGCAGCAGAAGCATGGGGAACTGGCGAGGCTGAGGGCAGGGCGAATCTCTCTCACCAAAGCTGGGCTTATTTCCCATCCACAAAGAAGACAGAAGGAAGGTACTCGGAGATCTGCAAGAATCAGAAAAGGGGAAGTAAAGAATCATATTTTACCGTGGGTTCTGAAAAAGTAACATAGCTACCTTTTTAAATGTTTGTATTTCAACCCCGGAAGCTACGCATTTTCAGATGTTGACAGTCGTCTTTCAACAGCTCAGCTCTCTTAGGAGAATTGTCTCCAAGGTTGTGCTGGGTTCTTTGGTCATGCTATGGATTTGCTAGTATTTAAATAACTTTTTTTTTTTTCTATTTTTTAAAATGGAAAACCCTTTATTACCTTGAATTCATACAACTTTTGGTTCTGCATGAGGCTCCTAATATAGATTGTGGTGTCCCACTATGATTTGTAGTGTGAGTCACAAAGAATCAAAGTGTCAAAGCAGATATGGAAACCTTTTGACGTAACACACATTGGCATGAAGTTTTTGAAGAGGACTTTTTAAAAAAATTCACAGACTAGCTAAAGGGTCTGTCCCTAAATTCCTCCCAGATTTGAGCAAATTAGGAGGTAAATGAACAAGCATTAAATAAGAAATGGTTTTGTGCTCACCTCAGCCTATAACTGGGCTTCCCAGGAGGCGCTGGTGGTAAAAAACACGCCTGCCAATGCAGGAGACATAAGAGACAAAGGTTCAGTCACTCTGTCAGGAACATCTCCTGGAGGAGGGCATGACAACCCACTCCACGGAGCGGAGAATCCCGTGGACAGAGGAGCCTGATGGCTGCAGTCCCTAGGGTCTCAAAGGGTCAGACACAACTGAAGGGACTTAGCACTTACACACCCAGCCTATATAACCAGTGGTGTGGCTGCGCAGAACCTTGTGGTTCTGACTATGATCTCAAGACACCCTGTCGACTTAAAAAAGAAAAAAGCACAATGTGAAAATTGTGAGTTAAGCTTTACTGGGGGGGCAAAATAAGGACTGCAGCCCAGGAGTCAGTATGTCAGATAGCTCTGAAAAACTTCTCCAAAGAGGCAGTGGGAAAAGGTCAGTATATATGTGATTTTGGTGAAGGGGGGATATCTACAATCAAGCACATATTTTCACAGAAGTTTTCTACTAGTCACGTGAAGCTTTCTGCTAGTCATAAGGAATAGTCATCGTCATGTGCTTTTCTAGATATGAGCAGATACAAGAATTAGGCTCATAAAATTGGCTCCTAAAAATATCTGTCTGAAGACCTGTCCAGCCAGTCCCACCCCCATTGAGCCCAGAATGCCTCATTTCTGATCTCCACCCTGAACTCCCTTCAGAGGGTGTTGAAAATTGGCAGCTGCAGCAGCACACGATTTGATCCTCGTAGAGGTAGATGGCGAGTGCCAGTTTGCAGTTCACAACCTTCAGCAATAAGCATGATGAAAGTTTGAAAAAGAAAAGTTTATTACTCACAGAAGCGGGAAAGCACATGGCTCGCCTGAGGCTACACTATGAGGTCAAAGACCTGGGGTTCTGCTTTTACTGACAGAGAGGGGGGAGCCTAGTGTTTCTGAGGGCTCAGCCTTTATTGGTGAATTTAACACATAAAAGCCAGAATTTAAAGCACAAGAAGAGAGAGGAAAAAAAAAAAAAAAACCAAGCCCAGATTGTCAGTAATGAAAATCAACCAATGTCTCTAAAACTAGGAAGTCTGGGATTGGGGGATGGGCTTTCATGCTGCCTTCTTATCTACTGGCTGGAAACATGTTTATTCAAAGTAGTTCTTTGAAGTGGATGCCTGAGCAAACAAAGCGTAAGTTAGGCTTTTGCCTTACAAAGGAAAGACCAGGTGTTAGGCCTCATTCTGCAGAACTTCTGTTTTTAAAGCCAGAACCCTAACCTTTCAATCAAAGAGGCCTCAGCTGCTTATTTTCTATCTCAGGCCTCTGTACCCTTTTTCCACAGCATTTATCATAATTTGTAATTATTTCCTCTGTTTTCTTGCTTGCTTTTATGTCTTTTCCTCAGCTAACATTTAAGGGCCTGTGCTTATCCCCTGTGCTTCTACCAATTCTCTCTTGCAGGGAGGCATTTAATAATTATTTTTTAAAGAAACTATGCAAAACTCTAGACCAGGATTTCTTGACATTTATTTCATTAGCACATTCCAAAGGGCCTATTTAGATTTTTTTTTAACCACCTCCCTACTGTATGAAGCAATAGCACAGATATGCTGTTTATCTTTATGTATTTATTATATATGCTTTATACATTAAAAATAAGATTTTTTTCACCTCTACAAGGACCAGTTTTTGCTGCCTTGAGGTTGATATCACCTCTGCTGGGAAAGGATGCTCTACACATAGAGACAGACCATTCTCAGTAGGATAGAAAGTTATGACTATTCAAAGAGATTTTTATATTAGAAACAGAGAAATCTCTGATCAAGTTTCCCTTCTTTGAGGAGGCCATTCTGAGGCTACAAGGGAAAGAAGTCCTCTTTAAACAAATGTCTTTCTATTCTTTCCCCCCATGACAGTTTATGAAATTCTGTTTTTCTGTATGTATTTATGTGATTGCATTGTTGAGGCAGTCCAAGCGCAGGTCGGAAAAGAATTTCCAGGCACAAAGTACTGCAGAAAGGAGTAAGTTTATTATGAATAAAGAGCAGAGATAAAGTGGGCACTGTGAGCACAGTGGCCGACCTCTTGACAGACCAGGGAGAGCAGACAGTTTTTGTGGGTCAATAGCTAATTCTTATGGCCTCAAGACAAAGAAAATTCCTGCTGGAAGGTTGGCATTAGGTGATTCGTTGGGAGACTATAGGGTGTTTCCTGGAATGGACATCTTTGCCTAACTAGGAGTCAGGAACCTTGCTACTGATAATCAAGAGCTTTTGACAATGGTTACAGTGGGTCTCAGTCAGCTTCAGAGATGACCCTGGGCTCTGCTTCTGTGGCCTGGGGCAGGACTCAACATGTATGATGTTCCTTTCTCTCCTTAAACTATAGTATCACAGGAGCTGAAAAGAGTCTGGTGTGTTCTCCATCATGCTTTCTTTATTTTCTTCTTCCCTTCTCTTCTTTCCTCCTTCCTTTCTTCCTCCCTTCCTTTCTTATTCTATTATAGAGGGAACACTTTACATGATGTCTATCTTCTTAAGGAATTTTTAATTATATGACACATTGTTTTTGACAATGGATGCAACAGTTATGCAGCAGGGCTCTAGAGCTTGGTCACTGGCAATAATTTTTGGCTAGTAGAGTATGAGTGAGGATCAGTATGATATATCATTTGGAGAAATTCTTTAGATTCTTAGGCTTACAACTAATACACTACAAAGAGATATAGTTATGCTGAAAATGCTAAAAAACACAACACCTTTATGAAAGTGTTGGTTAATAAAAGGTGCATGTTTTTATACTTCTAGTAAGCAGGTCAAGAAGCAACAGTTACAACCTGGAACACTGGACTGGTTCCAAACAAGGAAAGGAGTATGTCAAGGCTGTATATTGTCATCCTGCTTATTTAACTTATATGCTGAGTACATCGTTGAAATGCTGAGCTTGGTGAATCACAAGCTGGAATCAAGATTGCTGAGAAAAATATCAATAACCTCAGATATGCAGATGATACCACCCTTATGGTAGAAAGTGAAGAGGAACTAAAGAGCCTCTTGATAAGTGTGAAAGAGAAGAGTAAAAAAGCTGGCTTAAAACTCAACATTCAAAAAATGAAGATCATGTCATCTGGCCCTATCACTTCATAGCAAATAGATAGGGAAACAATGGAAATAGTGACAAACTGTATTTTCTTGGGCTCCAAAATCACTGCAGATAGTGACTGCAGCCATGAAATTAAAAAACACTTGATCCTTGGGAGAAAAGCTATGACCAACTTAGACAGCATGTGAAAAAGCAAAGACATTATTTTGCCGACAAAGGTCCATCTAGTCAAAGCTATGGTTTTTCCAGTAGTCATGTATGGATGTGAAAGTTGGATCACAAAGAAAGCTGAGTGCCAAAGAATTGATGCTTTTGAACTGTGGTGTTGCAGAAGACTCTTGAGAGTCACTTGGACTGCAAGAAAATCAAACCAGTCCATTCTAAAGGAAATCAGTCCTGAATATTCATTGGAAGGACTGATGCTGAAGCTGAAACTCCAATACTTTGGCCACCTGATGCAGAGAACTGACTCATTAGAAAAGACCCTGATGCTGGGAAAGATTGAAGGCAGGAGGAGTAGGCAATGACAGAGAATGAGATGATTGAATGGCATTACCGACTCAATGAACATGAGTTTGAGCAAGCTCCAGGAGTTGGTGATGGATAGGGAAGGCTGGTGTGCTGCAGTCCTTGGGGTTACAAAGAGTCAGACATGACTGCATAACTCAGCTGTGAGGTTGGGAGGCATGGATTGGAATTCATGTTGGTGAGTGTGTGGAGATGTTTAAAATATGGATGTAATATAAAAAAGAATAAAATATTGCCATTTGCAGTGACATGGATGGATCTGGAGAATACTACTTAGTGAAATGTCTGACCAAGACAATTTATATCACTTATACATCTAGTCTAAAAAAACAATACAAAGTAATCTATACCAAACAAGAAAGAGAGGGAGGGAGGGGTAAATTAGGAGTATGGGATTAACACATACAAACTATTATACATGAAATAGTTAAACAATAAGAATTTACTGTAAAGTACAGAAATTATATTCAATATCTGGTAATAATTTATAATGGAATATAACCTGAAAAACAAAAACAAATCACTGTGTTGTACACCTGAAATTAATGCAATATTGTAAACCAACTATACTTCAATTAAAAAATACATATGGTTGTAAAATTTTTGACAGTTCCTTTATATAGAATTAAAGTCTATACTCCCTCTCTTTGCATCCAGACAAGTTTGTTGGACACTGTTGTTGTTATTGCTTAATCAGTAAGTTGTGTCCAGTTCTTTCAACCCCATGGACTGTAGCCCACCAGGCTCCTCTGTCCATGGTATTTTCCAGGCAAGAAGACTGGTGTGGGTTGCCATGTCCTCCTCCAGGGGATCCCCCCCACCCAGAGATCAAATTGGCATCTCCTGCATTTCCAGTGATATTGTGGTGGAAGTGATACTGGTAATTTTTAAATTAGTTGATGAGATGTTGTAGATTCACTATCACATTGTTTTTTTTTTTTTGAAGCCTAAGCCAACATGGATGCCTTAGAAAGCATCACTATGAACAAAGCTAGTGGAGGTGATGGAATTCCAGTTGAGCTATTTCAAATCCTGAAAGATGATGCTGTCAAAGTGCTGCACTCAATATGCTGGCAAATTTGGAAAACTCAGCAGTGGCCACAGGACAGGAAAAGGTCAGTTTTCATTCCAATCCCAAAGAAAGGCAATGCCAAAGAATGCTCAAACTACCGCACAATTGCACTCATCTCACATTCCAGTAAAGTAATGCTCAGAATTCTCCAAGCCAGGCTTCAGCAATATGTGAACTGTGAACCCCCTGATGTTCAAGCTGGTTTTAGAAAAGGCAGAGGAACCAGAGATCAAGTTGCCAAAATCTGCTGGATCATTGAAAAAGCAAGAGAGTTCCAAAAAAAAACATCTATTTCTGCTTTATTGACTATGCCAAAGCCTTTGCCTGTGCGGATCACGAGAAACTGTGGAAAATTCTGAGAGATGGGAATACCAGACCACCTGACTGTATGCAGGTCAAGAAGCAACACTTAGAACTGAACGTGGAACAACAGACTGGTTCCAAATAGGAAAAGGAGTACGTCAAGGCTGTGTATTGTCACCCTGCTTATTTAACTTCTATGCAGAGTACATCATGAGAAACGCTGGACTGGAAGAAAGACAAGCTGGAATCAAGATTGCTGGGAGAAATAGCAATAACCTCAAATATGCAGATGACACCACCCTTATGGAAGAAAGTGAAGAGGAGCTAAAAAGCTTGATGAAAGTGAAAGAGGAGAGTGAAAAAGTTGGCTCAAAGCTCAACATTCAGAAAACGAAGATCATGACATCCAGTCCCATCACTTCATGGGAAATAGATGGGGAAACAGTGGAAACAGTGTCAGACTTTATTTTTTTGGGTTCCAAAATCACTGCAGATGGTGACTGCAGTCATGAAATTAAAAGACGCTTACTCCTTGGAAGAAAAGTTATGACCAACCTAGACAGGGTATTCAAAAGCAGAGACATTACTTTGCTGACCAAGGTCCATCTAGTCAAGGCTATGGTTTTTCCAGTAGTCATGTATGGATGTGAGAGTTGGACTGTGAAGAAGGCTGAGCACCAAAGAATTGATGCTTTTGAACTGTGGTGTTGGAGAAGTCTCTTGAGAGTCCCTTGGACTGCAAGGAGATTCAACCAGTCCATTCTGAAGGAGATCAGCCCTGGGATTTCTTTGGAAGAAATGATGCTAAAACTGAAACTCCAGTACTTTGGCCACCTCATGTGAAGAGTTGACCCATTGGAAAAGACTTTGATGCTGGGAGGTATTGGGGGCAGGAGGAGAAGGGGACGACAGAGGATGAAATGTCTGGATGGCATCACTGACTCTGTGGACGTGAGTCTGAGTGAACTCCGGGAGTTGGTGATGGACAGGGAGGCCTGGCGTGCTGCGATTCATGGGGTCGCAAAGTGTCAGACACGACTGAGTGACTGAACTGAAGCCAACATGTAAAAAAGCCTACCCTGAGGCCTACCCTGAGGCCACCACACTACCTGAGAATCCAGATCACATTTACATTCACTCTCTAATTGACTGTTCTGGTTGAGGTCCCAACCCATACCCAGTATCAACCACCAGACATGTACGTGTAGATGGCCACTTATGATCTGTAAAATAAATTCATGAATTCATAAAGGAGTCTCTGTTTTTGTAATGAGAAGTGTAACTGAAAAGAAATGGATAAGTAAAAGAGAAAATATTGTACTAAGTTGTTTTAATTTATTTAAATATAACTCCTTATTATATCCTACTCCATTGAATATAAACTAATTTTGTCTATTGAAACTGTTAAATTACATTTAATAATTGGACTTTTTATTTAAAAGTCAAGCATGGAGGAATGTGTTAATGATTTTAGTCTCAAGTAACTACATGCAGGGGAAAATGACATATTGCAAAATTAGTAATATAGCAACATTGCCCACTGCATGGAACCTTAGAAAATTGTAAAGCATAAAAATAATTGAGCAAATTTTTGAAGGTTTTCCTTTTTCTTTTCTCTCTTTTTTTTTTCAGATCCAATCTATATCAGTAATGGGCCCTAGAATCCTTGCCGATACTATGCAGGAATGGTAAATATAAATTCATGTAATTTTATCTAAATATAGTGTGTACTTTTCAGGTTAGTGCAGACAGAACAAAAGCAATCAAACTTGGAATGAGCTCATTTTCTCCAACTCCTCCCACTTAGCCAACATCACCTAGATACTTCCACCTCTTTTCTTAAATTCCCATGTGTTACCAATAAAAAGTCATTGATTATAATACTATCCCTGTATCTGGGGATTCCCTGATAGCTCAGTTGGTAAAGAATCTACCTGCAATGCAGGAGACCCTGGTTTGATTCCTGGGTTGGGAGGATCCACTGAAGAAGAGTAGGCTACCCATTCCAGTATTCTTGGGCTTCCCTTGTGGCTCAGCTGATAAAGAATCTGCCTGCAATGTGGGAGACCTGGGTTCCATCCCTGGGTTGGGAAGGTCCCCTGGAGAAGGGAAAGGCTACCCACTCCAGAATTCTGGCCTGGAGAATTCCATTGACTGTATAGTCCGTGGGGTCGCAAAGAGTTGGACACGACTGAGCGACTTTCACTTTCGTTTTCTGTATCCAGGGACCATCAACCCACCTGAGACAAAGAGTGGCACGAGTTCACTGAGCTGGACCCCCAGGCCTCCGTCAGCCTTATAGTAGTTTCCAGAATGTTTGGTGGTCAGAGAGAGGTTGAGAAATGCTCCTCCTCCAGAGGGTGCTAAGTTGTTCCCCAGATTGATGTCCTCATGATAAAGCCAGTGCAGGACTGGGAGGAGGTGGGAGCAGCTTCAAACCTTACGGCAAAGTTCCACCACATCCCCCAGGACAGTCTGGGTCCTGGGAACCCCGAGGGTGAGGACAGGACAAGACGCTGGAACTAACAGACCCAAAGTGGGGTATCAGAGAGGACTGGTGATGCCCATTAGACTCACAAATTCCCATACCAGGATCTCAGCAAAGAGCCTGGCTCTTGGTCATTGTGTATTCCTTCCATTCCCTCATCCCCACTAGCGTTATCAGAGGTTGTTTCCTCAACAGTATCTTTATAAATTTGGGGAAATATAATTCTGGGTAGTGTCTAGAGACATGATCATTTGTCCTTCTCATCTTATTTGTTTCTAATGCCAAGCCAGCCCCCTTTGTGTTTTCTTCCATGAAAAAAAAAAAAAGAAAGAAAGATGTCAGCAGTTTAACCTGTAAAGGAAACCTATCATCAAATTGTTGTTGGTTCTCCACAGCACTGAATGCTGGGATCTCCTGGGATTTCCTCATGACTCCTGGCTCTTGGTTTGGGGATTTCTGTCTGAGATGAATGAACGTGAAACTTCCTTCTCTCAAGGATATTCATCACCTTGCTCTGGATGGGATTGTGGCCATTGTCAGCTCCACGGTCATACTGGCCAGCATGGCGGCCCTTCACAGCTGGGATCTCCAGGTCTGCTGATGGAGAATGCTGGGCTCCTGTCCCAAACGGGTTCCTGTGGCCTCTCAGTGCTAAGAAAATGTGATGTTTCCTATACCTTCAGCCCCTGAGCAGAACAGAATGAGATCTCCTCCTTTAATCTCTTGTCCATTAGGGACCTGAGTATCTTAGCTTACATCACAGATTCGGACTTTTATCTGAATAGAAGATGACATGTGAGAACCTTGACTATGAAAAACTCTGGGACCAGAAGGTTGACTTATTTCACTCTCTAATGCAAGGAGGCATAATATGGGTATTGCCTATGTAACATATAATAAGTACACAGTGGTATGGAATCCATGGTAATTATCCCTGAAGTATGTGGATACTGATGCTTGCATGACCTGACCCAGACTTAGCTAATTTCTTGGGGTGCAATCATTAAATAACTGTGATGAATCCACTCCATGAGAGAAGAAACATTTTTTTAGATGAGTCACTGTGCAGACACACTTTTCACATAGAATGAAGAGGGTCACTGGTAGCCTCAATTCTACCTTGAAAAAGACACTGTTCCTAATAATAACACTTCCTCTATTATTCCCAATTCTAAGGGACAACACAAATTGTCACCCCTCCTCTGACCACTCCTGTTCACTTTGATTTCTCCTTTCTCTGATACTTCGTTTAGCTAAATATGTGTTGCAGTTCAGCACATGGAGCCATTTGGAGAGTAGGAGCCTTGCCTTTTAAAGTCCCCAGTTCAGGTCAGTTCAGTTCAGTTGCTCAGTCCTGTCCGACTCATTTCGACCCCACGAATCGCAGCACGCCAGGCCTCCCTGTCCATCACCAACTCCCGGGGTTCACCCAAACTCATGTCTATCAAGTCAGTGATGCCATCCAGCCATCTCATCCTCTGTCGTCCCCTTCTCCTCCTGCCCCCAATCCCTCCCAGCATCAGTCTTTTCCAATGAGTCAACTCTTCGCATGAGGTGGCCAAAGTACTGGAGCCTCAGCTTTAGCATCATTCCTACCAAAGAAATCCCAGGGCTGATCTCCTTCAGAATGGACTGGTTGAATCTCCTGGCAGTCCAAGGGACTCTCAAGAGTCTTCTCCAACACCACAGTTCAAAAGCGTCAATTCTTCGGCGCTCAGCCTTCTTCACAGTCCAACTCTCACATCCATACCTGACCACAGGAAAAACCATAGCCTTGACTAGATGGATTTTGTTGGCAAAGTAATGTCTCTGCTTTTGAGTATGCTATCTAGATTGGTCATAACTTTTCTTCCAAGGAGTAAGCGCCTTTTAATTTCATGGCTTCCGTCACCATCTGCAGTGATTTTGGAGCCAAAAAAAAAAATAAAGTCTGACAGTGTTTCCATCTATTTCCCATGAAGTGATGGGACAGGTGCCATTATCTTCATTTTCTGAATGTTGAGCTTTAAGCCAACTTTTCCACTCTACTCTTTCACTTTCATCAAGAGGCTTTTTAGTTCCTGTCCAGTTTCTGCCATAAGGGTGGTGTCATCTGCATATCTGAGGTTATTGCTATTTCTCCTGGCAATCTTTATTCCAGCTTGTGTTTCTTCCAGTCCAGCGTTTCTCATGATGTACTCTGCATAGAAGTTAAATAAGCAGGGTGACATTATACAGCCTTGACGTACTCTTTTTCCTATTTGGAACCAGTCCAGTTCTAACTGTTGCTTCCTGACCTGACTGTGTGAATCACAATTAAAGTCCCCAGCCCACTGCTAAATGCCAGGGCACACAATGAGTGATCAATGAAGATTTGATTGATGATATTACTTTCATGAAAAAGAGAAAGATTATAAGGAGCTTAGTGCATTTGTTATTTTTATGAAATGCCAAAAGCAATTTGCAGAATGTCTCTAGTCCAACTCCTGCTTTCCACAAGGACAGGAATTGCACAAAGAAACAGAAGACTAGCAATCCATGCTGAAGCTACAGTGTTCACATTATCCCCCATGCTCAGCTCCACTAATACTTATTCTGCTCATGAATTTAGGATTGGAGGCTTTGATTTCTGACACTGTGAATCACTGTCTCTCCCTGCCACCAGTAAGATCCTGAGTCTTCATTCTGTATGTTGGATATCTGGAGCTCTGAGGAGATGCTCTAGTCTGACCCCAGGATCCTGCTGGCTTCTAAGAAGCAAATTAGAGTTGGGCATCTGGACTCTTCAAAAAGGACTAGGTCTCTCAAGAGAGGTCGGGGTCACTGGGCGCCTGTCAGTGGGCCCAGAGGAGCTAAATGTCAGCCTAAGACATGGAAACAGCTCTGAAAAGAGGGATCACAACGGTTTGCAGAACAGTGTGACTTACAGTTCCTGCTGGAAAGGACCTAGTGAAAAGCAATCCCAGCAAAGAGGACATTCATAACAAGACATATATCATCTACCATGTCTCCCTTGTATGGTCACACCACAAGGACTTCAATTCGTATTTGATGTATGGTTAGGTTTCCACTAGGAGGTTCTCACCTGCTCTGCTACCACTGTCTCCTGTCCAGCCCAGAGTCCACAGGAGTGATGATTTTACCAAAGATGGTAATCTTTGTTATTATTATTATTATTTTGGTTGTGCCAGGTCTGAGTTGTGGCATGCAACGAGATCTTCAAAGTTTGTTACAACATGTGAACTCTTAGTTGAGGTTTGTGACATCTAGTTCCCTGGTCAGGAATCGAACCTGGACCCCCTGAATTGGGAGCTCAGACTCTTAACCACTGGACCACCAGGGAAGTCCCCTTACTATTTTTTTACTATTTCTTTCTTTATAATTTTCTCCCAGTAACAGTACAGTAATATTTGCCACTGTCACTCACAACTGCCAATTTTGGACAGGAAAGTTTAAGACTTCATTTGTGAAAAATAACTCCTTCCACAAGATAACTCTTGTGAGTTATTCACAAAATACCTCTTTTCTTTTGTTTGTGGAAATCAAAACTCTTTTCCAGTTTTGTCATAAGTTGCAGTCTTTGTTTTCCAAGCCTTTTCTCTCTGGAGTACCAGAATCACACTGTTTCATTCAAAGACAAAAGAAGGAGCCAAGAAGGTGAGACAGTCTGAAAGG
>SJYQ01001308.1:913060-1016653 GCA_006410935.1 Redunca redunca | reverse complement strand
GAGGGAGAGGGTGGGATGAGATGGGAGAATGGCATTGAAACATGTATACTATCATGTAAGAAAAGAATCGCCAGTTGATATCAGATGCAGAATGCAGGATGCTTGGGACTGGTGCAAGGAGAGGACCCAGAGGGATGGTATGGGGTGGGAGATGGGAGGGGATTCGTGTTTGGGAACGCATGTACACTCGTGGTGAATTAATGTCAAGTGTTTGGCAAAACCAATACAGTAATGTAAACCAAAGTAAAAATAAAAATTAAAAAAAAATAAAAAAAAGAATTGATGCTTTCGAACTGTGGTTTTGGAGAAGACTCTTGAGAGTTCCTTGGACTGCAAGGAGATCCAACCAGTCCATCCTAAAGGAAACCAGTCCTGAATATTCATTGGAAGTACTGATGCTGAAATTGAAGCTCCAATACTTTGGCCACCTGATGCGAAGAACTGACTCATTGGAAAAGAGCCTGATGCTGGAAAAGATTGAAGGCAGGAGAAGAAAGGGACCACAGAGGATGACACGGTGGGATGGCATCACTGACTATTCAGTTGGACATGACTTTGAGCAAGCTCCGGTTGTTGGTGATGGACAGGGAAGCCTGGAGTGCTGCAGTCCATGGGGTCGCAAAGAATCTGACATGATTGAGCGACTGAACTGAACTAAACCAGCTATTCCTAGAAGCAGAGGAAGTCCAAGAATAGCCCTGTCATGGACAAAAACAAATTGTATTCCACACTGGATGTGAGTCTTTTACTTTAACCTTTGTATTTAGTTACAAACCTATTGACTTTGTTTTGAGTTAAGAATATTGCCTATAGCCTGAAATAGACAAGACAGTCCATTCTCAAAGGTCCGACCTTTAAGGGTGTAACACTTTTCTATTCATGTAGAGATAAAAAGTTGTAGAACAGAAAATAACACTTGTCTTGTTGGAGGTTTATTGGAAGATTATCACTTGACCTACCTGGACTGACAGAAAAACCAAAGGATTCTGACATTAAGAATTTTGCAATAACTAACCACGCCCCTCCCTCACCTGTCCTTTAAAAAACAGCTTTGCTGAAACTCTTCAGGCAGTTTGGGGTTTCCTCCCATTCTGGTTGCATAACCCTGAAATAAACCTTTCTTTGCTCTAAACATTCCAGTTTGTTTGGCCTCACTGTGCATCGGGGTACACATACTTGCCTTCTGTGACAGCCCCACGTGGATTATAACTTCTAGAGATGACATCCTTGAGTGGAACTAAATTAAGGCCAAATGGCTGCCTGACCCTTTAGCCAGTATCTGAAAAATATCAATAGTTCAATCCCGGAAAGTGGAGATGTGCCATCTATCTACCCAGGGGCTTTGACTCTTCTGAATGTTTATGCTCATTCTGCAGTCAGGAAGCATAATTATTCGTTTTTCTTTAAGCAAGTTTATGACCGAAGGTAATGGGTGGAACATAAATGTACTGACTGTTGACTGAGACTCATAAATGCTAACAACACAGACAAATAATTGCTGCTCGGAGATTTGTTTTTGTCGTGTAGAATCTTCATTTCTCGCAATTTAACTACTAAAAGTTTCCCCACCTGGAGGAGAATTATTTAGTCGGAAATAAAACTTAGCACCCAGTTCATTCCCTGCTCCGACAACTTTCATCCTTTCAGGAAAGAGGCTCTCACATAAAATGTGCAGAAGGTAGCTTGTTATATAGGGCTAGTAAAACTCAGAGGTAATTAGTATAAGCTAAACCTCTAAATAATAATGCCAAGTTTTTAACTTTTGCAGAGCTCTGGGTCAACATTTACTAATAAATTCTGTTTTCCTTTGTGAGAGAGAAATGCTACTATAAATTATCAAGAAAGAAAAAAGCAGAATTTAAAAAGTCTGTTCTACTAATTAGTTTTAAAAAGTGATTAAAGCTCAGGTGAGAATTTAGCAAGAACCATGAACTTGCCTGGAGAAGGCAATGGCAACCCACTCCAGTACTCTTGCCTGGAAAATCCCATGGATGGAAGAACCTGGTGGACTGCAGTCCATGGGGTCGCTAAGAGTCAGACACGACCAAGCAACTTGACTTTCACTTTTCACTTTCATGCATTGGTGAAGGAAATGGCAACCCACTCCAGTGTTCTTGCCTGGAGAATCTCAGGGACGGAGGAGCCTGGTGGGCTGCTGTCTACGGGGTCGCACAGAGTTGGACACGACTGAAACGACTTAGCAGCAGCAGCATGAACTTGCCTAGCAATGCAAGGGATATAAGAGACACAGGTTTGATCCCTGGGCCAGGAAGATCCCCTGGAGGAGGAAATAGCAACCCACTCCAGTATTCTTGCCTGGAGATTTCCATGGACAGAGGAGCCTGATGGGTTACAGTCCACGGGGTTGCAGAGTCAGACACGATTGAAGTGACTGAGTACGCACTGAAGACCTACCTACACATCTTCAGAGTTATAAATTTCAGAAGAGTGCTCATTCCTGACTGGGATAGGCCGTTGGTCAGGGCAGGCTCTTCTTAGGAGAATTTCAGGGTGGAGAAAAGTGTGAAGACCCTGGAAGGTTGGGACCCCTGATTTCCTACCTCAGCTGCCGCAGTGACGGGTAAATGGTGCCATTGTGTGCTGGGGGTGGGGGCAGAGATGGTGACAGAAATGCTGCGACTATCTCGGCGTGTCGGGCTGTGGGACTTTCCCTCTCATGGTGGAAGCGTCAGTAAACACCGCAGCTCGCTACCTCAGCCGCCTCCAGCCTCGGCCATCTCCTCGTTTCCCCCGATCGCTGTCTTTACAAGAGAGAGTTAAAAGTGAGCCACTCCAACAAAGGAAATTTTTTCTTTAAGTGCTGAATATGACCCCTTACTGGGTGATCTCTCCCTTCCTTTCTACACCCAATGGGGGAGAGAAGTGCAAGCTTTTCAGGGTCAGCAGTGCCCCATCCTACAGTCCCTTGTAGAAAGGGTACAGACCTGGCTTGTGGCACCTCTCTTTGGAAAGGGGCACAAAGGAACCCAGGGAGGGCACATCTCTGCAAAGTAGTGGCTGGAAAAGGAGACATCTGGCCCAGAGATGACACTCCATTATTCCTCCCTGAGGCTAGAAATGCTGAGTGTGTGGTCCATAAAGAGAAGAAATTAGTAAGAGGAAAGCAGGGAAGCCAGTTTCTCTCAGGGTGGTGGATTCCCATCACCCAGATCTGGTGCACGACGCCTCGCCTCTATCTGACGAGGGGTGTAGGGAGCTTGTGTCAACGTTTGCATTCAGAGAGGCTTGGAGACTGAGGCAGACGCTTCTGTTCTCTCTGCGAGAAAAATATATGTGTTACTTGGAACGGGGTACTGAAATGGACTTGTGGATCCCGTAGTTCTGATGAGCAACCATCACACTATAGCTATTAGAGGCTGCTGTCCAACCCCAGCTTATTCCTTTTTGCTGGAAATGCTAAAAATGAGTTTAGTATCTTGGTGAAGAGACAGTGCTATGTCAAAACCCCTAGAAAACTCATATAGTGTTGTTCCATAAGCTGGTAATGGAAGGGTCTGGCCATTACGACTGGGGATAAATGTATTGGATTCAATACATTTGGTTTGGGAAATCTCTTTTTGTCAGTTCCAGAATAACCAACTGTTGTTGCTAAGAGGTGCTGATGTAAAAGCACTTCAACTTCTCCATCCATAAACACTTCTATCCTCCCAGAGCAAGAAACGGTTGATTTTCCCAAGACTATAGGGTCATTTCTTTTTCTTTCCCATTAATTAATTTATTTATTTTGGGTAGGGGAGGATGTCACTTTTTAGTGTTATCTATTTTTGAATGAAAAGATACGATTTTTATAACAGGTACAGTTTTCCTTTAGTCTTTAAGTGCCTGCCTTTAAAATGACTCCTAGAATTGAGACCCTGACCACTTGCCCTTGTTAAATATCTGGTGATCCTTCTCCCCAGCAGATGGGAAGGGCCTCCTGATATGCCCCTGGCCTCATTTCAATGTGGGTAATTGCATTCTGTCAACTTGAAATTTCCCCATCAGTTTCATCTGCCTGGGCTCTGATGCCTCGCCCTCAGCCCTGAGCTGCCTGGCATGCCGTCGGAGGCTGGGGAGCAGCTGGCGCTTTCCACCCAGAAGTGGACACATTTTAGTGGCAGGTGCAAAGGTTTTCTTTGGTTGAATACAAATTCTAACCTAGGAATATGCTTCAAGGATGCTCTTTATTTTTTCAATGGATGCAAGTAACTCCTGGGAAACCAAAAATACAAAAGTATCTAAGGCATAAATTTGAATTGGAAGAAAAATATACGTTCACTAAAACCAGCCTATTGTGTGATCATTTTGCACTCCATGAATCTTGCCATGCTTCTAGATTTGAAAGTAAGAAGAAATAAATAACATAAAGTAAATAACCATTCCCCTTCTGAAAGGAAGAATTTTATGCAAATCTACACACACATGCATATACACACGTGCACACATAATACATGCATATCCCAACTCTTAACCTCTCTCTGGAGCGTCTTCCTCAGTTTGGAAAATAAAAGCAACTTTCCAAGTGAAACTGCAGTATGCACCTATGCACACCTCACTTGCGAAAGTGACATGTTTAATTGTTGAGAGCTTATCTCCTGCACCAAATGGAGATCTTACAAACTATCTCAGGGACTTCCCTGACAGCCCGGTGGTTGAGACTTCACCTTCCAATGCAGTGAGTGCAGGTTCGATCCCTGGTCAGGGAGCTTAAGATACCACAAGCCTCTCAGCCAAAGAACCAAATTCAGAACAGAAGCAATACTATTACAAATTCAATAAAGGTTTACAAAAAAAACACAAAACCTGTCTCATCCATTTTTATTATACCAGTACCAAAAACATAATAGGTACATAACAAATGAATTAAATACAGACCGCAGAGGCCAAACATTCCTAAGCTCTGACCCAGAAAACACCACTTCTAAGGTTTGTGAAGCAAGGCGTGTTTGTTTTCAGGCTCACACACCTGATGAAACCCTGGGCACTTGGGGTCCAGGTCACGCGGTCGTGGCCACCTCAGCTCTGGGGGTGGTTCCTGCCGGCACGAGCTGTCTGCACAATGGCTGTGCCAGGGCAGCCCAGGGCCAAGCTGGGTACATCATGGCCGTGCCGCGTATTGGAGGACAGGAGCTGGTAGGCACATATTCCTGCTTTCAGCCTCCAGGGAGATAATTTATAGGCTGTCTGCCCCTTCTCAGGATGCCTCAGGGAAATGGATTCCCACTGACCAACCTCAGTTTTTGCTTTTGTCTTTTCCCTACAAACATGTTAGCAGTGACCTTGATGACATTGCGGACGTTCCTCCTTCCGCTCTCCTGCTTGGGGGGAGGAATCACCCCCAGACACATTCTCTGCACCCCAGCCCCTGCCTCGGGCTGAGTTGGGGGAACCTGAGTGGTGACAACTTGGGACAGCCCTGCAGTGACAGCCACGCCACCCACGTGTGCCGTATGGTTGACAGCAGTCCCCAGCCGTTTGGGCACCAGGGACCGCTCTTGCGGAGGACAGTTTTTCCATGGACCAGGGCGGCGAGGTGGGGAGGGGGGGTGCTTGCAGGATGATTCGAGCACATTCCATTCATTGTGCACTTTATGTCTATTACTGTTACTTCAGCTCCACCTCAGACCATTAAGTGTCAGACCCTGGAGGCTGGGGGCCCCAGGCAAGGTGCACCTGTTGCCCCACCCTCTGTTCCCTTTCCCTGCCCTAGGTCAGATAAACAATGCAAGGAGCACCCCAACATATATAGGCTGACAGGTTACAGGAAATGTTGATGCCAGGAAACAGGGAGGATCACTGAGACTGCCTTGACGCGTCTCCTGAAATATTAGATTTCATCTCTAAATATCCTGTCTCACCAATGACGCAGGAGTCATTCCCAGAGTCTCATAATGGGGGAACAGTCCAGATTCTGCCTCATTTTAGCCTCCGCAGGTCACCATAAATTAGCTTAGCGGCCCCAAGCCTTCGTAATGACTCAAGCTGACTTGCATCCTAATTTTGACTCTGCTGTGAGCTTGCTGATGCCATCTGCACGCGTGCACTAGTCTCATGGAACACTGGCCCGTGGGTGGAGGAAGATTTATGCAGGAGGATCAGTCATTGCCATCGCTCTCTTGGGGATCAGCAGTGTGTAGTGGCCTCACCACAGAGGGGAACAGAGGAGCCCAGAGGCCACCATCGTATGTCCAGGCAGTCAGGGAAACCACGGGCAGAGAGCTGCACTCGCTTCGGGCTAGCCCATATGAGACACAAAAAGGTAGTGTGCAAAGAATGTTCATCAGTTTGGGAGGCACTGGTGCTTTGACCCCTGCCTTGCCTTCAAACTGTGCTTGCAAAGAGGTGGACATGACTGAGCAGCTGACCTGAACTGAACTGCCTTCAAATGGAGGCAAGAGCCCGACGTAGCAGCCAGACTGAGGCAAAGCTGGACCGAGGGGACAAGAGGCTCTCAGCTCATGGGAAGGACTCCTACACTTTAAAAGTTGCATTAGAGGCGGAATTCCCAGGCATTCCAGGGTTAGGACTCCATTCTCCCCATGCAGAGGGCCGTAGGTTCAATCCCTGGTCAGGGGACTAAGATCCCTCCTGGCGTACAGTGAAGCCAAAAGCAATTCCTTTAAAGTTGTATCAGAGAAGGCTGACAAAGGCACATGAAGCAAACTTTGATTTTTGTAAAATTAATAATTTTTATCTGACTATGAAAGTGCTACTTTGTCACTATAAAATGATGAAATGCAAAATTATTCAAAAATAAATACAAATTCACATATCTGACCTCAACCAGTTCTACTGCTCAGAGGTAACTGCTATCAGCATTTGGTCTATTTACTTCTGGATTTTTTTCTCTATGGATAATGAGAATATACATCTCTCCATCTCTCTCTGTCTCTGTCCATTTCTGTCTCCATCCATATATGTGATATCTAAAGAAAATATAGTATTTATATTTTCTTATCTATTTCTTCCAAGAACACAGGGTGAGCATTTTCTTTGAAAACAACTCTTAGGATATAATATTAATTTTCATTATATTTTAAATTATAATATTTTATGCTTTTAATTTTAATTATTTTATTTTTAGTTATAATATTTTACGATTCTTTATACATGGCTCAGTGGGTAAAGAATCTGCCTGCAATGCAGGGTCAGGAATGACCCATCCCTGGGTCAGGAAGATCCCCTGGAGGAGAAAATGGCAACCTACTCCAGTATTCTTGCCTAAAATATCTCATGGACAAAGTAGCCTAGCGGACTACCATTCATAGGGTCTCAAAGAGTCAGACACGACTGAGCGACTAAACACACATTGATAGATACATAGGTTGTTTCTTATGTTCGTATCACAAGTATACAACATATAGTCTTGGGGTTTATTCCCCTTCTGGTGTGGATTCTGGAACTCTTTTCTGCAGCAAGAGGCAAGAAATCCCCATCAGGGGACGGTGCCAGGGCTAACCACACAACCATGCAAGCCATCCTCAGCATGCTGAAAGCTGTCCTCATGGTCACAAGATGGCTGCAGCAGCCACCTCACGTTCACCCACCAACATCTGGAATTAACCTCCTTTTCATACTGTATCTTTTAAATAATCTTTATTAAAAGCTTCTGCCCCAAGCAGTCCTTTCTTCGTGTTTTATTGGACAGAATGAAAATGGGATTAACAAGCTTTGCTCAAACTACAAAAGACTACCCTCCTGAGCCTGGAGGAAGATCATTTTCTTAGAGCAAACATCCGTGGCTTAGGAACGGGCTGTGTGCACGTGTGCATGCTGAGTCGCTTCAGTCCTGTCTGACTCTTTGTGACCCTATGACCTGATGGACTATAGCCCACCAGATTCCTCCGTCCATGCGATTCTTCAGGCAAGAATCCTGGAGCGGGTTGCCATGCCCTCTTTCCAGGGAACTTCCCAACCCAGGGATCGAACCTGCATCTCTTATGCCTCCTGCCTTGGCTGACAGGTTCCTTACCACTAGTGCCACTTGGGAAGCCCCTGAAGCATGTGCTATCAACCAAAATTTCCTCCAGGAAAGAAAGAGGGAATTAAGGGGAATTAGTTAGGGTAAGCAAAACACATCTGTCTCCAATATCAAATTAACTTCTTACCCTCTCATCCACAGTATCACACTCTGCTCTGTGATAATGTTACCCCTCCTTAATTTACCACCTAGACACTTTATTTTCCTGAAATCAAATCTTTGCTGGTTCTCCATGAATCTTCAATGAACATGACAATGAGAATGACCTTGAAGTCTCAGTCTCCTTGGGGGCATTTCTATTCTAAAAGGAAGCTCTGGAAGATAGAAACATACTCAAGATCTATAAGATCTTGGGGTTCTGGCAGGCACAGAAGGATGTGTGGTCCACCTCACCTCACTGCTGCCTGCTCCCCCGTCCCCCCTGCCCTTCTGCTGACACACCAGCTGACTCTCATCCCGGAGCCTCTGCCTGAAACAGCCTTTCTCTGGATGGTCACTTGATTTAATCCCTCACTTCTAAAGCTCTCTGCACATAAAGAGGGTTTTTGTTAACCATCTTACAGAACACAGCACCTTCACTTCATCCTATTACCCACCTTTATGGGTGTTAAAGGCACTTATAACCACCTGAGATGGTATATGTGTGTTTATTGCCTTTCTCCTAAGCAGAGAGTAAATTCCATGAGGCCAGATTTATGTTTTGTTTACTGTCAGTTCCTCTGAGCTTTAAACAGTGTTTAATACATCATATGCATTCCATTTTTCTGTGTAGAATGACTTGGTGGGTGGATGGATATGTCGGCAACACGAAGCTTAAATGGTTATGTTCTTCTTGCTTAACCTGGATCAAAGCAGAAGTCAATAATCCTGTATAGGCATCTTTTTCTGTCATAATAAGTGGTGCCTGTGAGTCCAGGTTAGTCAATATTTCCCTTATTTCACCTACTTCCCTCTAGGAAAGGCCTTCATTTTCTAGGATGAGCTGTGTATGTTTAAACAGTGTGGATCTAAAATGTCATCTTTTTAACATGAAATAAAAGGTGAGTTCCAACTTAGAGAAAGGAGACACATCATACAATTGTAATACTATCTAACTAATGAAATGTGTTTTAATTCTGGTTAAAATTTATTTTGCATGCCAAAAAGTAATCATATACCAATATCTCAAAGCCATGAGATATGTAATATGTTTGCAACAGTAACTCAGAAAGTTACTGTGTGAGTTGGAGTTTCCATTTGATGTTGTATTTGATACACACAAACACGACCAGTGTCTCAGAGACATATAGGCAACAAGAGCATGTGGACATGATCACAAACAGGAAACTATGAGAAAGCCTGTATTAGCAGAAGGGGGCTTCCCTGGTGGCTCAGATGGTAAAGAATCTGTATACAATGCAGGAGATGCGGGTTAGATCCCTGGGTCAGGAAGATCCCCTGGAGGAGGAAATGGCAACCCACTCCAGTATTCTTGCCTGGAGAATCCCACGGACAGAGGAGCCTGGTGGGCTACAGTCCATGGGGTCACAAAGAGTCAGAACAACACGACAGAGTTCAGAAAAGGATGCTCTAAGAACCATAGCTATGTACCAAAGAGCAGAAGTGATTTCTGTTAGTTGTGGCATAAACGTACCAGATGGATATGAAGGCAACCAGACTGCAGTGACAGAGAACTGAGGGGCAGCCTGTCTGAGATAAACACACAAGCGATTCCGGCAGAACCTTGTACCACCATGCTGTGCGTGGGGACACTGGTGGGCAGTGCAGATCTAGAATCCACAAGCATCTCTAGGGAGCCTGCAGGATACAGAGGACGTGAGGAATGGCCTCTCCTGGTGTGCATTAGTTGAGGAAAGCCCAGTCAGGGTCGGAGAGGGATCAGGTAACCTCCAGTTTAGAACAAGGGTACCCTTGCCTGACAAAGAACAGAGCTCTGCCCAGCTAACACCAAATTCGGGGGTGAAACTCTTGATGAGTCTCCCAAGCTGAGGAGCTTGGGAGTGACAGGAGGAAAGCAGAGCAAACCAGAACAGGTCCCTTTCTCTGGAAGACTTCTGCCCACTGCTCCCCTAACTCTGACAGAACCCGTCCCAACTCTCAATTCTGCATATGGGGTATTTAGTTCTATTTTTGTGCATGCATGCGTGCTAAGTTGCTTCAGTCCTGTCTGACCCTTTTTGACCCTCTGGACTGTAGCCTGCCAGGCTCCTCTGTCCATGGGATTCCCCAGGCAAGAACAGTGGAGTGGGTTGCCATACCCTCCTCCAGGGGATCTAGGAGACCCAGGGATTGAACCCATGTCTCTTGTCTCCTGCCTTGGCAGGTGGGTTCCTTACCACTAGCACCACCTTTGGTTTAAATATATTCTCAGTTGATATTTAACAATGTAGAATATCCTTATGTCATGACATATAGTAAGCAAAAAAATTCATATACTACTAGGTGGTAGAGAATTATAACCATAAAATATTTTATATAATTAGCACAGCAATTCATACAAAAGTACTAGATAAATATACTGTTATGCTAACAATGCCCCAAAACTTGAAGTTATTTTTATTCTCTTATATCATATGTAACAGGAAAAGAAATTTACTTGGCCCTTTATTCCAAAACATATCCAGAACGCAAACACTACCACCACTGTGCAGGCCCACCCTGGCCTATACCACCATCATTTTCACGGAGATCATACCATCCTCATCAGATCCTGCCTCCACCTCCTGAAGGGCTTCCTGACTCCCCTCCTGCCTACCCCACGCCCCATGGTCTGCTTTCCACACGGCAGCTAGGGTGACCACTGAAATGTAAGCCAGATGCCTCTGCTCGGAACTCTCCAGCGGCTGCAGCTCGGCCCCTTCCAGGAGCCAGTCTAGTGGTTGCCAGAGCCCATCTCCAGCTGCTGTCCTCGCCTGACTCTTGTTCAATCACACCCGGTTCCCCCTGGGCCTCACACTTTCCGAAACCCTCTTCTCTTTCCATAGGTTGGTCTCGTGCAGCCTGGAACCCTCTTCCTCTAAACAGGACCCCTTCCAAGGTTTTTCGGGTCATCCTTGGAGCGACTCTGCCACTGCCCCCAAGCCCCGCCTGCTCCCTCGCGCGCACCACGAATTCTCAGCCCGCCTTCCTGCGGCATTGTTCCGGAAAATGAGATTCCCACAGCACAGGATGTGGACGGCACCCTCTCTATCTGTATGCAGTGTGAAGGCCTCCTTGCCCTCTTCTTCACCGCTGTGTCACCCTCTAACACAGTGCTCCCCTTGCTCCGATTGCAGTCTCCCCACTCAGCGACGTCAGCTCTGGGAGGGTAGGAATCACTGTTCATTGCTGGGGCCTCACTTCCCAGACCAATGCCTGGCACGTAATACATCAAATGAATGAATAAATCTCAGGATAGTAGAAAGAAAGGGATATTTCTTTTATTCTGTCAATGATTATGTGTTCTCTGTTATTTTTAAAACCAGAAAAAAATATAAAAAGAAACATCGATAATGTTGTCCAGGCTTTTTCTTAGCCTGGAAAATAAATTTCCTGAACTCAAAGAATGACTAAAGAATACCTGTTTAAACTATCCTTGAGTCAAACTCCCAATAAAACACATCTAAGCTCTGTGGTCCGGGAGTTGGTGATGGACAGGGAGGCCCGGTGTACTGCGATTCATGGGGTCGCAAAGAGTCGGACACGACTGAGCGACTGAACTGAACTGAAGCTCTGTGGTTATTTCCATGGGTTTGGTGTAGTTTCTGATTAATCATGATGGTGAGAGATGACACAATTTCATAACATCTAAAGCAATTCAATTTTCCTATAATACAATTCCATCTTGAGCCAACTCAAAGAGTCCAGTGGAGAGATGCTCTCACATTCTCTTAAAAGGTTATTCTTTTGGTTTTCTTTGAGATATTGTTTCTTAGATGGGAAAAAAAAATTGAAACTTATATCTCAGAACAAAACTATGAGATGAAAAGTTTTTCTCTGATACGAATCCTCCTGCCTTAACCCAAGGTAGAAACAACTCTCAAGACTTACACGTTCAGTCCTAAAAATATTAATGATTGCAAATGAATTTGAACCTATCTTTAAATCCACTTTAAAATATTATTTTTATCATTTTGGACATGAACCAATTGAAAATTGTGTTAATTCGTAAAATATCTCTCAGCTGACTGTCTGATAATGGTAGATAAAACCAAGCCAAAAAACAGAAAACAATAAATGAGATTTGTTTTATTGGCTGTTCTTAGCTCTATTTAACATGGCAGCAATTTCCTCTATAATAACAGCTGAAAACCAAGCAAAGACATATCAACTGAAAAGGAGAAAATAAGTCTGGCCAACAGAGACTTGGGATCCACTGCTAATCCTCTAACAATGGTCCAGAAAATGATTTATCTCTTGCTGTTATTTTGTATCTGGCAGTTCAACCAAAGACATCATCTTGTCCTCAGCAGGGACAGTGATTTTGATGCTAGCCTCGGTGAATAGCTGTGTATAATTGATACAGTTTTTAATTTTGGTAATAACAACTAGCTGGCTAAGGCAATGAGCCCTTTTTAACACAGACTAAATAAAGAAATCTCTCATATTTCAACTAACGAACTGAACCAAACCATAATGAGGGTGACTGTTTCGTTTCATTTGGCTGTTGCTTAAAGAGGTTCATTTTAAAAATGATTCATTGTTAATATTTATAATGTTCACACTAATATTATAATGTTCACACTAATATTGGAGAATTAGAAAAACATCAATCTGTAATAGAATGACCTATTACATCAGCCAAAAAAGTCATGTTTTTCTTGAATTAAAGGTGTTGTCCTTGGCTTTTTACCTCCTGAAGTAAGACAGGTGCCAAGGCAGTAATATGCAAGGACTGCAGATGGTGCAGCATATGAGGTCACGTGCTTGAGCCCCATCTTTTGACGTTGTCAACAGCCTCCATGGTTTGATGGTTTATGCTGAAGATTAAAAAATCTATGCACATCTAAATAGACATTTATCCAAAGAAGACACACAGATGGCCAAACAGCACATGAAAAGATGCTCAATATCACTAATTCTTAGAGAAATGCGAATCAAAACTACAACGAGCTGTCACCTCATGACAGTCAGGGTGACTATCCCCCAAAAGTCTTCAAATAATAAATGCTGGAGAAAGTGTGGTAAAAAATGGGACCCTCCTACATTGCTGGTGGGAACATAAATCGGTATCGACACTAGGGAGAACAGTATGGAGGTTTCTTAAGAAACTGGAAATTGAGCTACCATAAGAGTCTGCAGTCCCACTCCTGGGCATATACCTGGAGAGAAAACCATAATTTGAAAGGGCATGTGTACCCCGATGTTCATAGCAGCACTACTACAATAGCCAAGACATGGAAGCAACTTAAATGTCCTTCACCAGATAAATGGATAAGGAAAATATGCATACATACATACACACACTGGAATGCTGCTCAGGCATTAAAAGGAATGAAATAATGCCCTTTATAGCAACATGGATGAACTTAGACATTCACCGACCAAGTGAAGTGAGCCAGGCACAGAAAGACAAATATCATATGATACTATTTACATATGGAATTCAAAAAAATGATACGAATGAGCTTATTTACAAAACAGAATGAGACTCACAGACATAGAAAACAAACAGTTACCAAAGGGGAAGGGGGGAAGGATAGAATTAGGAGTTTGAGGTTAACATGTACACACTACTATTTATAACACAGATAAACCACGGGGTCCTTCAGTATTAGCACAGGGTCAGTCGTGTCCAACTCTTTGCAGCCCCAGAGACTGTAGCCCACCAGGTTCCTCTGTCCATGGGATTCTCCAGGCAAGAATGCTGAAATAGGTAGTCATTCCTTTCTCCAGGGGATTTTTCTGACCTAGAGATCAAACCTGAGTCTCCTGCATGGCAGGCAGATTCTTTCAAAGCATCTATATATGTGTGTGTATATAACATGGAATCACTGTGCTGTATATATGAAAATAATACAGCATTGAAAATCACCTATATTTCAGTCAAAAATATTAATATATGCACAAAAAAGCTATTTTCAATACTATACATATCATTCTAGCAAGTCATGGCTTCCCTGGTGGCTCAGCTGGTAAAGAATCCACCTGCAACTCAGGAGACGCCAGTTCTATTCCTGGGTCAGGAAGATCCCCTGGAGCTGCCCACTCCAGCATTCTTGGGTTTCCCTGGTGGCTCAGCTGGTAAAGAATCTGCCTGCAATGCGGGAGACCTGGGTTTGATCCCTGGGTTGGGAAGATCCCTGTATAAGGGAATGGCTAGTCACTGACTAGCTTTGGTAAATGTCATTAATAACCTCTTCTTATATATGACAAACAATGATTATATATGAGAATATCATATACTTGTCCTTGACAAGTAAGTTTCAGAAAAACACATGCAGTCTATCAATAGTCTATCCTTGTGATCAACTTATCAGAACAGTAACTCTTACAATGACTTGTATGTACTATGTTACTTTTAAAGTCATTTTAAATAACCCATTGTGAATTAATTTGAGATTAAATTAATACTCTACTTTAAGAGTTGAAATGAAGATTTCTTCTTACTTGCCATTTGGCTATCAAGATTTGTGTAGTTCCAAATTTCACGTGCACTTTTGTTTTCGCATTTGAACATCTCTGAAAGCAGGCTGTGCCATGTAAAGGAAGCTAAGGAAGTACTGTATTATAACTTAATAGGAATTATTGTGTTTTCCTTCCGAGTAGAAGAGTAGAACATAAAACAAAGACTTGTTTTACAATCAGTGCTTCTTGAATTCAATGAAACACAAGAATAGACATTGTTTCCCAATTCAGTAACTAGATCTGTTATATGATATTATCCCTAGCTCAAAGTTGGTTAAATAGAATCCAAGCTAGACCAAGCCTCACACTTAAGTCACTCAGCACAGCACTTGGCAGAAGTTGTGATCTCAATGCATGTGAATTATTGCCCTCTTTGATTTTCATCAAATACTTGAGTATGAAACAGTTCAGTTCAGTTACTCAGTCGTGTCTGACTCTTTGTGACCCCATGGACTGCAGCACACCAGGCTTCCCTGTCCATCACCAACTCCTGGGGCTTGCTCAAGTCTCGTCCATTGAGTCCGTGATTCATCCAACCATCTCATCAACTGTCATCCCTTTCTCCTCCTGTCTTCAGTCTTTCCCAGCATCAGTGTCTTTTCCAATGAGTCAGGTCTTCGCATCACGTGGCCAAAGTATTGGAGCTTCAGCTTCAGCATCAGTCCTTCCAATGAATATTCAGAACTGATTTCCTTTAGGATTGACTGGTTTGATCTTGCAGTCCAAAGGACTCTCAAAAGTCTTCTCCAATGCATCAGTTTAAAAGCATCAATTCTTCAGCACTCACCTTTCTTTATGGTCCAACTCACATCCATACATGATTACTGGAAAAACCATAGCTTTGACCAGACAGACCTTTAGTGGCAAAGTAATGTGTCTGCTTTTTAACATGTTGTGTAGGTTTGTTACAGCTTTTTCTTTTAATTTCATGGGTGCAGTCACCATCTGCAGTGATTCTGGAGCCCAAGAAAATAAAGTCCGTCACTGTTTCCCCATCTATTTGCCATGAAGTAATGAGACCGGATGCTATGATCTTCGTTTTTTGAATGTTGAGTTGTAAGCTAGCTTTTTCCACACTCTTCTTTTACTTTCATCAAGAGTTTCTTTAGTTCCTCTTTGCTTTCTGCTGTAAGGGTGGTGTCTTCTGCATATCTGAGGTTATTGATATTTCTCCCAAAAATTTTGTTTCAAGCTTGCACTTCATCCAGTCTGGCATTTCACATGATCTACTCTGCATATAAGTTAAATAAGCAAGGTGACAATATACAGCCTTGACGTACTCCTTTCCCAATTTGGAACCAGTTCATTGTTTCATGTTTGGTTCTAACTGTTGTTTTTTGACCTCATACAGATTTCTCAGGAGGCAGGTAAGGTGGTCTGGTATTCCCATCTCTTGAAGAATTCTTCAGTTTGTTGTGATCCATACAGTCAAAGGCTTTGGCAGAAGTAGATGTTTCTCTGGAATTCTCTTGTTTTTCCTATGATCCAACAGATGTTGAAATTTGATCTCTGGTTCCTCTGCCTTTTCTAAATCCAGCTTGAACATCTAGAAGTTCTCAGTTCACATACTATTGAAGTCTAGCTTGGAGAATTTTGATCATTATTTTGCTAGTGTGTGAGATGAGTGCAACTGTGCAATAGTTTGAGCATTCTTTGGCATTGCCTTTCTTTGGGATTGGAATGAAAACTGGCCTTTTCCAGTCCTGTGGCCACTGCTGAGTTTTCCAAATTTACTGGCATATCGAGTGCAGCACTGTCATGGCATCATCTTTTAGGATTTGAAATAGCTCAGCTGGAATTCCATCACCTCTACTAGCTTTGTTTGTAACGATGTTTCCTAAGGCCCACTTGATTTTGTACTCTAGGATGTCTGGCTCTAGGTGAGTAATCACACCATTGTGGTTATCTGGGTATTAAGTTCTCTTTTCTGTGGTTATTCTGTATATTCTTGCCACTTCTTCCTAATAGCTTCTGCTTCTGTTAGGTCCATACCGTTTCTGTCCTTTATTGTGTCCATCTTTGCATGATTTGGTAGAGATTTGGTATCTCTAATTTTCTTGAAGAGATTTCTAGTTTATCCCATTTGATTGTTTTCCTCTATTTCTTTGCATTGATTGCTTAGGAAGGCTTTCAAATCTCTCCTTGCATTTCTTTGAAACTCTGCATCCAGATGAGTATATGTGCTTCTGTGCAGTCCCCAGATCTCCTTTACCAAGCCTGTGTTCCCACACTCCCACCTTTTTGGAGGCCTGCCTGCAGGCTACAGGAGACACCTTCCCCAGGGTTGCTGGGTGGTTACATCTACCTCTCTTCCTGGGGTGACTGGTGACTGAAGGCATAAAAGCCCAGCTTATTTGCCTAAAGGCAGGCAGCACTCACTCATGGCTAGAGACTCCCCTGGGGCCAGGCTGAACAGGAACTCCTGAAATCAGACCTCCCCCCAACTCCATCCCTTACAGGTTTCTCTTAAGAGCCTGCCTTCAATAAATCACTCATGAAGGAACTGGCCAGAGTACTTGGAGAGATTCCCATGTAAGGGGCTATTTCCTCAGGTTTCAGCTGGCTGTAGCATTTCTACTGGTTTTCACAAGATGTTTGGCCACCATAATCCTGTGGAAACAGCGAGCTGAACACAGGAACCCCAATGTGTTTATAAGTTTGCCCTCAAAGTCTCAGGGGACAAAGAGATACGTAAATAAACAAACACAAATAGTAAAATGCACACATACAAGAGGGGCTATTGAAACACAGGGGAAACAGTGGCAACACTGCCTGCGATGCCACGGAAAGCTGAACCGAGGAGGTGAAAGGAGAGTTCAGCCGTGAAGACCTGCAGATGGCTGAGACTGGCTCAGGCAGACGAGAGAGAAAAGGCACAATCCGAGAGAAAAGGCCGTGTGGTGACCATCAGAGGGCTGAGGAAGCATGTTGTGTTCCCAAATTCAGGAGCCATTTGGAGAGCAGGATGAGAAGATGCAAACTGCTATGAGTGTGTGAACATATATATATATATATCAGTTCAGTTCAGTTGCTCAGTTGTGTCTGACTCTTTGCGACCCCATGAACTGCAGCACACCAGGCCTCCCTGTCCGTCACCAACTCCTGGAGTCCACCCAAACCCATGTCCATCGAGTCAGTGATGCCATCCAACCAACTCATCCTCTGTCGTCCCCTTTTCCTCCTGCCCTCAATCTTTCCCAGCATCAGGGTCTTTTCAAATGAGTCAGCTCTTTGCATCAATCAGGTGGGCCAAAGTACTGGAGTTTCAGCTTCAATATCAGCCCTTCCAATGGACACCCAGCACTAATCTCATTTAGGATGGACTGGTTGGATCTCCTTGCAGTCCAAGGGACTCTCAAGAATTTTCTCCAACACTACAGTTCAAAAACATCAATTCTTCAGCGCTCAACTTTCTTTATAGTCCAACTCTCACATCCATACATGACTACTGGAAAAACCATAGCCTTGACTAGATTGACCTTTGTTGGCAAAGCAATGTCTTTTCTTTTTAATATGCTGTCTAGGTTGGTCATAACGATCCTTCCAAGGAGTTAGTGTCTTTTAATTTCATGGCTGCAATCACCATCTGCAGTGATTTTGGAGCCCAGAAAAATAAAGTCAGCCACTGTTTCCACTGTTTCACCATTTATTTGCTATGAAGTGATGGGACCAGATGCCATGATCTTAGTTTTCTGAATGTAGAGGTTTAAGCCAATTTCCTCACTCTCCACTTTCATTTTCATCAAGAGGCTTTTTAGTTCCTCTTCACTTTCTGCCATAAGGGTGGTGTCATCTGCATATCTGAGGTTATTGATATTTCTCCCAGCAATCTTGATTCCAGCTTGTGCTTCATCCAGCCAGAGTTTCTCATGATGTACTCTGCATATAGTTAAATAAGTTAAATAAGCAGTGTGACAATATACAGCCTTGACGTACTCCTTTTCCTATTTGGAACCAGTCTGTTGTTCCATGTCCAGTTCTAACTGTTGCTTCCTCACCTGCATACAGGTTTCTCAAGAGGCAGGTCAGGTGGTCTGGTATTCCCATCTCCTTCAGAATTTTCCACAGTTTATTGTGATCCACACAGTCAAAGGCTTGAGCATAGTCAATAAAGCTGAAGTAGATGTTCTTCTGGAATTCTCTGGCTTTTTCCATAATCCAGCGGATGTTGGCAATTTGATCTCTGGTTCCTCTGCCTTTTCTAAAACCAGCTTGTACATCTGGAAGTTCATGGTTCACATATTGCTGAAGCCGGGCTTGGAGAATTTTAAGCATTACTTTACTAGCGTGTGAGATGAGTGCAATCGTGCAGTAGTTTGAGCATTCTTTAGCATTATACACACACACACACGAATTCACACACAGAATTCTATACAATTCATGATCAATTACATGATGGAATTGATCCTACAGTGAAATGGAAGTAAGAAAATGACATTATTTGACGTTTTCAAGACTTTAATTTATGCAACATACGCACAAGAAAAAACTCAAGAGGAGCAAAAAGATATAAAAATTGGGTTTGATGAAGAGGACTCTGGTGCAGCAGAGAATGCATGGATAAAGAGTGATTCCTGTGAGGACAGAGATGCCCGGACCTCAGGAGGGAGGAGCCCCAGGCCCCCAGAGACTAGTGTGTCCTTCATTCTGGTCACAAGCGCACAGTGCGTGTTTTGCAGCTACTGTGGCTCTTGTAGGCAGTAGATAAGCAGGCAGGTACAGAGACAAACATGCTGTGACACACCAGGTCAGGAGAAAAGGACAGAAAGTCCATGGAGAAAGGACAGAATATGTTCTCAAGGAAGATTTGGGCTCTTACGTGTGTGCATGCTAAGTTGCTTCAGTCTTGTCTGACTCTTTGTGACCACATGGACTATAGCCTGCCATGCTCCTCTGTCCTGGGATTCTCCAGGCAGGAATACTGGAGTGGGTTGCCATGCCCTCCTCCAGGGGCCTTCCCCACCCCAGTGCTGAACCCAAGCCCCTTATGTCTCCTGCACCGGCAGCCAGTCTCTCTAACCCGGAGCCACCTGGGCAGTCCAGGCACACCTATCCATCAGCCCTATAATGAGCGTTAGGCCCCTTTCTAAAAAGAATTTTTTCTCTTCACCCAAGTGGAACTTTCTGAGCTTCATCTCACCCAGTGAAGCCATGTCCATGAAACTGATGGAGTCACTGTACACTCCCCTCCCCCATAATGAGGAATATGTTTCAAGATCCCCCAGTGGACACAGGAAACTGCACATCGTACAGCAACCTATATGGATTCTAGTCACTTTCCTATTCGTACATGACGGTGATAAAATTTAATTTACAAATTAGGCACAGTTCAGTTTAGTTCAGTCGCTCAGTCGTGTCCGACTCTTTGTGACCCCATGAATCGCAGCACGCCAGGCCTCCCTGTCCATCACCAACTCCTGGAGTTCACTCAGACTCACGTCCATCGAGTCCGTGATGCCATCCAGCCATCTCATCCTCTGTCGTCCCCTTCTCCTTCTGCCCCCAATCCTTCTCAGCATCAGAGTCTTTTCCAATGAGTCAACTCTTCTCATGAGGTGGCCAACGTACTGGAGTTTCAGCTTCAGCACCATTCCCTCCAAAGAAATCCCAGGGCTGATCTCCTTCAGAATGGACTGGTTGGATCTCCTTGCAGTCCAAGGGACTCTCAAGAGTCTTCTCCAACACCACAGTTCAAAAGCATCAATTCTTTGGAGCTCAGCTTTCTTCACAGTCCAACTGTCACATCCATACATGACCACAGGAAAAACCATAGCCTTGACTAGATGGACCTTTGTTGGCAAAGTAATGTCTCTGCTTTTGAATATGCTATCTAGGTTGGTCATAACTTTTCTTCCAAGGAGTAAGTGTCTTTTAATTTCATGGCTGCAGTCACCAACTGCAGTGATTTTGGAGCCCAGAAAAATCAAGTCTGACACTGTCTCCACTGTTTCCCCATCTATTGCCCATAAAGTGATGGGACCAGATGCCATGATCTTCGTTTTCTGAATGTTGAGCTTTAAGCCAACTTTTTCACTCTCCACTTTCACTTTCATCAAGAGGCTTTTCAGTTCCTCTTCACTTTCTGCCATAAGGGTGGTGGCATCTGTATATCTAAGGTTATTGATATTTCTCCCAGCAATCTTGATTCCAGCTTGTGCTTCTTCCAGTCCAGCGTTTCTCATGATGGACTCTGCATAGAAGTTAAATAAGCAGGGTGACAATATACAGCCTTGACGTACTCCTTTTCCTATTTGGAACCAGTCTGTTGTTCTATGTCCAGTTCTAACTGTTGCTTCCTCACCTGCATACAGGTTTCTCAAGAGGCAGGTCAAGTAGTCTGGTATTCCCATCTCTTTCAGAATTTTCCACAGTTTACTGTGATCCACACAGTTAAAGGCTATGGCATAGTCAATAGAGCAGAAAATAGATGTTTTTCTGGAACTCTCTTGCTTTTTCCATGATCCAGAGGATGTTGGAAATTTGATCTCTGGTTCCTCTGCCTTTTCTAAAACCAGCTTGAACATTTGGAAGTTCACGGTTCACCTATTGCTGAAGCCTGCCTTGGAGAATTTTGAGCATTACTTTACTAGCATGTGAGATGAGTGCAACTGTGCGGTAGTTTGAGCATTCTTTGGCATTGCCTTTCTTTGGGATTAGAATGAAAACTGACCTTTT
The DNA here is from genome assembly GCA_006410935.1 of Redunca redunca. Classification (NCBI taxonomy): domain Eukaryota; kingdom Metazoa; phylum Chordata; class Mammalia; order Artiodactyla; family Bovidae; genus Redunca; species Redunca redunca. The sequence continues at coordinate 995,391 of SJYQ01001308.1, read as the reverse complement.
CCAGTCCTGTAGCCACTGCTGAGTTTTCCATATCTGCTGGCATATTGAGTGCAGCACTTTCACAGCATCATCTTTCAGGATTTGAAATACCTCAACTGGATTTCCATCACCTCCACTAACTTTGTTCATAGTGATGCTTTCTAAGGCCCACTTGACTTCACATTCCAGGATGTCTGGCTTTAGGTGAGTGATCACACCAATATAATTATCTGCATTGTGAAGATCTTTTATGTATAGTTTTTCTGTGTGTTCTTGCCACCTCTTCTTAATATCTTCTGCTTCTGTTAGGTCCATACCATTTCTGTCCTTTATTAAGCCCATCTTTGCATGAAATGTTCCCTTGGTGCCTCTAATTTTCTTGAAGAGATCTCTAGTCTTTCCCATTCCCTTGTTTTCCTGTTTCTTTGCATTGATCACTGAGGAAGGCTTTCTTATCTCTTCTTGCTATTCTTTGGAACTCTGCATTCAGATGCTTATATCTTTCCTTTTGTCTTTTGCTTTTCACTTCTCTTCTTTTCACAGCTATTTATAAGGCCTCCCCAGACAGCCATTTTGCTTTCTTGCATTTCTTTTCCATGGGGATGGTCTTGATCCCTGTCTCCTGTACAATGTCACAAACCTCCATCCATAGTTCATCAGGCACTCTATCTATCAGATCTAGGCCCTTAAATCTATTTCTCACTTCCACTGTATAATCATAAGGGATTTCATTTAGGTCATACCTGAATGGTCTAGTGGTTTTCCCTACTTTCTTCAATTTCAGTCTGAATTTGGTAATAAGGAGTTCATGATCTGAGCCACAGTCAGCTCCTGGTCTTGTGTTTGCAGACTGTATAGAGCTTCTCCCTCTTTGGCTGCAAAGAATATAATCAATCTGATTTCGGTGTTGACCATCTGGTGATGTCCATGTGTAGAGTCTTCTCTTGTGTTGTTGGAAGAGGGTGTTTGATATGACCAGTGTATTCTCTTGAGAAAACGCTATTAGCCTTTGCCCTGCTTCATCCCATACTCCAAGGCCAAATTTGCCTGTTACTCCGGGTGTTTCTTGACTTCCTACTTTTGCATTCCAGTCCCCTATACTGAAAAGGACATCTTTTGGGGGTGTTCTAAAAGGTCTTGTAGGTCTTCATAGAACCATTCAACTTCAGCTTCTTCAGCATTACTGGTTGGGGCATAGACTTGGATTACCGTGATATTGAATGGTTTGCCTTGGAAACAAAGAGAGATCATTCTGTCATTTTTGAGATTGCATCCAAGTACTGCATTTCAGACTCTTTTGTTGACCATGATGGCTACTCCATTTCTTCTGAGGAATCCCTGCCTGCAGTAGTAGATGTAGTGGTCATGTGAGTTAAATTCACCCATTCCAGTCCATCAGTTCACTGATTCCTAGAATGTCGACCTTCACTCTTGCCATCTCCTGTTTGACCACTTCCAGTTTGCCTTGATTCATGGACCTGACATTCCAGGTTCCTATGCAATATTGCTCTTTACAGCATTGGACCTTGCCTCTATCACCAGTCACATCCACAGCTGGGTATTGTTTTTGCTTTGGCTCCATCCCTTCATTCTTTCTGGAGTTTTTTTCCACTGATCTCCAGTAGCATATTGGGCACTTACTGACCTGGGAAGTTCCTCTTTCAGTATCCTATCATTTTGCCTTTCCATACTGTTCATGGGGTTCTCAAGGCAAGAATACTGAAGTGGTTTGTCATTCCCTTCTCCAGTGGACCACATTCTCTCAGACCTCTCCACCATGACCCGCCCATCTCGGGTGGCCCCACAGGGCATGACTTAGTTTCATTGAGTAGACAAGGCTGTGATCCTAGTGTGATTAGATTGACTAGTTTTCTGTGATTATGGTTTCAGTGTGTCTGCCCTCTTGCAACACCTACCGTCTTACTTGGGTTTCTTTTACCTTGGACATGGGGTATCTCCTCATGGCTGCTCCAGCAAAGCACAGCCACTGCTCCTTACCTTGGACAAGGGGTAAGGAGAAATTAGGCACAATAGGAGATTAATGATAACTAATAATAAACTAGAACAATCATAACAATTGCAGTTGTTCAGTCACTCAGCCGTGTCTGACTCTTTGTGGCCGCATGGACTGCAGCACACCAGGCTTCCCCATCCCTCACTATCTTTCGGAGCTTGCTCAGACTCATGTCCATTACGTCAATGATGTCATCCATCTGTCTCATCTTCTGTCTCCTCATGCCCTCTATCTTTCCCAGCATCAGGGGCTTTTCCAATGAGTCCACTCTTCACATCAGGTGGCCAAAGTATTGGAGCTTCAAAATCAGTCCTTCCAGTGAACACTGTAATAAAAGTTATGTGGATGTGGTCTCTGTGTCAAAATATCTTATGGTGCACTCTTAAGGTCTTTCTCATCTTAACGAAGCACTCACCACACACTGTGGCCGTAACTTTTGCAGCTTGTGGTGTGACAGCTAAACTAACACACATTTCTTCTTCTTCCTTCTTCACAATTGCACAAGAAGGTTCACTCTTACCATAGCTTTAGCCACCTCGGCATATGATTTCTTTCCCTTTCCTTATATAGCTGAGCGCTTTCACCCCTTCACTGAAAGGAAGCCTTTTAGGGCTTCTCTTTGGCAGAATCCAAGCTGCCAGCATCACTGCTCTTGCACGTTGGGGCCATTATGCAGAAAAAGGCGGGTGAAAATCACAAGCACTGCAATAGTGGAACAATGGATCTGTTAACCAAGACTAAGTGACTAAGAGCAGGAGAGGCGGGCGCAGGGACATTCACACACTGGGTGGGACAGAGCAGGACGGCACAAGATTCGTCATGAGGCTCAGAACTCACCCAAGTTAACACTGATGAGCTGCTTATTTCTGAAACTCCCCATTTGTTATTTTAGGAATATGGTTGACTGTGGGTAACTGACACCAAGGAAAGGAAAACCATGGATAAGGAGAAATGACTGTACTCTCATCTTTTCCTAGGTTAAAAAGACTTGTATTTTTTATTTCTCTCTAAATCATCATTTCTCTTTTGACAAGCACGTAGCAAGCTATTACAATAGCCCAGAGAAGAAGTGATAGTGATACGGGTCTAAATTAAGACAGTGATCGAGGGAAGGAGAAAGGGATGGAGGTGTAGGGAAAACATAGAAAGATTTGTTTGGAAAAAAATAAAATAAATGCAAATTGACTCTCCTTTGAAGGAAAGATAGACAAAAGCAGCAAATATCCATTTATACCTTCTTAAAAATTTGAATGCTTAAAAATGAAGTCAGAAAGAGAAAAACAAGTACCATATATTAACGCATATATGTGGACTCTAGAAAAATGGTACATGTGAACCTATTTTCAAAGCAGAAACAGAGACACAGACATAGAGAACAAACATAGCAAGGGGAGAAAGCAGGGATGGGGTGGGAGGAATTGGGAGATTGGGATTAACCTCGCTACACTATTGATTCTATGTATAAAATAGATAACTAATGGAAACCTACTGTGTAGCTCAGGGAAGCCTACTCGATGTAAATGGAAAGGAGATCCAAAAGAGGGTATATATGTATCCGTGTGGCTGATACACTTTGCTGTACAGTAGAAACTAACGCAACAGTGTAAAGCAAATATACTCCAATAAAACTTTTAAAAAATGCATCAGTGTTCACCCACTAAAATGATACTAAATAGCCTAACATTTGTTAAACCACAAAAGTAGTCATCTCACAAAACTCCATTCAAGAGGGACAGATAAGGAAAAAGGGAAACAGAACAAGAGCTATCTACTTATGCCATATAAGCAAGATACAAATGTGTAAGCTATACTGGTGAACTAGGAAACAAACAGGACATTATTCTCTCCTATACAAAATGTCATTGTTAAACGACTGGTGTACTAACTATAGCTATAAATCATGGTAGGGGTAGAATAGCTTAATTAAATGGTCAGATTAGAAATCCTACTACGAGGTTAAGGACAGAGAGATAATTTTAAGGGAGTTTGGGAGACTGTTGTAAGCTAATGACCACTCAAGAATCCAGTAACCTAGCAACAATCTACACTACTTCGAAGGAAGACCAGGTGCATCCAAGTGCCAGACACACTTAAGCCACAACCCCTGATAGTTAAAACACAAGACGACAGATATGGGGTCTGAATCTGGTTACATGAAGTCGGGGAGTTAACAGTCCTTGGAGAGAAGCATTTCTGTCTGTAGCCTAGCCAGGAATATAGGTGAAAGGGGAAAGAACACGGTGAAAGGGGACATTATATCAAAACCTGAGATGAATTATCATATTTAAGTGTATGTTACCACCCTTCTGCTAATACATATACAATTTACATAGCACCCTGATTGTCCTGGTTAGACCATATAAGAGTCAAAGGAGGGTCTAATGACAGAAACTTGACATCTACCTAAAAATGAGGAAGAAGGTGGTCTTCTCCCCTCCCCACTTCTTCTTTGACTATAAAAACATAACCCTCTTTGTTCTTAGAGCTGCAGTCTCTTGCCTGCCCACTTCTATTAACATCTCTCACAAGCGACCTGTGCAAATAAACTCATTCTTTGCCTGAAGCTTTGCCTCATGCTAAGTTCTTTTTGTGATGAGACAAACGTGAATTTCAGTAAATCTTGATGCCAGGTGAGCAGTTTTAAACAAAAGACAGTGGGCTCAAGTTCCCTCCTAGTCAGGGATTGTGGGGTCAAGTGCCAGTCTGAGCTTTGGTTGGGTTCGAGTCCCAGTGAGTGAAGTTCCTGCTACACAGCGTGGATGCTCTTCCACTGCCCTCTTGGTGAAGCCATATCCCAAGACAGTTACAAAAGCAATCCAAGCCCAGCCAATGGCTAAGCACTGTCGTAAGTATCCAGTGACACATACCCTCCTGTGAAAAGTAAGCTAACTCGGCTAAGAGCTCTTTTTGTCGGAAAGGAGATTTGCTGAGGAGTGAAAACTTTAGTTGCAAGGACAGAGCAAGCAAGACCTGTCCTACCTTTGACCAGAGGCCTGTGCCTGGCCATGACTCAACCTCTGAATCAAAAGACCTGAATCAATTTGACCTCAAAAGAGGTCAAATGAGAGTTGACTGTTCACGACTGACCCAGAGGCCTTATACGGAGCTGGTAACCCCAGGCTGAGCTCTCTATATGTCATCTGCTAAAGGCGCAAGGTTGCTAAGTTTTGTATTCCAGCCCACAGGTGACGCCTCACTATCAGGAAAAAGGACTTTATAGTGAGACTTAAGTTCTGGAGTCCTCTAACAATGAGGTCAGGGCTTACTATTCTGACCCTTGACACATCCTTGCTAGACTCTTTCCTATTCTGTTATCCTCACTTTCCTTAAAGTAGTTGTTTCCTGAACAACATTCCTGCCATAAATCACTTAACCCAAACCCCTGCCTCAAGATCTTCTGGGAAATCTGACCTAAGACAAATGGGTTAAAAACAAGATGACTGGTTTCAAAGAAAAATTGGCAAGAGATTTTTAGCAAGAGAACATTATTTAGTGCTGATATTCATAATCCTAACAATACTGGAAGAAAAAGAGATGCTTCTGTTTGATTAGGTCTAAAGATAACATGATGGTCCAACTGAGAAGTGTTAGGTACTAATTATCCAAGACAACAGCAACTTCACATCAGCAAAGCCAGCTAACAACTGCATGCTATTTTCCTTTGCAACTCTATCTCCAGTTATATACCACACCATTTATTTGCATGTCATTAAGTATGTGACCTTGGGAAAAAGTTACTTAATCTTTCTGATCCCCAGTTTCCCTGTCAGTACTGAAACCATAATCACAGAAAACTAGCCACTCTTATCACATGGACCTCAGCCTGGTCTAACTTAATGAAACTAAGCCATGCCATGTGGGGTCGCCCAAGACAGGTTGGTCATGGTGGAGAGGTCTGAGAGAATGTGGTCCACTGGAGAAGGGAATGACAAACCACTTTAGTATTCTTGCCTTGAGAACCCCATGAACAGTATGGAAAGGCAAAATGATAGGATACAGAAAGAGGAACTCCCCAGGTCAGTAAATGCCCAATATGCTACTGGAGATCAGTGGAGAAAAACTCCAGAAAGAATGAAGGGATGGAGCCAAAGTAAAAGCAATACCCAGCTGTGGATGTGACTGGTGATAGAGGCAAGGTCCAATGCTATAAGAGCAATATTGCATAGGAACCTGGAATGTCAGGTCCATGAATCAAGACAAATTGGAAGTGGTCAAACAAGAGATGGCAAGAGTGAAGGTCGACATTCTAGGAATCAGTGAACTAAAATGGACTGGAATGGGTGAATTTAACTCCATGACCACTATATCTACTACTGCGGGCAGGAATCCCTCAGAAGAAATGGAGTAGCCATCATGGTCAACAGAAGAGTCTGAATGCACTACTCGGATGCAATCTCAAAACTGACAGAATGATCTCTGTTTGTTTCTAAAGCAAACCATTCACTATCACAGTAATCCAAGCCTATGCCCCAACCAGTAATGCTGAAGAAGCTGAAGTTGAATGGTTCTATGAAGACCTACAAGACCTTTTAGAACTAACACCCACAAAAGATGTCCTTTTCATTACAGGGGCCTGGAATGCAAAAGTAGGAAGTCAAGAAACACCTGGAGTAACAGGCAAATTTGACCTTGGTGTGCAGAATGAAGCAGGGCAAAGGCTAATAGAGTTTTGTCAAGAGAACACACTGGTCATATCAAACACCCTCTTCCAACAACACAAGAGAAGACTGTACACATGGATATCACCAGATGTTCAACACCAAAATCAGATTGATTATATTCTTTGCAGCCAAAGATGGAGAAGCTCTATACAGTCTGCAAACACAAGACTGGGAGCTGACTGTGGCTCAGATCATGAACTCTTTATTGCCAAATTTAGACTTAAATTGAAGAAAGTGGGGAAAACCACTAGACCATTCAGGTATGACCTAAATGAAATCCCTTATGATTATACAGTGGAAGTGACAAATAGATTTAAGGGACTAGATCTGATGGACAGAGTGCCTGATGAACTATGGACAGAGGTCCGTTACATTGTATAGGAGACAGGGATCAAGACCATCCCCAAGGAAAAAAGATGCAAAAAGGCAAAACTGTTGTTTGAGGAGGCCTTCGAATGACCTGTGAAAACAAGAGAAATGAAAGGCAAAGGAGAAAAGGAAAGATATGCCCATTTGAATGCAGAGTGCCAAAGAAGAGCAAGGAGAGATAGGAAAGTCTTCCTTAGCGATCAATGCAAAGAAATAGAGGAAAACAATAGAATGTAAAGACCCGAGATTTCTTCAAGAAAATTAGAGATACCAAGGGTATATTTCATGCAAAGACGGGCTCAATAAAGGACAGAAATGGTAGGGACCGAAGAGAAGCAGAAGATATTAAGGAGGGGTGGCAAGAATACACAGAAGAACTGTACAAAAAAGATCTTCATGACCCAGATAATCACAATGGTGTGATCACTCACCTAGAGCCAGACATCCTGGAATGTGAAGTCAAGTGGGCCTTAGCAAGCATCACTATGAGCAAAGCTATTGGAGGTGAAGGAAGAGTCTCTTGATGAAAGTGAAACAGGAGAGTGAAAAAGTTGGCTTAAAACTCAACATGCAGAAAACTAAGATCATGGCATCTGGTTCCATCACTTCATGGGAAATAGATGGGGAAACAGTGACAGACTTTATTTTTGTGGGCTCCAAAATCCCTGCAGATGGTGATTGCAGCCATGAAATTAAAAGACACTCCTTGGAAGAAAAGTTATGACCAACCTAGACAGCATATTAAAAAGCAGAGATAGTACTTTGCCAACAAAGGTCAATATAGTCAAAGCCATGGTTTTTCCAGTAGTCATGTATGGATGTGAGAGTTGGACTATAAAGAAAGCTGAGTGCTGAACAATTGATGCTTTTGAACTGTGGTGTTGGAGAAGACTCTTGAGAATCCCTTGGACTGCAAGGAGATCCAACCAGTCCATCTTAAAGGGAATCAGTCCTGAATATTCATTGGAAGGATTGATGCTGAAGCGGAAACTCCAATTCTTTGGCGTTTCTACTGATGCGAAAAACGGACTCATTTGAAAAGACCCTGATGCTGGGAAAGATTGAAGGCGGGAGAAGAGGATGATTGAGGATGAGATGGTTGGGTGACATCACCAATTCAATGGACACGAGTTTGAGCACCAGGAGCTGGTGATGGACAGGGCAGCCTGGCCTGCTGCAGTCCATGTTGTCGCAAAGAGTTGGACACCACTGAACGACTGAACTGAACTGAACTGAATGGTATTCTGGAAACCAGGTATAGTTTCCTAAGGTGATTTGACATTCTCAGTACCTCTCACTTTGGTTTTAAGCCACTGAAGTTGCCGTTCCTGATCTCTCCCATCTTTGGTTTTGCTCAGATAAACAACTTCAGGTCAAGTCCATTCCATGACAAACTCATTCACTCACTGATACTTATTCATTCAGATATTTATCATTTGGCCGGTGAGATTCTATGTGCAAGAATCCCGTTAGACTCAGTGAATACAATGGGGAACAAAACTGACAAAGTCCCTACTCTTACATTTGGGGGTGGGATGGGCAAAAAGCAGGTACATGAAGAGGCTAACTAGAAAATTTCCAGTAGGCACCATGAAGAAAATAAAGAAGCATTGGTTGAGAGGGGCTGGCTGGTGGCAAAAGAGGATGGTTAAAATTAGGTTTTGCAGGTTAAGGAGGGACTCTCAGAGGAACTGACTTCTTATTCTATAAACTTGTCAAAGAACTGTAGAAACTGACAAGCTTTAGGGGAAGAGTGTATACCGCAAAAGTCCAGCCACAGTGCATTGGTTATTTTAGTGTATTTGTCCCACTGGCTTAAATCTACATGAAATACACAAACCAAGGATATCCTAGGTTTTTTTTTGTTTTTTGTTTTTTTTAAAGAGCTCAAATCTCCTTGATGCCACATATTTTATCTGGGTTGCAGTGTGCTTTGTAAACATAAAAGATAAGATGACTTGGCCACCTGAAATGCTTTGTTCCTTGAGAAGAAATCATTCTCTCTTTTTCCTTCCCTTTGGCATATTGATTACTCATTAATCCAGCAAAACAAAGGATTAATTAATCTCCATGGTTCAATGAAGAATAAATTACCACAGTTTAAAATGGGACTGATCCAATATTACAAATTGGAGGAAATGTTGCTCACACTCTCTCTTCATTTACTTCTCCAACACTAATCTCCAGAGAATGGTCCTGAAAAACTGGATTTCCTTTGCATGATATTTTGTACTTTTGCACCTTCTTTAGAATTCAGCCTCTCGAAAAGAGCTCATTGCTTTCCCCAAACCCCACTTTATTCCCAAAAACAGAAAGAGTACCATTGTTTTTTAAGAGTGCTTTAGACATATCACGTATTGGAAACAACATTTTCCTGCAGAGAAAACAATTTGAATAGCCAGTTTCTCTAAACAGAAAATAATACAACAGTCACATACATTCAGGCATTTACATAATTGTTCAATTATTTCCCCTGGCAAATGGAAAGGACTCATACATATCCCATTCAGTCAGGATGCCTCCGGAAACTACAAAACAGAAGGTATAGTCTCTGAGCATTTCAGGGGAAAAAAAAAATGGTGTGTTTTCTAAAGTCATTTTGTTGGTTCTAAATTGAGTTTTTTTCAGAGCTATAATAGAAATCTAATGTCAGATTCTCAGAATGAACTAAGGGGCAGATTCTACAACTTTGGGGAGAATTCTGCCATTTAAATAGTCAATATCAAGGATATGATACCCACCCCCCCTCAGTATCCTCTACTCATTTTTGTTGCAATTATATCAGTTTAAAGGAATTGTGCACCTAGATTTGGTCTCTGGATTCTTAACCAAAATTCCTAGAAAGAGGTAGTGAGATAGGAAAGACACAGGGCACAACCTTTAAAAGAATGGCATGGCTCAAAGATACAAGATAAACTGATTAGAACCAACAAGGTACAAGATGGAGGAGAAATCAGACTAGGGGAAGTGCTGGTGTGCAGGATGGTTGGCCACCAAAGAGGGCCCTAGGCATTCTGGGATGCACCCATAGTCACATGACCCACAGACACCTTTGTGAAGGAGAGTGTTGCTGTTCTTCAGTTGATAAGTCTTGTCTGATTCTTTGTGACCCCATGGACTGAATGAAGCAAGCTAGACTCCCCATACCACTATCTCCAGAGTTTTCTCAGATTCATGTCCATTGACTCGGTGATGCTATATAACCATCTCTTCTTCTGTCGCCCCCTTTTCCTCCTGCATTCAATCTTTCCCAGCATTAGGGTCTCTTCCAAGGAGTGGGCTCTTTGCATCAGGTGGCCAAAGTGTTGAAGTGTTAGCATCAGTCCTTCCAATGAATATTCAGGGTTAACTTTCTTTCAGTCCAGTTTAGTCATGTCCAACTCCTTGTGATGCCATGGACTGTAGCACACCAGCCTTCTCTTCCCTCACCATATCCCAGGGTTTACTCAGACTCATGTCAGTTGGGTCGGTGATGCCATCCAACCATCTCATCCTCTGTCATCCCCTTCTCCTCTTGCCTTCAATCTTTCCCAGCATCCAGGTCTTTTCCACTGAATTAGTTCTTCGCATCATGTGGCCAAAATATTGGAGTTTCAGCTTCAGCATCTATCCTTCCAATGAATATTCAGGACTGATTTCCTTTAGGATGGGCTGTTTGGATCTCCTTGCAGTCCAAGGGACTCTCAAGAATCTTCTCTAACACCACAGTTCAAAAGCATCAATTCTTTGGTGCTTAGATTTCTTTATAGTCCAAATCTCACATCCATACCTGACTACTAGAAAACCATCGCTTTAACTAAATGGACCTTTGTAGGCAAAGTAATGTCTCCTTTTTTTTAATATGCTGTCTAGGTTGGTCATAGCTTTTCTTACAAGGAGCAAGTGTCTTTTAATTGAATGGCTGCAGTCACCATCTGCAGTGATTTTGGAGCCCACAAAAATAAAGTCTGTCACTGTTTCCACTGTTTCCCCCACCTATTTGCCATGATGCAGCAGGACCAGATGCCATGATCTTAGTTTTCTGAATGTTGAGTTGTAAGCCACCTTTTCCCTCTCCTCTCTGACTTTCATCAAGAAGCTCTTCAGTTCTTCTTTGCTTTCTGCCATAAGGGTGGTGTCATCTGCATATCTGAGGTTGATATTTCTCCCAGCAATCTTGATTCCAGCTTGTGCTTCTTCCAGTCCAGCGTTTCTCATGATGTACTCTGCATAGAAGTTAAATAAGCAGGGTGACAATATACAGCCTTGACATACTCCTTTCCCGATTGGGAACCACTCTGGGTTCCATGTCCATTTCTAACTGTTGCTTCCTGACCTGCATACAGTATTCTCAAGAGGCAGGTCAGGTGGTCTGATATTCCCATCTCTTGAAGAATTATCCAGAGTTAGTTGTGGTCCACACAGTCAAAGGCTTTGGCATAGTCAATAAAGCAGAAGTAGATGTTTTTCTGGAACTCTCTTACTTTTTCGATGATCCAGCGGATGTTGGCAATTTGATTTCTGGTTCCTCTGCCTTTTCTAAATCCAGCTTGAACATTTGGAAGTTCACAGTTCATGTACTGTTGAAGCCTGGCTTGATTTTCTTTAGGACTGAATATTCAGGGTCGATTTCCTTTAGTACTGACTGCTTTTATCTCCTTGCTGTCCAAGGGACTCTCAAGCATCTTCTCCAGGGCCTCAGTTAGAGAAGATTCATTCTTCGGTGTGCTGCCTTCTCTACGGACGAACTCTCCCCTCCATACATGACTATTGGAAAGACTAGAGTTTTGACTATAGAGGCCTTGGTCAACACAGTGATGTCTCTGCTTTGTTTACGCTGTCTAGATATGTCACAGCTTTTTTTCCAAGGAACAAGTGTCTTTTCATTTCATGGGAACAGTCACCATCTGCAGTAATTTTGGAGCTCAGGAAAACAAAATCTATCACTGCTCCCAATGTTTCCCCTTCTATTTTCCATGAAGTAATGGAACCAGATGCCATGATTTTGACTTTTTGAAAGCTGAGTTTCAAGCCAGCTTTTTCACTCTCCTCTTTCACCCTCATTAAGAGGCTCTTTAGTTTCTTCACTTTCTGGCATTAGAGAGGTATCATTTGCATATCAGAGGTTATTGTTATTTCTTCTGGCAATCTTGATTCCAGCTTGAGATTCATCCACCTCAGTATTTCCCATGATGTATTCTGCATAAAAGTTAAATAAACAGGGATATATACAGCCTTATCATATTCCTTTCCCAATTATGAACCAGTCAGTTGTTTCATGTCTAGTTCTAACTGTTGCTTCTTGACTAGTATAAAGATTCCTCAGGAGACAGGTAAGGTGGTCTGGCATTTCTGTCTATTTAAGAATTTTCCAGTTCTTGTGATCCACATAGTCAAAGGCTTTAGCACAGTCAATGTGGCAGATGTTTTTGTGGAATTCCTTTGCTTTCTCTATGACCCAACAATTGTCAGCTATTTGATCTCTGGTTCCTCTGCCATTTATAAACCCAGATTTTACATCTGGAAGTTCTTAGTTCATGTACTGCTGAAGCTTAACTTAAGGGATTTGGAGCACAATCTTGCTAGCATGTGAAATCAGCACAATTGTACAGTAGTTTGAACACTCTTTGGCATTGCCCTTGTTTGGGATTTAAATGAAAACTGACCTTTTCCAGCCCTGTGGCCAGTGCTGAGTTTTCCAAATTTGCTGACATATTGAGTATAGCATTTTTATAATATAATATTTTAGGATTTTATCTAGCTCATCTGGAATTCTGTCATCTCCACTAGCTTTGTTCATAGTCATGCTTTTGAAGGCTCACTTTACTTCACACTCCAGAATGTTTGGCTCTAGGTCAGTGATCACACCATCATGGTTATCCTGGAGTTAAGATCGTTTTTGTATAGTTCTGTGTATTCTTGACAACTCTTCTTAATCTCTTCTGCTTCTGTTAGGTCTTTACACTTTCTGTCCTTCATCCTGCCCATCCTTGCATGAAATGTTCCCTTGATAGCCTCAGTTTTTGTTAAAAGATATCTCATCTCTCCCATTCTATTGTTTTCCTCTATTTTTCTTTTTCTTTTCTTTTTTTTTTTTTTTTTTTTNTTTTTTTTCATTGTTCACTTAGGAAGGCCTTCTCTCTCTTTCATATTATTTGGAACTCTACATTCAGTGGGATATATCTTTCCTTTTCTGTCTTGCCTTTTGCTTCACTTCTTTTCTCAGCTAATTATAAAGCCTCCTCAGACAACTGCTTTGATTTATTGCATTTCTTTTTGGGGGATGGTTTTGGTCTCTACCTCCTATATGATGTTACAAACCTCTGTCCATAGGTCTTCAAGGCAATTTGTCTACCAGATTTAATCCTTTGAATCTATTTTTCATCTCCACCATATAATCATAAGGGATTTTATTTAGGTCATGTCTGAATGGCCTAGTAGCTTTCCCTACTTTCTTCAATTTAAGCCTGAATTTTGCAATAAGGAGCTGAGCCACAGTCAGATACAGGTCTTATTGTTGCTGACTGTATAGAGCTTCTTTATATTCGGCTACGAAGAATATAATCAATCTGATTTCAATGTTGACCATCGGAGACATCCGTTTGTAGAATTGTCTCTTGTGTTGTTGTAAGATGGTGTTTGCTGTGACCAGGGTGTTCTCTTAACAAAACTCTGTTAGTCTCTCCCTTGCTTCACTTTGTACTCCAAGGCCAAACTTGCCTGTTAATCCAGATATTTCTTGACTTTCTACTTTTGCTTTCCAGTCCCCTATGATGAAAAGGACATCTTTTTATTTTTGATGTTAGTTCTAGAAGGTCTTGTAGGTCTTGACAGAACCAGTCAACTTCAGCTTCTTCAGCATTAGTGGTTGGGGCATAGACTCAGATTACTATCATGGTGAATGGTTTGCCTTGGAAACAAACTGAGATCACACTATCGATCTTGAAATTGCACCCAAGTATGCATTTCAACTCTTTTGTTGACTATGAGGGCTACTCCATTTCTTCTAAGGGATTTTTGCCCACAGTAATGGATATAATGGTCATCTGAATTAAATCGCCCATTCCCATTCATTTTAGTTTAGTGATTCCTAAGATGCTGATGTTTGCTCTTGCCATCTACTGCTTGCGCATGAGTGCTAAGTTGCTTCAGTCATGTTTGACTCTTTGCAACCCCATGGACTGTAGCCCACCAGTCTCCTCTGTCCATGGTATTCTCCAGGTAAGAATATTGTACATTCCTTCTCCAGGGGATCTTCCAACCCCAGGGATCAAATTCATGTCTCTTATGTCTCCTGAATTGGCAGGTGGGCTCTTTAGCATGAGGACCACCTGGGAAGTTCATCTGCTGTTTGACCATGCCCAGTTTACTTTGATTCATGGACATAATATTCCATGTTCTTATAAAATATTGTTCTTTATAGCATCAGACTTTACTTTCACAAGCAGACACATTTACAACTGAGCATTTCCATTTTGGCCCAGCTGTCTCATTCTTCCTGAAGCTATTTAACTGCCTTCTATTCTTCCCTAGTAGCATACTGGACACCTTCTGACCTGGGGGACTCATCTTCTGGTGCTATATCTTTTTGCCTTTTCATATTGTTCATGGGAGTTCTTGTGGCAAAAATACTGGAATGTTGCCATTCTCTCCTCCAGGGGACCATGTCTTGTCAGAATCCTTCCCTATGACCTGTCCATCGTGGGTGGCCCTGCATGGCATGGCTCATAACTTCATTGAGTCATGCAAGGCCCTTCACCATGACAAGGCAGTGATCCATGAATGGGATGAATGAGAGTAATGCTCACTAAAATGCTCCCCTCTCTGTGGCTTTGTGCTCAGATGGACTTAGATCAGAACCTATTCTGATAGCTAAACAAGGTGTGGGGAAGAAGTCTGTAAGCCTCAATCTCCATATCTGTAAGATGACACTGAGAACAACTGCCTTCCTCAGGGTTTTTTGAAAGTTAAATTAAATAGTGGCTGAAAATCACTCAGCATAGTGTCTCATTTTTATAGCAGTTTGTATAGGTCTGACTTTCAGACAGAAAAGAATCTGCATGGAGGTTCACCTACACCTATGTTTTAGAAATACTAAATCATTCCAACAGCATTAGGATTCCAACAGCAGGTCCAAAGATATTCTCAACAGGTAACAACTTACTGCCTTAGAGTCAAATGTTTGCTTTTATTAAAACGAGCAAAACAAAGGTAACGAGGTCCTGCTTTTAGCTGAGCATTGGTGGGAACATAATTATAACCAAGCTCCATGAATCTGACTGCCAATTTCAAGCTAGATTTTATGGAAGTGTATGTACATCCTGCTGTCCCGCTTGGAACACAGATAACATTCAAATGCAGCAGCACTAAAATTCAGAGATCCACCCAGAGGCCCACAGAACAAAAGCACCTTCAGGATACAGACCATAAGCCTGGAATCCCCACAACCTTGATGCTGGGCTTTGGTCATGCTGGACAGGGCTGTCTCTGCTTTCTGATCTAATCAACTTCAGAGAGATTGTGAAGCTGACAGCTATATCAGAGCAAGCAAAAAAATAGATTCAGAACAAAGGGGAGATCCACCTCTCTAGGGCAGTGCCCTCTGGAACATAAGCTAAGCTTCAGGGGAATATATAAATATTTCATTCACTATTTTGTATGACATTCCTTCCATGATTTATATACGTCCGACCCATTACTTTAAAATGTACATTAATGTCCCCTCTCTGTGGTGTCTCCTCTATCTGCCCATCTCTCATTTGTTGAGCCAGGGGAAGTGGAACCTTATGTAGACTCTGTGTCTGTCCTGTATAACATCACAGGGTATCAAGCAGGACCCCGTGGGGCTTCTGGACACAAAAGCCTTCCTGTGTTCCCCATTTCTTGATTACAGGAAATGGGCTTCATTCAGCCTCCAGGACCTTTCCAGTGTTAGGACCTTCCAACTGGCAGGTCTGAATCATTCCTAATCAGGGAAGAGAGAAGTTGCAGAGACAAGGGAGGAGCAGTCAAGAAAGAGCAGCGCAGCCTGGGGTCAGGGTCCTGGTTCCCCCTCAAGGGATATGAGTAGGAACAATATATTTGAGTTGTTTTGCAGGTACTGAAACCCCCACCAGGTGGGAGAAGTAACTGTATGCGGCCCACGAGCCCTGGGACCCCCAGACCAGTCAAAACCAGAAGGTGGATAATGCTGACTCCCGATTACCTCAACACCAGCCATTCAGAAGTGTCCATTAGCTGATCACGCCCCCTTGAACCATTCCTATAAAACTCTTTCCTGCCCCCTTCAAGTCAAGACACACAGCTCTGGGGGGCATGAGTCTGCTGTGACCCCCTTTGCCTGACAAAGCAATAAAGCTATTCATTTCTGCTTCACCCAAAACTCTCTCACTCTGAGATTTAATTCAGTGTCAGGGTACGGAGGCTAGATTCAGTTTTAGTCCCGAAATAGAAACTCATGTATTTTCTTTTTGTAGAAGTGTACCTTGCCTCAGGGGCTTCCCTGGTGGCTCAGCTGGTAAAGAACCTGCCTGCAATGCAGGAGATCCTGGTTCGATTCCTGGGTAGGGAAGATCCCCTGGAGAAGGGATAGGCTACCCACTCCAGTATTCTTGAGCTCTCCTGGTGACTCAGCTGTTAAAAAATCCACCTGCAATGCTAGAGACCTCAGTTCAATCCCTGCTTGGGAGATCCCCTGCAGAAGGGAATGGCTACCCACTCCAGTACTCTGGCCTGGAGAAGTCCATGGACAGAGGAGCCTGGCAGGCTACAGTCCATGGGGTTGCAAAGAGTCGGACACCACTGAGCAACTTTCACTTTCACCTTGCCTTGAAACTGCTGCTTCTTTGGGATGTTTTCTGTATTTTGCTTTCTTTCAGGATATTTGAAAGGGATGAGAGTAGCTTCTGGAAAGATGGCATGAGGAGGAAATGAGACCCTGAATTTTCTATTTTTTTGGCATCTGTAAAGGGACAGTGAGAACTGGGGGGCTGGGTGGGGAGGCAGGTGTGGAGGGAAGAGGAGAGCTGGTGTGAAACTCTTAGAAGGAGCTGAGTCTCCACTGGCTTTAGTCCCTTCCCATCTCACAGCTGGGCCAGAGGCTTCAAGGACATGAAACAGACAGGATCCACGTGGCCTCCAATGACTGACTTTTGTCCTTGCAAATTATAATAAAAACAAATTCTAGTGTTCAAGTGGATTGGAATAAATGCAATATATGATTAAGTATAATCCCCTAATGATGACCCTACTTAGACTTATAAAGATGTGGGCTAAAACACTACAGGGTACCCAACAAGTCAGGAAACACAGGATTTAAAATATGTCACATTTCTTTAATAAGATGATAACTATGATTTCTGTTAACCTCTAGATATCTTTTCAGGAGAGTAGCTCAAAATTTAAAACAACGGGGGACTTCTCTGGTGGTCCAGTAGCTAAGACTCCACACTCCCAACTCAGGGGGCCTGGGTTCCATTCCTGCTCAGGGAACTAGATCCCACATGTTGCAAGTAAGAGCTCACATGCCAAAACTAAAAAAAAATCCCACATGAAAGATTATTCTGCATGCTGCAACTAACAATAATAATAATAATGATAAAAATCCTGTATGTGCAGCAAAGATCAAAGATCCCATGTGCCTCAACTAACACTGGGTGCAGCCTGTGTTTGGCTGTATGTATCTATATACATACATAAATAAATAAATGTTTAAAAATAAAGGAAGCATTTTAAAAATCTTAAAAAAAAAAAAGCAATGGGGTCAGTTGCTCATCTGGAAAGAACACAATGGATATATCGTTTTCCCCAGTACCAGGTATTCTGGAAACTCGTAAGTGATCCCGGCCCCTCCACTATTAATGTGAAAGGGCGGCACTGATGGAGAACAAATGCTCCGGAGTTCGATGTGTTTTCACTAATTCAGCAAAAGGTTGCCATGCAGGTAGGTCCCCGACCAGGCTGCTCTCCTGTTAGTCCCTTGCAGGCCCTTAGCCCCCAAAAGAGGAGTGCCTTGGTGCACAGACTCTGTTTCCCAGGCTCCTGGGCCTGCTGGCTTCTGCCTGGCTTCCATCTGGCTGGAGACTGGACAGCAAGGAGGAGAAAAACATCAGTCCCTCCCTCTTCCTCACTTTTGGAGATTTTTCGATCAGCAAGGAGCTTCTCTGGTGTTTCAGCTCCTACCACTTGGCATTGGCACCATTGCGGGGTCACAGCAAAGTTTCCCCATCTGCCTCGGCCAGGGGCTGACAGTCTCACAGGGTCACGTTTGGTTCCTTGGTTCTCGCATCGTCTATGTGGTAAATTCTCTATGCCATGATCTTTTTTTTTTTAGCATAGATTCTGGACTCTCACATATAGAGCACCATATCATCTACAGAACACTAATTTTTCTTTAATTCATTCATTATTTCTTCTGAACTTGCAGGGGGCAGGTACCATTCTAGTTGCTAAAGAAACTGCAGTGGCTTTTTGTTTGTTTTCAATTTTTTTTAATTAAAAAAAGTTTTTGTTGTTGTTTTTTTGGGCTGCACCAAACCACACATAGGATCCTGGTTCCTTAACCAGGGATCAGATGTGAGCCCCTACCACTGTATGAATGGAGTCTTAACCAGTGGACCACCAGGAAAGTTCCAAGTACTTGACAATTTTAGAAAATCGCTGTGACTGCATTTTGGGGAGCAGGTTAAGGGAGGGCAGGGTGACAGTGGGGAGAAGGAGTCACCTTTGTTGCCAGGTGACTGTGCTGGTGATGGTTGGATAAGGGTGGAGAGGAAGGGCAGCTAAACACCATCAGAAGGGGCAGCACATGGGGTGCTGATGGAAAGGATAAGAGAAGAATGAAACGAAACACTCTTCCAATGTGGCCTATCATAGGGTACTGAATACAGTTTCCTGTGCTATACCGTGCACACATCTGTGCATGCTCACTCGCTCAGTCATGTCCGACTCTTTGCAGCTCCGTGGACTGTAGCCTGCCAGGCTTCTCTGTCCATGGGGATTCTCCAGGCAACAACACTGGAATGGGTTGCCATTTCCTCCTCCAGGGGGCTCTTCCCCACCCGGGATCAAAGCCACATCTCCTGTGTCTCCTGCATTGACAGGCAGAATCGTTACCACTGAGCCACCTCGAAGCCCTGTACTATATAGTAGGACCTCATTCATTCATTCTATCTATAAAACCTCAAAATGACTGTGATGTTTGATTGAACATTAGATGGATACTGAACCAGACTCCACTCTGCATCATATTTCTGTGACCTTACTGGAGTTAGCTTTCTTTTCTGGAGAAGCCTCCATACATGAATATTAACCAGTATAAAATATAAACAAATATTTGTTTCATTCCCCAATGTGTTAGTTTGAAAACTTTCAAACCTCTGGGAATGTTACAAGGACAGTTCTATAAACATCCACATTTTACTTTGCCTGGGTTCACCCTGTTAAATATTTTGCTACATCTATTTTGTCTTACCTCACTTTCTCTCTCTGAACTCCCACACAGGTACATACACAGATTTTTACTGAAACATTTAAAAGACGCAGCGAATGCCACTTTCCCTCTTGATTATTCAGCATAAATCTCTGAAGAACAAGGACCTTCTGTAGAGCTGTACGATTCACTCCTAAAAATTTTCACTTTCACGTGACATTCCAATCTAACATACAGCCCCTATTCAGATTCCCTGATATTCCTCAAAAACAACAACAAGAACAACAACAACAAAAACACTGTTCCACATAGCCCTAGTTGTTGTTTAGTCACTAAGTGTGACCCTTTTTCCGACCCCATGGGCTACAGCCCGTCAGACTCTGTCCGTGGGATTTACTGAGCAAGAATACTGCAGTAGGTTGCCATTTCCTTTTCCAGGGGATCTTCCCAACCTGGGGATCAAACCAGAGTCTCCTGCATTGGCAGGCAGAGTTTTTACCACTGAACCACCAGCAAAGCCCTCTCTGACCTTGCACGCACGTGTGCGAAGTCACTTCCAATGTGTCTGACTCTTTGGAGCCCAGGGACTGTAGCCCGTCAGGCTTCTCTGTCCATGGGATTCTCCAGGCAAGAATACTGGAGTGGGGTGCCATCCCCTTCTCCAGGGGATCTTCCCGACCCAGGGATCAGACCCATTTCTCTTACGGCTCCTGCACTGGCTGCTGCTGCTAAGCCGCTTCAGTCATGTCTGACACTGTGCAACAGGTTCTTTACAACTAGCTCCACCTGGGAAGCCCTTAGGGAACTAAAAACAAACAAACAAACAAACAGGAAACTGAACTTCCAGTAGTGAAGGATTACTTGGCTCTCATCTGTTCAGTTCAGTTCAGTCACTCAGTCGTGGCCGACTCTTTGCAATCCCATGAATCGCAGCACGCCAGGCCTCCCTGTCCATCACCAACTCCCGAAGTTCACTCAAACTCATGTCCATCGAGTCGGTGATGCCATCCAGCCATCTCATCCTCTGTTGTCCCCTTCTCCTCCTGCCCCCAATCCCTCCCAGCATCAGAGTCTTTTCCAGTGAGTCAACTCTTCACATGATGTGGCCAAAGTATTGGAGTTTCAGTTTTAGCATCAGTCCCTCCAATGAACACCCAGGATTGATCTTCTTTAGAATGGACTGGTTGGATTTCCTTGCAGTCCAAGGGACACTCCAGAGTCTTCTCCAAAACCACAGTTCAAAAGCATCAATTCTTCAGCGCTCAGCTTTCTTCACAGTCCAACTCTCACATCCATACATGATCACAGGAAAAACCATAGCCTTGACTAGACGGACTTTAGTCAGCAAAGTAATGTCTCTGCTTTTGAATATGCTATCTAGGTTGGTCATAATTTTCCTTCCAAGGAGTAAGCATCTTTTAATTGTATGCCTGCAATCACCATCTGCAGTGATTTTGCAGACCCCAAAAATAAAGTCTGACACTCTTTCCACTGTTTCTCCATCTATTTCCCATGAAGTGATGGGACCGGATGCCATGATATTCGTTTTCTGAATGTTGAGCTTTCAGCCAACTTTCTCACTCTCCACTTTCATTTTCATCAAGAGGTTTTTTAGTTCCTCTTCACTTTCTGCCATAAGGGTGGTGGCATCTGCATATCTGAGGTTATTAATATTTCTTCTGGCAATCTTAATTCCAGCTTGTGCTTCTTCCAGCCCAGCATTTCTCATGATGGACTCTGCATAGAAGTTAAATAAGCAGGGTGACAATATACAGCCTTGACGTACTCCTTTTCCTATTTGGAACCAGTCTGTTGTTCCATGTCCATTTCTAACTGTTGCTTCCTCACCTGCATACAGGTTTCTCAAGAGGCAGGTCAGGTGGTCTGGTATTCCCATCTCTTTCAGAAATTTGCACAGTTTATTGTGATCCACACAGTCAAAGGCTTTGGCATACTCAATAAAGCTGAAGTAGATGTTCTTCTGGAATTCTCTGGCTTTTTCCATGATCCAGCAGATGTTGGCAATTTGATCTCTGGTTACTCTGCCTTTTCTAAAACCAGCTTGAACATCTGGAATTTCACGGTTCATGTACTGCTGAAGCCTGGCTTAGAGAATTTTGAACATTACTTTACTAGTGTGTGAAATGAGTGCAATTGTGCGGCAGTTTGAGCATTCTTTGGCATTGTCTTTCTTTGGGATTGGAATGAAAACTGACCTTTTCCAGGCCTGTGGCCACTGCTGAGTTTTCCAAATTTGCTGGCATATTGAGTGCAGCACTTTCACAGCATCATCTTCCAGAATTTGAAATAGCTCACCTGGAATTCCATCACCTCCACTAGCTTTGTTCATAGTGATGCTTTCTAAGGCCTACTTGATTTCACATTCCAGGATGTCTGGCTCTAGATGAGTGATCACACCATCATGTTTATCTGGGTCGTGAAGATCTTCTTTGTTCAGTTCTTCTGTGTATTCTTGCCACCTCTTCTTAATATCTTCTGCTTCTGTTAGGTCCAGACCACTTCGGTCCTTTATCGAGCCCATCTTTGCATGAAATGTTCCCTTGGTATCTCTAATTTTCTTGAAGAGATCTCTAGTCTTTCCCATTCTGTTGTTTTNTTTGCATGAAATGTTCCCTTGGTATCTCTAATTTTCTTGAAGAGATCGCTAGTCTTTCCCATTCTGTTGTTTTCCTCTATTTCTTTGCATTGATCACTGAGGAAGGCTTTCTTATCTCTCCTTGCTATTCTTTGGAACTCTGCATTCAGATGCTTAAATCTTTCCTTTTCTCCTTCGCTTTTCAATTCTCTTCTTTTCACAGCTGTTTGTAAGGCCTCCCCAGACAGCCATTTTGCTTTTTTGCATTTCCTTTCCATGGGGATGGTCTTGATCCCTGTCTCCTGTACAATGTCATCAACCTCCTTCCATAGTTCATCAGGCACTCTATCAGATCTAGGCCCTTAAATCTATTTCTCACTTCCACTGTATAGTCATAAGGGGTTTGATTTAGGTCATACCTGAATGGTCTAGTGGTTTTCCCTACTTTCTTCAATTTAAGTCTGAATTTGGTAATAAGGAGTTCATGATCTGAGCCACAATCAGCTCCTGGTCTTGTTTTTGCTGACTGTATAGAGCTTCTCCATCTTTGGCTGCAAAGAATATAATCAATCTGATTTTGGTGTTGTCCATCTGGTGATGTCCATGTGTAGAGTCTTCTCTTGTGTTGTTGGAAGAGGGTGTTTGCTATGATCAGTGTGTTCTCTTGACAAAACTCTATTAGCCTTTGCCCTGCTTCATTCTGTACTCCAAGGCCAAATTTGCCTGTTACTCCAGGTGTTTCTTGACTTCCTACTTTTGCATAATGAAAAGGACATCTTTTTGGGGTGTTAGTTCTAAAAGGTCTTGTAGATCTTCACAGAACCGTTCAACTTCAGCTTCTCAGCATTATTGGTTGGTGCATAGGCTTGGATTACTGCGATATTGAATGGTTTGTCTTGGAAATGAACAGAGATCATTCTGTCATTTTTGTAGCCTCTTTTAATTGAACATAAAACTTTTTATTTTTATTTTTTGGTTTTGAACAGTCCAAACCCATTAAAAGCTCCTCATTAGAGATTTGTCTGATTGTTTCCTCATGATTGGGTTGAAGGCAAACTTCGTTTGGCAGGACTTTGTTTGTTTGTTTTGGTAGTAATCCTGCCCTTCCTAGAGTATCAGTCAAGAGGCACCTGGATCTGATTATGGGTGATGCTATGTTTGATCACTTAGTTAAGAAAGTGGCTTTTGGTTTTAACCAACACAATTCCTTTTGCTGTTGTTGTTGAATATTTATTTATTTTTTGGCTCCACCAGGTCTTAGTTGCAGCATGCAGGATCTTTATTCACTGCACTGGAATGCTTAGCGTGGCATGTTTGATCTAGTTCCCTAACGGGCTCTCTGTACAGGGAGCTTTGAGTCTTAGCTACTGGACTCCCAACACTTAACAGCCTTTGCCAGCCTCTTCCAACTTTAACTCTTCTTTAAATTAGTCTCTTATTGCTATTCAAAATGTGGGAGTCACCACTCTACAGAATGCATAAAAAATGTCCACTCCCTTTAAGAACTTTATATTCAAGGTGGATGGCTATTTGGAACTATGAGGAAATCAGTAACAGCGACAATGAAAGATGACACCGTGTGTGTGTGTCACTCATCTTAAACAAGCTATTGGAGCCAGTTTCCGTCAGTGAGACTTCCTTGGGAGAAAAGTCAGACATAGTGTGAGCAGAAAATGATATACAGGCCTGTATTTCAATGATCACAGAAGGTGGATTCTTCCATGCATAGTGTCAATCATTTGCTTGAAATAAATGCCCCTAGCTAATTTTGGGAAAGAAAACTTACATGTAATGAGCAAATATTTATGCCAGACAAAATACTGGATATTCTTATATTTGTTTTCCCAATTAACCCTCAGGAAAATCTTGTTATTTTGTAAGGAACAATGAAGACTCGGGGATATCCTTTACGTTTCAGTAGTCCAAATTCTCAAATGTAATTCTCAGTATCAATTCTCAAATACTCAAGGTTGCTGCTGCTAAGTCACTTCAGTCGTGTCCAACTCTGTGTGACCCCATAGACGGCAGCCCACCAGGCTCCGCCGTCCCTGGGATTCTCCAGGCAACAACACTGAAGTGGGTTGCCATTTCCTTCTCCAATGCATGAAAGTGAAAAGTGAAAGTGAAGTTGCTCAGTCGTGTCCGACTCTTTGCGACCCCATGGACTGCAGCCTACCAGGCTCCTCCGGCCATGGGATTTTCCAGGCAACAGTACTGGAGTGGGGTGCCATTGCAAGGTTAATATGAGCCAATTTAGCATTTGAACCTATGTCTAAAATGCATATACTTTCCAGCTGTGCTAGGCAGCTCCACATAACACATCCTTTAGTGACAATATTTAAAGTCCTCACATTTTTCCTTGATTATAATCATGAAAGGGGATGGAAATAAGTTAAGAAATGAATTAAAATCAGAACTACTTTGCTTTTATTTCATACTTTAAAGAAAGGTGAGAAAAGAAGTTTTTTTCTTTTTTCCTTTCAACTATAATACCTTCTGAAAAATTATAAATAATCACTCAGTGAGAACTGGAATTATAACACTGTAGCTAAAATTTCAATGTGGGTTAAAGTATGTTTTATAATGAATGCAAGTGCTACTTAAATTTTTTTCATAGTTTTCTCTGTAAAATTCTTTCCTATAATTTTTAATTCCTAGAAACAATCCTTGATGGTTGGTCAGTATTGTTAAATCCATTTAAAGATTTAGCATTTAAATCCAAAGTCATTGAGTGGTCTATGGAAAATTGGTTCGTACAATTGAGGGCAGTGGAAAAATTGTCTGAAATAGTATTTTCTCATTCTTTCCAATTACTACAACTGAAATATGGGCCAATGACAACTGAGGAGAACAGTAACTGTTGAACGTTTTCTGTAAAAATCCAGAGACTACACAGAATTAAATAAGACATGGCTCTTATCCTTAAGTGGTTCACGATCTATTTAGCTCTTAATTTCTTGATCCAGGAATAATAACAAGAACTATTTCAACAACATTTCTTTCAACATATTATGTTGGGACTTAGAAATGACATCATGGCATTTCTTCAGTCTTCCTCAACTTTCTCTGTAACTGTGCCTTTTAATACGGATTTTAAGCAAGTGGTGAAGGTAGGAGACTTAAATTATAAAAGTAACTTGAATATTTTCTTAGTGCAATCAGTTTGTTTTTTGAGATTACTTTCTAACATGTTTGGAATATTACAGCTTCATGGGTAACACAACAATAATAAGTTTTAGGCAAATAAAAAAAAAATAACCCTCACTCTTCAAGGTCCTCACCTTTCAATTGTAGAAAATCAGTGCTTTGCAGTCCTTTGATTTTGCTTGTTTTGACTGTTTGTCTTCCTTAGAGCATTAAGATCAGCAAACAGATAAAGTGTTTATAAAATATTAAATTTTTAATTTAAAAATACAGGAATTTTCCCTCAAGGATTTCCAATTCTTTAAAAAATCAGCTTTATGTTTATCATAATATCTTTATTTGATAAGCAAAAAGCCAGGGGTTTTGATATTTGGAAGGAATAAAACCTAGATATGCAGACTATTTGAATAAAACTTCCCAGAGTGACATAATAGTCAGAATGACAGCAGGAGAGAATAGGACAAGAGATAAAGACTAGAGAAAGACAGATGGATTCCTGAATTTCATTCTGGACTTAGCGTTCCTGAAATGCCACCCTTTCTGAAATGCCCCTTATAAACATTAGCATTATTTGAAAACTGAATAAATACAAGAAAACTGAATAGGCATGTTTCAAACAGGAGAAGATATTTGAGTTATATTCCAGCTCAGAAATTATTCAGGTTCTCAGAATTTGGAAAATTCTCTGGTGACCATCATGCCTCTGTAAACAAGGGGATTAGACTAACCTGTCTTCAGCTAAAGTTGGAGTTGAAAAACTTCCTAGAAGCCCATTGCTACTGAGTATAGCATATCTCCATGGCCTAGGAAGAACCTGAGACTCTGTGTGCTTACTTCCTTAGCAGTATGTGTGTGTGTACAGCTTTATATAGAAAATATTAAAACTTCATCATCTTTTATCCTGCAATAAATTTAATTTTGACCTAAGACTATTGGCAATTGATTCTTGGATCTTAAAACTCCCAGTGAGGGACTTCCCTGGTGGTCCAGAGGTTAAGAATCTGCCTTGCAATGCAGGGGACAGGGATTTGATCTGGTTGGTGAGGTAAGATCCCACATGCCGAGGAGCAACTAAGCCTGAACACAGCTACTGAGCCTTCATGCCACAACTAGAGAAGAATTCCACCCACAACTAAGATGCGATGTAGCCAAACAAATAAACCACTCCCTGTCAGCCAGCTGAGCCAGCTCATCCCAAGCACCTCCAGTCATCCCCAAGCTCTCAATAATATGAACAAACGTTTTATGCATTTGAATTTTTGGTTACCACTTAACAATGCCTCCTTAGGATTTTACTAATACGTTTGAGTATGTGTATGTATGTGTCTCAGCAAGTATACCATGAAACGTGATCACCTTTTTCTTTTAGTGTGAAAAGATTCTGAACTGTGAGTAGAGGGGTAAGGAGACAGGTTGTCACTTCAGAGATTTCACTGGATTTTCTGGATGCTTCCAGATCCTCGCTGCTGCAGGAATATTTCGATCAATGGTTTCACACTCACAGGACATGGGCCAGACAGTCCCCAGAGAGCCATCGTTGCAAAGTTATTAAAGAAAGATGAAATCAATACATTCTAAAACCTAACTATTAGAAATGCTCACAGACACAATGCAAATGGGCTCTCTGAATTCTCCATCTTAGCTTCTTTCTCAGCATTTTTACAGACAGGTGTTTTTTTTTTATTTTTTCCTCTCCCTAGTTGAACAAGAAAGAACAAAAGTAGATTCCCCAAAGGAGGAATCATTCGGACTAAGTTCCTTTATGTAGGTCACCTCTGATGTGTTTTTGGTTGCATTTCAACTGCTGAATTCCCCAAGTCAAGCTTTCGGTTCTGATGGCTCTGCACATAAATTCTATTGCTTAAAGAATAATGAAGTTCCCTGTTTGAAAGTTGAAGGATACTATATGTTTCACAGATGCTCAATACATTAATATGTTAGTAGAATGATACAAAATGTTGGAATACTTGACATGGAGGTGTCTCTGGGTTTGTATAATATGTTAACAGGAAACAAGTATTGTTCATTAAGCTAATTTAAGGAGAGTTACTATCACCTATATTCAAATAGGTTGTAAAAGTACATTCTTTGTTGGAGCCGGTGTACCATATACCAGGCCAGCTTCCCTCTTCCCTTCTCCAGATTTATGTCTTGTAAATATCTCTTGAGTCCATGCCCTCTGCTCTATTTCAAATGTCATTGTTTCAGTTCAAACTTTTGGCCACCTATTCTACACTTTCTATCCTCAGATCCATTTTCTACTTTACCATCAAATGTTTCTAAAAAATGCTGCTGCTTCTAAGTCACTTCAGTCATGTCCGACTCTTTGTGACCCCATGGACTGTAGCCCACTAGACTCCTCTGTCCATGGGATTCTCCAGGCAAGAATACTGGAGTGGGTTGCCATGCCCTCCTCCAAGAGATCTTCCTGATCCAGGGATCAAACCCACGTCTCTTATGTCTCCTGCATTGGCAGGTGGGTTCTTTACCACTAGTGCCACTTGGGAAGCCCTTCTAAACAACAGATCTTGTCAATTTACCACTGCTTAAAAATTTTCCCTGTTTCCTTAACTATGAAAAAAAGATGTAAACACCCTGAAACAGCATTCAGAATCTCTGATATCTCATCTTATTATTTTATCTAAGCACGCTAACACTCTTAAGAGGTAGGTGCGTGCTAAGTTTCCTCAGTCGTGTCTGACTCTGCAACACCCTGGACTGTAGCCCGCCAGGCTCCTCTGTCCATGGGATTCTCAAGGCAAGAACACTGGAGTGGGTTGCCATGCCCTCCTCCAGGCATCTTCCCAACCCAGGGATGCAACCCAGGTCCCTTATGTCTCCTTCATTGACAGGCGGGATCCTTACCACTAGCGCCACCTCTGATAATTAGTTGTTAATTTATTTACTCAGCCTCATCCATTTGTGTGTTCATTACATCAGTGAGCAATAAGATGAATGTGCCCTCACTGAAATATTCTGTGCCCAGTAGAATGTAAGCGCCACAAGGGTATGAATTCTGCTTAACTATTTCACTAATATCTACTAGACATCTAGAATCATATGTAAATGAAAACTATCACTGGCCATACCAGTAAACCACTGCAGCCATCCAGCCCTCCTGTTACCCCCACCCTGAAGGTGAGCCCTGAGGGAACTCAAGGCAGAAACACAGTGTCCCCATTGAACCATCACACACTGCAGCCACCCCTAACCCCATGGTGAACCCTGGGAAAGGTCAGGATGAGAGAGCGCAGGATACCGGCCCAGACAGCCGAGGTGCATATCAAAGGAATGCTTTCAGTGAGCCCAGACTCCTGCATCTTCCCATACATGGAAAAATGCTAAATTCCTTAACTTGGGATGTCTGATTTTCTTTAATTAATGGGAATCTTTTGACATTCTGACTACCTGATCTTTGTTTATATCTTAGCCCCTCCCTGCCTTCCCCCAGGTCCTGACTCTCCACCTTGCCTCTTTGGAGCAGACTCTCAGAGTGATTACGATCTGAGATGCTATGTCCTGAAGGCTTAAGTTCTCAGTTTTATCTACCGAATAAAAAACAACTCTCAACTTTTAGCTTATACAGTTTTTTTTAGTTGACACATATTTGGCATTACATAAATGCATAATCTATATTTTTAGAATTAATAAATTCAGCAATACTTGCTGAGTGCTTGTTATGTGTGACATAGACAGCCTGGAATTAGGGATCTGTGATGAAAGCCATTGTCTCTATTTTTAAGAAGGTTGGCCAAGGAAATTGACATTTATAATGAATTCAGTGTGTATCTGTAAGCATCACTCTGGTTTCTGGTTCCTCGCACCTAGGAAGGAGTTAGAATGCACTCATCTGTATACATATTATTGCAAACTCAAGATTCATTAAATGTTTCCCAGATAAATTAAGCTAAGAATGCAATTAGGGCAGAATCTCTGAGGGTTTTGGTAGGGAAATAATTTTCCCCCCACCCTCCCCATGTACGTTGTCGTTGTTCAGTCACTCACCCATGTCCAATTCTTTGCGACTTCATGAACAGCAGCACACTAGGCTTCCCTGTCCTTCACTGTCTGTCTCCTGGAGTTTGCTCTAACTCAGTCCACTGAGTGGTGATGCCATCCAACCATCTCATCCTCTGTTGCCCGCCTCTCCTTTTGCCTCCAGTCTTTCCCAACATCAGGGTCTTTTCCAGTGAGTCAGCTCTTTGCATCAGGTGCAAAGTATTGGAGCTTCAGCTTCAGTATCAGTCCTTCCAATGAATATTCAGGGTTGATTTCCTTTAGAATTGACTGGTTTGATCTCCTTGCTGCCCAAGGGCCTCTCAGAAGTCTTCTCCAATGCCACAAAATGAAAGTATGAATTCTTCAGTGCCCAGCCTTTCAACTCTCACATCCATAGATGACTACTGGTAGCTTTGACTATACAGACCTTTGTCGGCAAAGTGATGTCTCTACTTTTTAATATGCTGTCTAGGTTTGTCTTAGCTTTCCTTCCCAGGAGCAAGCATCTTCTAATTTCATGGCTGGAGGCACCATCCACAGTGATTTTGGAACCCAAGAAAAGAAAGTCTGTCACTGTTTCTACTGTCTCCCCATCTACTTGCCATAAAGTGATGGAACTGGATGCCATGATCTTAATTTTTAAATGTTGAGTTTTAAGCCAGCTTTTTCATTCTCCTCTTTCACCTTCATCAACAGGTTCTTTAGTATCTCTTTGATTTCTCCCATTAAGTGTGGTGTCATTTGCAAATCTGAGGTTACTGATATTTCTCCCAGCAGTCTTGATTCTGGCTTGTGCTTCATCCAGGCCAGCATTTTGCACGATATACTGTGCATATAAGTTAAGTAAGCAGGGTGACAACATACAGTCTTGATGTACTCCTTTCCCAATTTGGAACCAGTCCATGTCTCATTCTAACTGTTGCTTCTCGACATGTATACAGTTTTCTCAGGAGGCAGGTAAGGTGGTCTGGTATTTCCATCTCTTTAAGAATTTGCCACAGTTTGTTGTCCCTTATGCATATCCAGATCCTAATTCCAGGTACCAGTGAATATGTGCATGCACGCCCAGGCACTCAGTTGTGTCCAGTTCTTTTGTGACCCCTTGGACTGTAGTCCGCCAGCCTCTTCTGTCCATGGGATTCTCCAGGCAGGGCTACTGAACAGGTTGCCATTTTCCCCTCCAGGGGATCTTCCTGCCCAAGGATCAAACCTGTGTCTCCTCGTTGGCAGGTAGATTCTTTACCACTGAGCCACCTGGGAAGTCCCAGTGAAAATGCTCCATTAGATGACAAAGGTGGAAAACTGGCAGATGTGATTAACGTTAAGAAGCTGGAGAGGAGGAAATTCACTAGCTTATCCAGGGGAGCGTGTTTTAATCACATGAGGCTTTAAAAGTGGAAGAAGAGGGGAAAGCTGGAGTCACAGAAATAGGGCTTGAGAAGGACGCAGTTTGCCAGCTTTGAAGAAGGAGGCATGGGAAAAGAGCTGAGGAATGTGAAGATTTCTAGAAGCTGGGGACAGCTCTGAGCTGAGTTAACAAGGAAACAGTTTCTACAACTAACTGTAAGGAACTGAGTCCCGCAAGCTGCTGCTCAAATGAGCAGGAAATGGAGCCTCCAGGAGGGAATGGAGCCATCAGCCTGGTGAGACGCTCATCAGACTTTGGACCTACAAGGTCTGTGTTGCTTTAAGCCATTGAGCTTGTGGCAATTTGTTATGGGCAACAACAGAAAACATGCAGAACTCACAATATCCTTGTAAGGCTGGCCAAAGTGACTTACCCTTGGGTTCCCACGACCCGAAAGAAAATGACTATCTTCAAAATTCTGACGGTACAACCTCAACATTTTTTGCAAAGGACATACACAGATACAAAATCAGCTACATTTACAGATAAAACAAAAGTGTTCTTTCAGAATGGAACTTAGATAAAACTATTTTCCAGAACGATGATGGCGTATTGAATCTTAGGACATTGAGTGTCCTAGGACATCAAGTTGTACTATAAAAAAATCTATACATCTGTAGCATTTGAAATGTGTTTCAAATGTTTATGCCATTGAAGACTAACTGTGACTTCAGGGAGATTTCTGAGTTACAGTTTTCCTCTGAGTCAGAGATCAACAGAAAGGGACCACAAACAATGGTCCAAGAATGACATTTTATAGATAGACCTAGAGATTATGACACTAAGTGAAAAAAGTCAGATAGAGAGAGACAAACATCATAGGATATCACACATATGAGGAATTTGAAAACGTGATGCAACTAAACTTATTTACAAAGCCAGAAACGGATTCACGGACACAGAAAACAAATTTATGGTTACCAACTAGGATTTCCCTGGTGGCTCAGATGGTAAAGAATCTCCCTGAAATGCACAGACCTGGGTTTGATCATTGGGTCCAGAAGATTCCCTGAAGAAGGGAATGACAACCCACTTCAGTATTCTTGCCTGGAGAATCCATGGACAGAAGAGCCTGTTAGGCCACAGTCCATGGGATCACAAAGAGTCAGACACAACTAAGTAACTAAGCACAAAGGGGAAAGGTAGGTAGGGATAAATTAAGAGTTTGCATGAATAGATATACACAATTACATAAAAAATAGACAATCAAGAAAGACCTACTGTATAGAACAAGGAATTATATTCAATATTTTATAGTTACCTATAACAGCAAAGAATCTGAATATATATCCACAAAGTCAACAGCATCACCCGATAATGTACTCTGCAGTGGGCCTAAAGATAGTTTTGTAGTTTGAGTGCCTACAATCCTCCATGCAGGCTATCTTCCCTAAGAGGTGGTGTTTTCTAATTCTTACAGTGGAAACAGATATGTGAACAGCGGCTCTGGTTCAGTCTAATAGAGGATAGTGTTGACATTTTACGTTATTGTTTTCAGATACAGAAAAATGAAAAAGGACTCTAAATCTGGGTTTGCAAACGGTGATGCAGTGAAATGAAAGTGGCTTCTGCATCCCAATCTCACAAAACCTTACACAAGTTTTAAGTCTCTGTCCCAAATAGGACCTAAATAAAATTTCAGAAGTTTTAGGCACCCTCCATGGTATATCATACAGTCTTCCTCAAGCTAGAAGGCAAGAAAATGGAAAGTCCCCTCAGAACAATTCCATTGTTCTAAGGATGGACTCCCCTCCAGAATTTTTCTGGTTTGAGTCTTTGTTCAATGCTTTCTTCCTTCCTTTTTAAAAAATACTTATTTACTTGTGTATTTGCTGCATGGGGTCTCAGTTGCGGCACCAGGGGTCTTTGTTGTGTCACGCCATGCATGCATGCCTTCTCTAGTTGTGGTGTGCTGCCTTCGTTGCTCTGAGGAATGTGGGATTTTACTTTCCTAACCAGGGATCAAACCTGAGTCCCCTGTATTGCAGGGCAGATTCTTAACCACTGGACTTTCAGGAAAATCCCTTCTGTTCAGTGCTTTCTGTTAGTTGTTCTTTTACATTTTGCCCAGAGACAAAAAAAGTGCAGTGAACTGTGAGTTGCTCAGTCCTATCTGACTCTTTGTGACCCTGTGGACTGTGGCCCACCAGGCTCCTCTGTCCATGGGATTCTCCAGGCAAGAATTCCCTTTTCCATGGGATCTTCCATACCCAAAGATCCAACCCAGATCTCCTGCACTGCAGGTAAATTCTTTACAGTCTGAGTCCCAGAGGTGAGTGTTATCAATAGAAAGATAGTCTAATGCAAGCTGCTCTGCCATACTGGAAGCAGAAATCATTCCCAGCTTCACTATTGGCAAATGTGTCCAAGTGTCACCGAGGGTCCGGATGGAAGCCTTCTTGCTGGCATATGATCCAATCTAGCATTTTCCTGTATAGTACTGAGCTGTCAGGTTTCAAGAATTAAAAAAAAAAAACAAAACAAAAAAACATGGTCACCCTACTCATAAGAAACATTAGCAAGAAAACTGCATCTTCCAGAAGACAAAACAAGAATAAGGACTCAGGAAATTGCAGAAGAGTTTGCTTCCATCCACCTTCTACCACCTTCTACTTCTAGTTAGGACCAACCTAGACAGCATATTAAAAAGCAGAGACATTACTTTGCCAACAAAGGTCTGTCTAGTCACGCATGCATGCACGCTAAGTCGCTTCAGTCATGTCCAACTCTGTGCAACCCTGTGGACAGCAGCCCACCAGGCACCACTGTCCACAGGATTCTCTAGGCAAGAAGACTGGAGTGGGTTGCCAGTTCCTTCTCCATAATGGTATATTAGTAAGTAAAAGTAAAAAGTCGTTCAGTTGTGCCTGACTCTTCGTGACCCCACAGACTGTAGCCTACCAGGCTCCTCAGTCCATGGAATTTTACAGGCAAGAGCACTGGAGTGGGTTGCCATTTCCTTCTCCACTATCTATCTAGTCAAAGCTATGGTTTTTCCAAAAGCCATGTAAGGATGTGAGAGCTGAACTATAAAGAAAGCTGAGCACTGAAAAACTGATGCCTTTGAACTCTGGTGTTGGAGAAGACTCTTGAGAGTCCCTTGGACTGCAAGGGTATCTAACCAGCCCATTCTAAAGGAGATCAGTGCTGAACATTCATTGGAAGAACTGAGGCTGAAGCTGAAATTCCAGTACTTTGGCCACCTGATGCGAGGAACTGACTCATTTGAAAAAACCCTGATGCTGGTAAAGATTGAAGGTGGGAAGAGAAGGGGATGACAGAGGATGAGATAGTTGGATGGCATCACCAACTCAATGGATATGAGTTTGAGTAAACTCTGGGAGTTGGTGATGGATAGGGAGGCCTGGCATGCTGCAGTCTGTGGGGTTGCAAAGAGTAGGACACAATTGAGCAACTGAACTGAACTGACCTTCTACCCTAGGAGACAGCATTCAGTTTGAAGACACCCTGGAGACAGTAACCTATTTCTATGTTAATTATGATAATACTCTGCCCAAGCACTCTTGGGTTGAAATTTAAGCCCATTCTCTCTCTTATTGTACTTTATATAAATTGATAGTGTGTTCCTTTCTCCCTTAAAATCCCTCTTTATATACTTCAGGAGAATTAGGAAATCTCCTCTTAGCCACATCTTCTAGATTGAATAACCCTAGTTCCTCTCCCTCCAATCAAAAGTACTATTTCACTTCATTTTAATTATTTGCTTTGCTGTCCTTCATGCTGAACAGCATTCCAAATCACTTTTTGAAAGTGTCAACCTGAACTTGTAACCCCGAAACGCCCTTCCTAAGTACACAATCAAGAAAAACAAGTGCCTGTGTCCACACAAAGACTCTGGCAAGAATATTCTTACTGGCTTTAATCAAAGTACCCATCCACAGAAAAATGGATAAAGAGACTGGAAGAGATTCAGACAATGAACTACTACAAAGCTATGAAAATGAAAAGCAAATAAATAATAAATGAAAAAGATCATGGGTGAATTTCAAAATCATGTTGAGTGGAAGAAGCCACACTTCAAGAATGCATTCCACATAATTCCACTTTCACCAAGTAAAACATGGCAAACTCATCCAAGGGGACAGAATTGAAGAGACTGGGTCACCTCTAAATATGTACGTGTGATGCGGGGGCTCAGGGTGGGATGGGTCTCTTTATACTAGAGAAGGGATGAGGGAGCTTCCTGGGGAGGTAAAGATGTTTCTTTAGTTATTTGGCTGTTACATGTCTTAGTTGCAGCATGTTGTAACCAAGAGTTTAACTCTTAGTTACGACGTGTAGGATCTAGTTCCCCCACCAGGGATTAAACCTGGGCCCTCGGCATTGGGAGCTGGAGTCTTAGCCCCTGGGCCACCAGGGAAGTCCCTGGAAAGTTTAATATTGGGATGCGGGTGTTGGTAACATGTGTGTACCCAGTCGCGTATGTATGGATGTGTGTGTGGACCCAGGTGTGCGTGCACGTTTGTCTATGGATGCAAATCAAAGCCAAACACTGTTCAACAAAGAATGTTTTCATGCAGATCCATGAAAACATCAGCAAGACACTTCCAGCTGGGAAAGTTCATCTGATGGAGCAATCTGTCCACAGATGTTTTATAACAGGTCTGAAAGTGACATTTTTTAAATTACCGCAAAAAATGGTAATGAAGTAACTCAAGTTGACTTAACACAATATCTCTGGGTTTCTGACTTAAAATGTCAAGTTGGAAGAGTTGTTATAAGCCCATAGAGAAAGGGACAGGGTCTTTGAGGTAGGATAGCTCTGAACAAAGGCCAAGTCTTATCTCTATGTTACCTCATGAAATCCTATTAACCTCAGAGGTATTCAGTTGCCTTATCAGGAAAAATGGGACATTCAGGAAGATGTCATAGCATTCTCTGAGAATTAGGTGAAGCGGTATATAAAAAGGGTTTAGTAGAATGCTGGTAGACAAAAGAAAAATTAGTAATACCTTATAATTTTTGACATAGAAGGCAAGAGAACACCATGGGGAAAGGGAAGTCTCTTCAATATGTGGTGCTGGGAAACTATGACAACAAAGCATGAGACTGGACCACCGTCTTACACCAAAACCAGAAATTAACGCAAAATGAATGGAAGACTTTAATGGAAGCCTGGAAACCGTAGAACTCCTGGAAGAAAACATACACCGTAAACTCCATGACATCAATCTTGGCAAATTTTTGGATTTGACACCAAACACAAGGCAATGAAGGCAAAAATAACCAAGTAGGACTCTTTGAAACTAAAAAGGTTCTGCCAGGAACAAAATAAAAAGCAACTTACATTTTATGGGAGGAATAGGAGCAAATATTTTCAAATTATATGTGTGATAGGGGGTTGATATTCTAAATATGTAAACCACTCATACAGACAAAGAAAGGAAACAAACAAACACACAAAGGAAACAAAAAAAAGGAAAGCGAGCAAAGAAAGGGAAAAAAAAACCAATGTAAAAAAGGGCAGAAGATTCGAATAGACATTTTCACCAAGAAGATATACAGATGGCCAACAGGTACATGAAAAGATGTTCATTAACCATCAGGAAAACGCACACCAAAACCACAATGAGCTTTCACCTTACACTGTAACAATGTCTATTTGTCAAAAAGACAAGAAATAATAAGTGTTGATGAGGATGTGGAGGAAAAGGAACTCTTGTGAACTGTTGGTGGGAATATAAATTTGTATAACCATTATGGAAAACAGTACGGAGATTCCTCAGAAAATTAAAAAATAGAACTACCATATGACCCAACAATTCTGGATCATCATTTGAAGAAAACAAAACACCTCCACAGAAAGATACACACACACCATGGTCACCACAGCATTGTCTTCAGAGGGGCATGGGAAATTGGGGGGCAACGATGCTTACGTCACTGTGTACACTTGTCAAAACTCACGGCTCTGTGCATCCGCTCAGTCGTGTCCAACTCTGTGTGAACCCATGGACTGTAGCCCGCCAGGCTCCTCTGTCCACATGATTCCAGACAAGAATACTGGAGTAGTTGCCATTCCCTTCTCCAGGGGATCTTCCTGATCCAGAGATTGAACCGGCATCTCCTGCATGGGCGGCCGGATTCTTTACCACTGAGCCACTTCAAAACTCACGGGACTGGACACTAAAAGGGATGGTATTTACTACATGTAGATTATGCCCTCATAAAAAATAAAAATAAATTACTACTCAAATTTCAAAACTTTGCCTTTCTGTGAATTTGTTCAAGCCTATGAATATAACAAATCTGCTAGGAAAATTATTCTCCTAAAAACAGAAGCAGCGTTTTTAAAATAACATTCTGAGCAATTATAGGAGTAAAATTTAGGAAGCGAATGCTAGGGAGTTTGGAAAGATAAAGAAAAGAATATAAATACAAAGTATAGTAAGAGCTAGCCTTTGTTAGTCTTTTTTTAAATTTTATTAAAATATAGCTGATTTACAGTATTGTGTTTAATTTTGGCTGTACAGAAAAATGACTCAGTTATACATACATACTTTCTTTTTCATATTCTTTTCCACTCTGGTTTATCATAGGATATTGAGTGTGGTTATCTGTGCTATACAGTAAAACCTCACTTTTTTTGGTTTTGTTTTTTGGCCATGCCACATGTGGCATGTGGGATCTTAGTTTTCCAACCAGGGAGTGAACTGGTGCCTTCTGCATTGGAAGGTAAATTCTTAACCACTGGACCGCCAGAGAAGTCTCAGGACCTTGTTTATCCATCCAATACATGCTAGTTAGAGCTAGACTTTGAAAGTCACCTCAAAGAAGATAAGGAATGCAAGTGTCCCTTTAAATCAATTGACTCTAAGTCTTGGAAATGTATTTAGATAATTCAGTGAAAACGATTCTATTCATTAATTCTTTAATTTATCTTTAATAAATAGATAATGTCTGTGCCATTAAAAATTATCATTGTAGTACAGGAGCTGCAGGTTTCGTGTTGGCTCTAAAAACGGGAGAATGTGTAGTCACAGAAGTACAGTAA
Organism: Redunca redunca; assembly: GCA_006410935.1. NCBI lineage: Eukaryota > Metazoa > Chordata > Mammalia > Artiodactyla > Bovidae > Redunca > Redunca redunca. Next base: position 957,797 of record SJYQ01001308.1, on the reverse strand, counting down.
GAAGATAAGGATAATGGAGGGAAACGCTGCATGTTTTCCAGGACTATCTGATGTGCCCTTTCCCTTATCTGGTCCCTTCCCTGACATCACCCAAGCCAGGCCTCATTACACACAGCATCAGTGCAAACAGAAGGTCAGGGCCAAGGATAGCAGACAACATATTCCGAAACAGGGAAAGGCAACCCTGCGTAATCAAAGAGCTTCACCTCCACCTAAAAAGGAACCATTATCCTGCCCGCCTCTCTCACTTTCATTGGCATTTCCAAGTCATTTATAAGAATGGATTATTCAGAGTTTTCAAGAGAACAATGTTCAAAAAACTATCCTCTGGGTATAATATAAATACTACTTATACATAAGCAAAAAAAAACACAAGATCCAGAATTATATCTGCTATTCATGTTGAGAAATCAGGATGTAATATTTCACAGAGTCAAGAATTCACTGGAGAAAGACAAAGCACTATGAGGAAATAAGTCAAGAGGCTCTTCTTTCTAAGGCACACTATTATGTTCTTAAAGACTTTTGTATATTGCATAACCACGAGGCCTGAAATCAGAATTTGCCAGCAGCTCTACAGTTAAGAGAAGAAAATCTGGTGTTTCCCTAGCTCATGTTCAATTAATGGAAAAAATTTTTTATAGTGATTGGAATATTTTTCGACCAAATTCTTTTACTTGAAGACTTACTTTTTCCAGCAAAGTGTCAGCCAACACTCTGATCAAGCAAGCATAACTCTGAATGACAGGCCATGGTGTTCACTGGAACAAGCTCATATGGTAGGCTTTTTACATCACCAACAGCAGTTCAAGTCCTCTGCCCCACCTACCTTGGAGCTACCCACTAAATCTCCTTCAACTGATGCCCTGTGAAGGTGATTCGAAAATAGTAAATTTTCACACAAAGTTTCAATCAAATATCTTCTTGAAAAAAAAACAGAATTTACTTATGTGGTGAAAGCACAATTTAGACATTCATCATTCATTCATTAATTCACTCAATTAACATTTATCTTGAGGACCTAATAATATACTCCAGGCACTATTCTAGGAACTGGAGAGAAGCAAACACAGGCCATGCCCTCTAGCAGGTGAGACAGATAAGAAAGAACACAAAATGAACAAAATAAAAGAGAATCCACAGAGACGATAAAGACAACCACTGAGAGCTCGGAGCATCTAAGAGCAGCCCACCAGAAGTTCTGTGCCGGTGCAGAGCTAACTAGCTTCACTGTTCATGCTGCCATTAAAAGACACGCAGGGCTAACCAAAGATATTCTGCTTACACCTCTTCCTACAACCACTGCGGAATTCAAATGAGATTCAAATGTGCTGACCTGTCGCACAGTTTACAACAAATCACTCTGAATTATTTTAATATTTCATCTGGAACTGCTAAAAATTCTGCTCTCTTCCATGCTCTTAAATTCATATAGATAATAAATTAGATGATTTCCAGTGTGTTCTTTTTGTTCTTTGGATTTAGCAGTGTGTATTTGTCCTCCCACACCCTCTAACTGGTTTTCTGTAAACAAGAGAACCCCTAGCAAAACAGCCTGCTCTCAGAGCCTCATTGTTTCAGAACAGCAGAATTACAAGAGGATTAAATAACCAAAGCTGATCAATACACATCCCACTTCTGGCAACATCAAACGACCTGATGCGTTCACCCTTTTCCTCCCCGCCTAGGTCCAATTCCACAATCCAACCTTATCAAAGACAGGAGGTGAGAGGAAGGTTGCTTGCTTTCAATCAGATACCCAATTTGTGGCAGCTTCTTAAAGCAATCATAGGAATGCACGAGTTGACCAGGTCAAATTTTATTTGTCTTGCACTTTTATCACTCTCAAAGCTGGGGCAAGGTGTTTGCCATTGAAATAAAGAAAACAAAAATGCACTGCCCCACTGCCTTTTCAGATTAAAAAAAATAAAGTGGATTGATTTTATACCTTTGAAATAATCAGCTGACTTGAAGACTCTCCTACTTCCTCTGTTTTGAGATTCTTGTACTCTTTGGACTCAAAGAGAAGTATTAGGTTGGACAAATGCAGGACATAATTCTGTTTATGGTTACGACAGAGGCTACCATTTACTGATCACCATGCACTGACTAGTGATGGGGTGATGCTACATGAGTTGCGCTCATCATCTGATTCAATACTGTGTGTGCTCTCAGTCCTATCAGACTCTCTGAGACACTTTGGACTGTAGCCCATCAGGCTTCTTTGTCCATGGACTTTTCCAGGCAAAAATACTGGAGTGGGTTGTCATTTCCTCTTCCAGGGATCGAACCTGCGTCTCCTGTGTCTGCTGCCTCGCACGCAGATTCTTTACTGGCTGAGCCATCAGGGAAGCCCATTTAAATAGTTGTTTTAATATTAAAAACAGCTATTATTATGACTTTTCCTTCCTGTTTGCTTATTAAATTGCTCTCATCCTCCTGAATCCTTCATTTTTCTTCCCCAATCTATTGCCTTCATCACTTCATTTAAAAAAAAAAAAAAATGCGCTTGGTGAGCTATAACCTCCACTTGCTGCTTACCTAGAAAATCAAATAATTAACACAAGTGATACACCTGAGTACTAAACTCAGCTGATTTCCCACAGAGAGGCAGCCAGGTTCCATTGAGGATATGCCATCACCAAATTCAAATAGGAACACAGAATTGATTGGCAACTCTGGTCCATTCCGTTACCAACTCAACTTCTCATCCTCGGCAAGAAACTTCAACCTTTTCTATTCTTCTAATCCTTCCACTCCCCCTTTCTCCCTTAATCTCAAAAGATGACTCTTTTACTTTGGTGAAAACAGTTGTAGTGACCAGATGGAAAAGCCCTCCCTACTTTCTACTAAAATTGTAGATGCTACAGCTTTCTTTGTCTTTGAACTTCATGACTCCTCATGTTACTGCAGTGGGAGGCTCTTCCCATCATCTGAGCCCATTCTTCCTTTCTTTTCCTATCACCCTCTTCCTTCTCATTAACTCTTATACTTGTTATTTCCTGTAAATTCAATCAATATTTCTTAACAAATCATGCTCATCAAAATTTAAATATGCTCTCATCTCTCCCCCTTTGAAAGAGTCCTTTCACCCTGAACTCCTTCATTCTCTCCTTCATTTCATAAACAAACTATTTGAAACAACTAACTCCAAATTCAATATTTATATCTTCCATCCATGGACTTGGTGGTCCAGTGTGCAAGACTTGGTGCTCCTATTCAGGAGGTCCAGGTTTGATCCCTGGTCAGGGAACTAGATTCCACATGTCACAACTAAAGATGCCACACGCCAGAATGAAGATCAAAGATCCCGCATGCCCCAATTAAGACCTGGTACAGTCAAATTAAAAAAATATCCACTATCCACTTAGTACTGGATTCTAATTCCAACTAAACGGCCAAAGCTCCAGCTGGGGCACTGTGAAGCACCTGGAAATGCTCATGTTATATGTAGCAGTGGGGAAGCTGCGATTTGAATCCAATCAGTTTGATTTTAGCACCAGGATCTTAACTAATAAATTAGACAACCTTAAAAATATTTCGTTCTGTTCCACTCAGGCACTCAGTTATGTCTGACTCTTTGTGAACCCATGAAGGGCAGCATGCCAGGCCTCCCTGTCCATCACCAACTCCTGGAGTTCACCCAAATCCGTGTTCATTGAGTCGGTTGTGCCATTCCAACCATCTCATCCTCTGTCGTCCCCTTCTCCTCCCGACTTCAATCTTTCCCAGCATCAGGGTCTTTTCAAATGAGTCAGCTCTTCGCATCAGGTGGCCAAAGTATTAGAGTTTCAGCTTCAGTAACAGTCCTTCCAGTGAACACCCAGAACTGATCTCCTTTAGGATGGACTGGTTGGATTTCCTTGCAGTCCAAGGGACTCTCAAGAGTCTTCTCCAACAACACAGTTCAAAAGCATCAATTCTTTGGCACTCAGCTTTCTTTATAGTCCAACTCTCACATCTGTACATAACTACTGGAGAAACCATAGCCTTAACTAGATGGACCTTTGTTGACAAAGTAATAACTCAGCCTTTTAATATGCTGTCTAGGTTGGTCATAACTTTCCCTCCAAGGAGTAAGCATCTTTTAATTTCATGGCTGCAATCACCATCTGAAGTGATTTTGGAGCCCCCCAAAATAAAGTCTGACACTGTTTCTACGCTTTCCCATCTGTTTGCCATGAAGTGATGGGACCAGATGCCATGATCTTCGTTTTCTGAATGTTGAGCTTTACACAACTTTTTCACTCTTCTCTTTCACTTTCATCAAGAGGCTCTTCATTTCTTCTTCACTTTCTGCCATAAGGGTGGTATCATCTGCATATCTGATGTTATCAATATTTCTCCCGGCAATCTTGATTCCAGATTGTGCTTCTTCCAGCCCAGTGTTTATCATGATGTACTCTGCATATAAGTTAAATAAGCAAGGTGACAATATACAGCCTTGATGTACTCCTTTTCTTATTTGGAACCAGTCTGTTGTTCCATGTCCAGTTCTAACTGTTGCTTCCTCACCTGCATACAGGTTTCTCAAGAGGCAAGTCAGGTGGTCTGGTATTCCCATCTCTTTCAGAATTTTCCACAGTTCATTGTGATCCACACAGCCAAAGGCTTTGGCATAGTCAATAAAGCAGAAACAGATGTTTTTTGGAACTCTCTTGCTTTTTCCATGATCCAACAGATGTTGGCAATTTGATCTCTGGTTCCTCTGCCTTTTCTAAAACCAGCTTGTACATCTGGAAGTTCACGGTTCATGTATTGCTGAAGCCTGGCTTGGAGAATTTTGATCATTACTTTACTAGCATGTGAGATGAGTGCAATTGTGTGGTAGTTTGAGCATTCTTTGGCATTGCCTTTCTTTGGGATTGGAATGAAAAATGACCTTTTCCAGTCCTCTGGCCACTGCTGAGTTTTCCATATCTGCTGGCATACTGAGTGCAGCACTTTCACAGCATCATCTTTCAGGATTTGAAATAGCTCACCTGGAATTCCATCACCTCCAGTAGCTTTGTTCATAGTGATGCTTCCTAAGGCCCATTTGACTTCACATTCGAGGATGTCTGGCTCTAGGTGAGTGATCACACCATCGTGATTATCTAGGTCGTGAAGATCTGTTTTTGTACAGTTCTTCTGTGTATTCTTGCCACCTCCTCTTAATATCTTCTGCTTCTATTAGGTCCAGACCATTTCTGTCCTTTACCGAGCCCATCTTTGCATGAAATGTTCCCTTGGTATCTCTAATTTGCTTGAAGAGATCTTTCCCATTCTATTGTTTTCCTCTGTTTCTTTGCACTGATCACTGAGGAAGGCTTTCTTGCTAAAATATTTCCTTGCTAAAATATTAACCTACATCTACCCCAATTACAAAGCCGTCACCTTTTGACCTAACAATTTCAATCCTGTATATTTATCTTACAGGTATATTTACACAGTCAAATTGGCATATGTACTAAGTTATTGCTTATTCATAGCAAATATCTAAAAATAAATATGATGTCCATAAATAGAGGATTGGATACATAGATTATGTTATATGGGTAAAATCCAGTGGAACAAAAAATGAAGACACTATATAACTTTTGATATATAAAGATTTTAAAGCACATGAAGTTTTTAAAAGTAAGATATTTTGTGCACAGTTTGCATAAAAATGAGGGAAAATGAAAAGACTTTTGTTTGCTTATTTTACATAAAGGACATAAGAACATGTAAATAAGAAAAGCAATCATCTTATGTTGGTGGATTTTGCGAAATGGGCAATAGAAGAAAGGGACAGGTGTGGGACTCAGCATAGTATACTACAATAAGGGCCATCACAGGCTGAGAGAGTCACTTCTGCCAAATCCAGTTCTAAGCACTAAATATGATAACATTTTTAATTTGCACCTATGAAGCAGGTGCTAACAGTATCCCTACTTTACAGATGAGAACACCTAGACACAGAGAGGCATAGAGTTTTGCCAACGTGACACAGTTAGCAGAACAGAGTGGTTGAGGCAGTTATCACAGCATCCATATACCTAAGATGTTTATTGTCTGTCCCTTTAAAAAAGACATTTCCTCATCCCTTATGTCGCAAATGCAAACTGTATTTGTGCCTCCAGGTCAAAAAATATCCCACCCTATGATATACAGAAGCAAGATATTCTTTTCCCTGACTCAATAATGTTACACCAGCTGTCCCTACAAGCCATCCATGGCATCTGTGCTTTTAAATGATTTTGTGTCTGTTTTGTTAAATCATGAAATGCACATTATATTTTCAAACTGCTCAGAGTCTTCCTCAGGTCTGGGGATAATTTGAAATTTCAGAGTAAAAATACTTGGTTCTGAAACATGACTGTTATCTGGGGACAGAATGCCAGGAAACGTCAACAAAATATGCTGATGAATATTTATGAGCATCCACCTGGCCTTCCTGTTTCCCACACTTCATTGTTAATGTATTTGTATCTTCATGGAGGGTGTGTGTGTGTGCGTGTATGTGTGTGGGGAAGGTGGAGGTGAGGGAGGACCATTCTGAGCCCACCTCTTGCAGAATGACCAAGTATGCTAAGTTCAAACTTTTACCTCCTCCCTCCCTTTTATGAACCCTGACTGTGGCTCATCTTTGGACCTTAACTATAGAACACTTTTCTGAATCTTACATATGCACTGTCTTCATTCACCCCTTTTCCCTGACATAATTTTTTCCATTTTTTTCGATCATTTCCAGCAGCACACAAGCATGCTGTTTTGACTCCCTCCAATTTACGCTCTTTACAAGAACCCTCATTGAAAGACCTTTCTACATTTGCCCTCTGAGATGACTCTCTTTCATTCTCTCTTGAATCTATTCCAATCAGGCTATTTGGCCCTGGCTCCCCACCCCACTGAAACTGCTGTTTTCAAGTCACTGGCAAATTTGACATTCAGTTCTCAATGCTTACTCTACCCTGCCTTTCAGCAAAATTTCTGGATGTCCATCAATACCTTCTCTTTACAACACTTGCTTTGCCTAATTACTAGGTTCCCAGTCTCTGCTGGTTTTCTTCCTAGATCCTTGTGTATTTCCTCTCAGCGCCTCTGAGTGGTCCAGCCCCATCTCTGATGTCTAGACATTATAGGTAAACATTTACTTTTATTCAACAGACTTCTTGTCTTTCTACCTATTACCTTCATCTATACTCACTTTCTAGGTGAGCTGATCTAGTCTCATGATTTTATTGTATTTATTTTTCATAAAATTCTGGCTTGCAGGATCTTAGTTCCCTGACCAGGAATTGAAACCAGGCCCCTTGCAGCGGAAGGGTGGAGTCTTTATCCCACCAGGGAATTCTCATAGAGTATTTCTTAAAGACAGAAATAAAAGGAAAACATCCTGCTGGAGAAAATTCAAGCAGAACACTCTGTTGTCTCTGTCTCTAGATTCAGAGATAGCTCAAGAAAAGCCTCTACTTGGATTCATCGGCAGTGGCTGAGAGTCTGGCTGAATGCTCAGCAACTTGGAAAGAACAGAATTGCAAGACCAGTGACCAGGAGATCTAGGAAGAAGGTATGAACAAAGCTCTATGAGCAAGGCCCATGCAAAGACACTTCTGTCCTCTATGAAATATAACCAAATGCCGCCCGCAGCCGAGGAGGCCCACGTGATCAGAAGGCAGGGGAGATGCACGCGGTGGATGCCAGTCAGCCTCCTTCTGTAGCTGTTCTAGCACTTGCTGGTATGTGTGTTTACGGCACCAGAGCCTGAAGGTACTCATTTGATCAAAAGCACAGCCTTTCCTCTTCTAAGCGGATATGGCTCTTACCATCACTGAGAATAACCTGTGAGCACTGGGCACCACACAGAGCCTCCTACAGGATGCCAGCTGCAGGGAGACCAAGCAGCCATGTGCCGGAAGCCAGCAACTCACGCAGCTGTTTCAGTTCCCAAGAGACAAAATGGTCAAGCTGATGCAACAGGAGGCCCACTGGACTGGAAACCGGATCCTCCCACCCCAGTGGAGGCAGCCATGTGTCTTCACAGGCGTAAACACTTGTCATGTTGATATGCATTTCCACTCTGCAATGCCTCTGAATAGGACCACCTCACACAGCATCACTTCTGACTAAAAACCTCATTTTGCAGCAAAAGCCCAGACATGGCTTTGGACCGTGGACTCTAACCCTACCACATATGTGTGTTGATCGCTCAGTTGTTTCTGACTGTTTGCCACCCCATGGACTGTAGCCCACCACGCTCTTCTGTCCATGGAATTCTCCAGGCAAGAGTATTGGAGTGGGTTGCCATTTCCTTCTCCGGGGGACCTTCCCGACACAGGGATCAGACTCGGGCCCCCCACATTGCTGGCAGATGCTTTACCATCTGAGCTACTAGGGAAGCTCCTCCACATATACCATCATCTAGAAGGAGCCGGTCCAGCAGATCAGTAGAATCACCTACTGAAGGCTCAGATATGACACATGCTGGCCACAACACCCAAAAAACTCAGAGCATTTACATGCAGGATGAAGTATAGCTTTGAAACCAGGGACATGCTGTTTCTCTCATAGTCAGAATACTATGGTGAAAGGAAGAGTGGGTCCTGTCACTGTCACAACTAATTTTCCACTCGTAAGGTACTGGCTTTCTGTTCCTTCAAATGTTACTCTGCTTATTTAGTTGTTTCAATTCCTAAGGGAAGAAATGGGCAAGGCGATGCAACAGGAGGTCCACTGGATAGGAAACCAACACCATCACCAGCCCATCTGGGGCCACTGGTGCCACTGAAGCAGTAGGTGAAGGTGATGAAAATATTGTGTAGGTAACCAATGTCATTTGCCCAGAGGAAGTCAAGTTGATGTTACATAAGGGGGGCAGGGAGGAGTGCATAGAGAACCAAGGAGATTTTCTGAAATATCTCTTAGTCATTTCATATCCAATAGTATAACTTATTGGAAAACTATAGGAAAGCGTGCAAGCACAGACACTGATCACTCCAAGTTTTCAAACCTTTCAGAGATGAAGGCCTAACTTAACCCAGCAACTGAGAAACTGTAGAGATGAAGGACTGACTGATGGAATAAGAAATATGCAACCAGGAGCCGAAGGACAGCCTTGCTTCAAATGAAAGGCAAAATCTGTGCATTGGCTTCACAGCCTGTACAAGCTCTGCATTCCAGAAACTTCTCAGCCCCTGTGTCTGACCACGCTCCTCAGGCTCACTTTGCTGGGGTCAGCAGCTCCCAGGACACCCATCCCTACTGAGGGCCATTGCGCATGCTGTGACCTCTGCTTCACCCACTCTTGCATTGCACTGTCCTCTTAATTTAAACATGCCTGACCAGAGGGTCTTTTCTGACCACTCACTCTAAACATCCTCCGTCATTTCTCCATAATGCTTACCTTCTATATATTTTTCTTCTGATCATGTTCCACCGCCATATGTCAGCTCAAATATTTACTGCCTATTTATCTATTTAATATTAACATTATTTTTAAATACTTAAAATATTACTATTCTTTATTTGTTACACTGGCTGCTATAATATTATTTAATAACATTATTTATTTGCTTTTCCTCCCTCTCCAGAATGTAAGGTCCACAATGGCAAAGTTGTTCTTTTTGCTCACAACTGTATCTGCTTCCACCTCCTAATATAATGTCTACTATATAGTACCACAACCAGGATACTTTTTATCTAGCACTACCTACCTGCCCAATATTCATTTTTGAAGCAATCAAAGGATTTAATGCTATCATATGTTCAGTTCTGCCAAATATCTGACCTTGGTAAATGAACACATTATTAATTATAGCTCTGGATTCATCGCTTAATTAATGACACACAACTGCTCTCCCACAGCACCAAATTTAGCCCCTGAAAAAAATTTTTTTTTTTTTTTTGCATTTTAAAGGATTTATTTACTTACTAGCTCTTGGCTCAGAACCCAATGGAAAGGAATGAGTAACTAGTGTCCCATCAGTGCTGAAAGTCCAAAGACTTCCTTTCAATATTGTCAAGTTCTGGTCTATATTTATTATCTCCTTGAGAAAATAGTCATCCTGCACTTCTGTTCCTTACTTGAGCAAAATCATGGGCTAGTCCTTGCCAGGGAACGAGGTTGTATCTGTAGGCACGGTTGGCACATACAGATTAAAGATCTCACTCTAATGATTCCACATGTCTATGTTCTGCAGAGATGAAACAAGGATGCATTTGCTATCTCTGAGGACTACTGACACTATTTTCCAACTCAAGTATCATGAAAAGTTATTTAGAGAAGGAATGGACCTTGAACAAATTTAAGGATAAATAAGAGTTAATGATCTTTAGCACAGGTTGCTGCTCCCAACAGCTGGTCTCTTTTTATTTGCCATTTGAATTGTGTTGATACATGATCATCAGAATAAAACTTCATTTTTCAGCCTGCCTTTGTAAGAAAATACTGCCACGTGACTACCTTCTAGCCAAAAGATGTGAGACGCAATGTGTCAACTTGTGACTTATTCTTAGGCCTTTATATGTGATATAGTATATTTATAAATTACTTACTCTAGATAATTAAACACAACTCCTGTCCCACAGGGGCTTCCCTGGTGGCTCAGAGGTTAAAGCGCCTGCCTCCAATGCGGGAGACCCGGGTTCGATCCCTGGGTCAGGAAGATCCCCTGGAGAAGGAAATGGTAACCCACTCCAGTATTCTTGCCTGGAAAATCCCATGGACGGAGAAGCCTGGTAGGCTACAGTCCATGGGGTCGCAAAGAGTCGGACACGACTGAGCAACTTCACTTTCACTTTCACCTGTCCCACAGTGCCAAATTTAGCCTTTGAAATTTTTTTTTTTTTTTTTTTTGCCTTTTAAAGGATTTATTTACCTTTAAAAGGTGCTGCTGCTGCTAAGTTGCTTCAGTCGTGTCCGACTCGGTGCGACCCCATAGACGGCAGGCCACAGGCTCCCCTGTCCCTGGGATTCTCCAGACAAGAACACTGGAGTGGGTTGCTATTTCCTTCTCCAATGCGTGAAAGTGAAAAGTGAAAGTGAAGTCGCTCAGTCACGTCCAACTCTTTGCGACTCCATGGACTGTAGCCTACCAGGCTCCTCCATCCATGGGATTTTCCAGGCAAGAGTACTGGAGTGGAGTGCCATTGCCTTCTCCGACTTTTAAAAGGTAAACCTTTTATTTATTTATTTATCTTTAAAAGGTTACCTTAAGTAATCTTTAGAGTTAGAGTTAGGGTTAGGGTTAGTGTTATTTGGATGTCTCTTACAACTTTTGAACTGATATCCCACATGCCAAGAGTGATATCAGATGGAACACAGCATTCCGTGCTCACTTCATGTGTGATACAGTATAATCTTCAAGAGCACAGACTCAGATCAATTTCTGAATGTGAGTCCTAGTCCACCATTTATTGGCTGAGGACTTTGTGCTTTCAGTAAAACTGGAACAGCACCAGTGCTACCACTCAAACTTGCTACATGCCGTGAACTATTATTGCTATCAGGTTTAGAATATAACTTGGCAATCAACAGGCATTATCTAATTTATTTATTTAGGAATGCCCCAAACCCATTCATTCATTCATCCAAGTTCTTATCATGCAGTGAAGCTTTCTTTTAGTCTTATAAGTTTCATTCTCTTTGCAGCTGGTGTGGCAATTCTTGCTTGAAGGAGAACTGAGAAAATGTCTCTACAAGCTCAGTTGAGCTAGGTGAGTTCTGTGAGGGTGGAAAGAGAGGCTGCTGCTGCCAAAATTAAAAAAAAATATATATATATATACTTGATTACTCTGAAGAGAGCCAGAGGGATGGTTTTTGGATGCCAGAAAGAAAGAAAGGAGGGAAGAAGAGAGGAAGGAGAAAAACAAATGAAGATGAAGCAAATTAGAAAGATGGTAGAAGGCTGTGAATACTCAGTGAATTTACTCATGGTCAGAGAAACTGAAGCCATGTGATTAAATAGTTTTAGGAAAGTTATGAAGGAGCTAAATTTCCAATTCCAGTTAATATGAAATAAAACAGAAACTGAACAAGTAGGAGCACAGTTGAAGATGGAAGTTATTTGTATGGATGTAAAATCTTAGAAATTTGTTAAAAACTTAGGATAAATCCTTAAGTACTCACAACGTTGGGGCCTGGGCAATTGAGTCAATTTCAGGTCCCCCCCACCCCCACCCCGGCCAGTGTCTGTCCAAGGAAGCTGACTCTACATTCTCCCTGGAGTATCCATTGTACCACATACACACCTCTTTTCTAATCGTTATTATGTTATATAGGTGTTGCTATCTTTTTCTTAATATACCTTTCTCCCCTACTAGAATGTGAATTCCCAGTTCAGTTCAGTTCAGTTGCTTTGTCATGTCCGACTCTTTCTGACCCCATGTACTGCAGCACGCCAGGCTTCCCTGTCCACCATGAATTACTGGAGCTTGCTCAAACTCATGGCCATCCAGTCAGTGATATCATCCAACCATCTTGTCCTCTGTTATCCCCTTCTCCTCCTGCCTTCAGTCTTTCCCAGTATCAGGGTCTTTTTCCCTAAGTCAGTTCTTTGCATCAGGTAGTCAAAGTTTTGGAGTTTTAGCTTCAGTATCAGTCCTTCCAATGAATATTCAGGACTGATTTCCTTTGGGATTGACTGGTTTAATCTCTTTGCTATCCAAGGGATTATCAAGAGTCTTCTCCAACAACACAGTTCAAAAACATCAATTCTTCAGTGCTCAGCTTTCTTTATAGTCCAACTCTCACATACATACATGACTACTGGAAAAACCATAGCTTTGACTAGATGGACCTTCATTGGCAAAGTAATGTCTTTGCTTTTTAATTTACTGTCTAGGTTTTTCAGAGCTTTTCTTCCAAGAAGCAAGTGTCTTTTAATTTCATGCCTGTAGTCACCATCTGCAGTGATTTTAGTCCTTTGCCTTTTCTAAATCCAGCTTGAGCATCTGGAAGTTCACGGTTCATGTATTGTTGAAGCCTGGCTAGGAGAAGTTTGAGCATTACTTTACTAGCGTATGAGATGAGTGCAATTGTGCAGTAGTTTGAGCATTCTTTGGCATTGCCTTTCTTTGGGATTGGAATGAAAACTGACCTTTTCCAGTCCTGTGGCCACTGCTGAGTTTTCTAAATTTGCTGGCATATTGAGTGCAGCACTTTCACAGCATCATCTTTTAGAACTTGAAATAGCTCAACTGGATTTTCATTACCTCCACTAGCTTTGTTTGTAGTGATGCCTCCTAAAACCCACTTGACTCCGCACTCCAGGATGTCTGGCTCTAGGTGAGTGGTCACATAGAGCCTGAATTCTTAGAGCAGGTGTTATGTTTATGTCTATACGTTTAGCTTGCAAAAAAATGAAGTACTTACTGAATAAATGAGATAAAGTAACACCTTGATATCCACTTTTCTATTCATACTCATGGATAAAGAAAAAAGGAAGTGGGTTCAGCCACCTATGATGAGGGAAGGTCACTACATCTATTCATCACATGCCTATTATGATGATCACGGTAGCTTATCTACATGCTATATTCTGTCAAGCAAAACTGCCAGTGGCTAATCATTTTTATCAAGGCAGGATTATTTTACAGAGAAGGGCACAGAATTTACACAAAACATCTACTATTTATGTACTTAGAGTAGCATTTTTTCTTGCACTGATCAACAGAAGCAGGTTACACCTTAGAACCCTATGGGGGTGGGGGGAATCTTTTGTGTTAGTCTAATTCATTCCTTACATAGATCATGACTTTTCTACTTCCAAAAGCTTCCAGGTTCTCTTTATTTACTCAGTATTTAAAATCAGTGAAATCATACTTTACAAAAAATACAGCAACACATGTTAGTCATCTGGGAATGAGAAAAGTGGTGGGAGACATTTGGGGGGAACATTTAAAGTATGTACAGGTAATAAGAATAGCCATCCTTCAGCAGTATTGATACTGTTACCCATAGTTCAGGGAATATGAATTTTGGAGAGATTAGAGTTTAATTAACATTTTGTGTTTCCAATTCTATCACTGATACATATGTATGAGGATTAATCTGTTAGATTACATGTAAGTGGTGGGAATGCACACAAAGAAGAAAACAGTAAGAAGAACTAAACAACATTTCAGAGCTTTGAGTTCTCCTGTGAATGAAGCTGGATTTCTTTTGACTTGTTGTGTCCCTGCCGCTGACAAATCCAAGTGAAATCGGTGGAATCTGTTAATTCAATAATTATCCAATGCATTAAACATGATTTTTTTCATTATTCTCATTTTGAAGTATTGCATTTTATTTTTTGAGTTTTAATAATCTTCACACAGGGAGTCCATCTGGGGCTTTTGATTTTAAAATCTGATAGAGTTCATCTATGACAGAGTGAATGCAAATAAAATTCAACCCAACTTGGGAAGGACAGTATGTGTGGCTTATGAGCAATGCATGGTGGAAGCAGAAAGCCCCAGTGCATTATGCACAGAAGAATCTCATTACTTTCTATTGATAGATAGCATTTCTTGACAAAACTGTTTTGCTCTTTAATAAAATGAGCAGAAGTACCTCAAATCCAAAAAATTTAAGATGGGAGAGAAGAAGACCTGGGAGGCAACATGGTAAATGGATGGGAAATTGCAGTGGACCCAGATGAAGGAGGTGGACAGAACTACATGAAGAACACAGGTACCTGTTCATTTAGCATGTATAGATCAAGTTTTAATTCACAGTGCAGCTTTTCATTTCTATCACTCATCTGCCTTTGAATTATAGCACTTTTAGGGTTGGCTTTAAAAACCACTTAGCCTTATTGACTCCATAGACCCTGCCCCAATCACTATCAGTTACATTTAGAATCATTAAAGATTTGCAAGAGATTTCAAGGGCACCTTGCCGACTAAGGTGCTTCTAGTCAAGGCTATGGTTTTTCCTGTGGTCACGTATGGATGTGAGAGTTGGACTGTGAAAAAGGCTGAGTGCAGAAGAATTGATGTGTTTGAACTGTGGTGTTGGAGAAGACTCTTGAGAGTCCCTTGGACTGCGAGGAGATCCAACCAGTCCATTCTGAAGGAGATCAATCCTGGGATTTCTTTGGAAGGAATGATGCTGAAGCTGAAACTCCAGTACTCTGGCCACCTCATGAGAAAAGTTGATTCATTGAAGGGGACTCTGATGCTGGGAGGGATTGGGGGCAGGAGGAGAAGGGGACGACCCAGGATGAGATGGCTGGATGGCATCACGGACTCGAGGGGACTCTGATGCTGGGAGGGATTGGGGGCAGGAGGAGAAGGGGACGACCCAGGATGAGCTGGCTGGATGGCATCACGGACTCGATGAACGTGAGTCTGAGTGAACTCCGGGAGATGGTGATGGACAGGGAGGCCTGGCGTGCTGCGATTCATGGGGTCGCAAAGAGTCGGACACGACTGAGCGACTGAACTGAACTGAACTGAAAGTAGAGGGGAAAATGCATGAACAGAAGCTGAAGTGGAGGCAAGTAGGTCACAAAGGCTTGGAGGAGCAGGGTTAGCAGGACAAAGTGGGAAGTGTGGAGAAGCAGCTCATGCCATGGGAAGAGGGCTTCTGCCAAGGTACTGGCACCAGGAGGAAGCCAGCTTAGCTGAGATCCACATGGATATTTGCTTAGGTTCTTTGATACACAAATCCCAAATTAGAACTAACAATTCACTGGATTTATGAAGCCCCACAATTGTTTTTTAACACCTCAGTGCTTAAAGCAATATCAAAACCTACCCAAAGGATTAAGCTATAACACAGAATCTTAATCTGATGAGTTACTTTTAATCTTAATTATATTTGTCCAACAGTAACTCAAAGGATTAGAAGTGGGCTTTTATAAAATCCCGGTTAACCAGGCATTTGTTCTTGTTTTCCAGTTCAGCCAAATCCTTCTCGTGACACAGTCTATTGGTAAAAACCATACTATGTGATGCTGTCTTTCATATATGTCAGTTTCAGGACACTTTGTCATTTTCTAGTCTTTAAACCTAGGTTTCCTCATCTATAAAATGCTAATAACAGCCTATATCTCACTGGCAATAAATAGAATTAAGGTCATGTTGAAAAAGTTTTGTTCATTGACAAACATAATTAGCACTAAATAAATGCTAGCTGTTGCTCCAACTACTAGTGTCCGGTTCATGTCAGACAGGATGAGCCAAAGAGACAATGATCCCACTTGGAAACAAACAGTAAAGAACAAGAAAATCTGTTCAAATGCCACACCACGGAAGACAGGATTCCACACCCTCCTTACCACACGCATATACATACAGAGCAAAACTAATCAAAAAACTATCAACTAATATTTACTTAATCCCTTTTCCCCAAATCCTGGATCATCTAAGGTGAGCCACTTAAATCTCTTGTTATTTTGGATCTATCATATTTGAGACTATAACACTGTCTACTTCATGGTATTGTCTTGAGCATAATGAAGTAAAGACTTTAAATGGATTACAGAATACTAAGTATTTTTGCCAGACTAAATGATATTGACCAAGAAACATATTTGGCAATCATGAATAGCTTGGATAAAATGAAGGATTATTTAGCACAATACTGCTAAAGATTTTCAGATTACAGCCTACTTATTTTGATTAGTTTTATTATCTCTATCTAAAAATGATAAACAGATTTTAAAAATATGCTTTCAAATGTTACATGACACTAACAAAACATGTAAAATAAACAGTGCAATAAATGCCAAGCACCTGTTTTAATGTAATAGGTTTTCATGTGATTCTTCATAAAATTGTCTTCTTTCTTTGACTCTTTGGGAATTGTTCTTATCATGAAAACATAAATTCTAACATGTGCTAGCAACAGATACTATTATGCATTTCTTTTTTGAAATATACACAAATGAAAAAAAGTTTTAAAGGAATAGCCCTAGTTTTCTTTAAGCTTGATTTGCAGGAAATGCTAACACCTTCTCTCTAACCATCAAAGAAAAAGAACTCCAGGGGAGCCAAAAGGAAATCCATTTTTCAGCCTCAAACAAGGGAGAAACCATCTGTGCTAAATCATAAAACAAATGTACTGAGAGTTTATATCAATATACACATGGGAAAGAGGTTATTTACTCTGGAGAAAAAAATCCTCATTATATTTAATCATAACAATTCCATGGGCAAGTAGACTCCTGGACCATTTTTATGCTTAAAGAAAATACTTAAAATTTTCATCTTAAAGAAATATACTCAGTCCACTGTCAATTAAACTCCTCAAATAGAGCCAAGCTCAGAAATTCCTTATCTCTATCCCAAAATGTTCAGGATTTAAATTCTGGAAAGGAGTATTAGAAAATGAGTCATTCAGTGAGTCAAGTCTTTTCATGTTAATTCTTTCTCTCTAGCAATCTCTCACAGTACTTTTTTTTTTGTTCTCACATTAACTGATTCTGCCTGTGGACTCTCAAAGGTCTAACACCAGATTAGCCAAAGAAAAAAATGCAAAACACTGAGGTAAGAAAGTGGTAATTCTGGAGAGTATAACTGCTGCTGTTTTAAAATCAGGTTACTAATAAAATGTATTACAGATAGATTTGGGTATTCAAGCAATATTCAAATAACAAAAACATTTCTATATTAGAGTTTGGAATGATGCTTGTCTTGAACCCATCCAAAGGAATTTATGCCTGGAAGTGATAAAGGGACCTCATTATAGCTCTATCTCATAGCAGGAGGTCTACATTAGATCTCTGTGAAATACTAAGCTTGGGATAGAAAAAGAAAATTAGAGACTTCCAGAAAAGCAATTGCAATAGAATCCTAAATATTTTGCTATATCTTGAAGATGAATAAGCTGATTGTATAATTAATAAGTACTGAAGTTGAAGTTTTTACTATCAATATTTTTATCTACAAAAGTGAAAGTGTCAGTCACTAAGTCATGCCTGAATCTTTTGTGACTCCATGCACTGTAGCCCACTAGGCTCCTCTGTCCATGGAAATCTCCAGGCAAGAATACTGGAGTGGGTTGCCATTTCCTCCTCTAGGGGATCTTCCCAACCCAGGAATTGAACCTGGGTGCCCTGCATTCAAGCAGATTCTTTCCCATTAGCTTAAACAGAAGTTTTGTTAACCTAGTGAGGGCAAAAATGGGTCTCTAACTTGAAAAGATTATGCAATTTTCTTGGAAAGGAGCACTTCCTAGAATTGAAACATTTCTCTAAACAATTTAATGAATAACAGAATTTCTCTCAAACAATAAGAATAGCCCATCTTGTATAAATAGGCTAAGAGAAAAATGGAAAGACAGAGGCACAAAAGAAAATTGTAAATTTGGGTGTTTTTATTAAACATGGGCTAAATGTATTTTAAGAATTCTAATGCACTGTACCATAAGAATCTGCATAAATAAGTCCATACCTGCAGTCTACACTGTATTCAACAAAATCTGTTACACATGGAGAAAAGTCTATAAAATATATTCATTCTTTGCACTTAAAATTTCACTTCATCTGAATAACTCTATTTCTCTACTGGTCTTTATGAATACTTTAATATTCATGTCCATTGTGTAAATTAAAAGCCAGCTTGTCATTTGCTTATATGCAAGATCCATAAAGTTTGATTTCTGAAATAACATCACTTCTAAACTTCCCTTCCTCATGCATTGTCAGCTCAAGTATCTGGCGTTCTATCTCATCAAGTTTATGATCTTCAGATGAGAACTTTCTCTATCTGCCTTGACAGCTAAACACAAATTATCCAGGGAACTTTTCCCTTTTCACTCAACTCTCAGGCAGAGTTACATATTGATTATCACCTGTGTGGCCTCCTAGACTATAGCAGCTAGACCACAGCACTCAACATTCTGACTCAGTGGTTCCTTCCCTCTAAGAATATACACTATAACAAGGACTGCCGTGCCGCAGTCCATGGGGTCATAAAGAGTGAGACTCAACTGAGCAAATGAAGAACAGCCTGATGGATTAGAGGCTGTTAGAACATGTGAAGTCTAATTCATCCACCTGTCCAAGGTACTTTAAATGAACTTCCTTTTTGCATACTCCAAATCACTTTTATTGTCTTACAGACATCAGTCTTGCTGTTAAAAAGACAAACCATCAAAGTTAAGGATTTTGTCTTAAGTGATGTGAATACCCATGAAATGGGTATGTGATGGAATTCCTGTAGAACTGTTTAAAACCCTAAAGGATGATGCCATCAAGGTGTTGCATTCAATTTGTCAGCAAATCTGGGAGACCCAGCAGTGACCACAAGACTGGAAAAGGTCAGTCTTCACCCCAATTCCAATTGCACTCATCTCCCGTGCCAGTGAGGTCATGCTTAAAATCTTGCATGCTAGGCTTTAGCATTATACCAACCAAGAACTTCCAGATGTCCAAGCTGGGTTTAGAAAAGCAAGAGGAATCAGAGATCCCTATGTTTGCTGGGTCATACAGAAACCTAGGGAATTCCAGAAAAACATCTACCTCTGTTGCATGGACTATGCCAAAGCCTTTGACTATGTGGATCATAAACTGTGGAAAGCTCTTAAAGAAATAGAAATGCCAGACCATTAGCTGTCTTTTGAGAAACCTATATGTGGGTCAAGAAGCAACATCTAGAACCCTGTATTGAACAACTGCTCGGTTCCAGATTAAGAAAGGAGTATGACAGGGCTGTCTGCTGCCACCCTGTTTGTTGGACCTATACACTGAGCACATCATGAGAAATGTCGGGCTGGATGAGTTACAAGCTGGAATCAAGATAGGTGGGAGAAACATCAAGAACCTCAGATACGCAGATCTAATGGCAGAAAGCTAAAAAGAACTAAAGAGACAGCAGATGAGGGTGAAGGAGAGTGAAAGAGCTGGCTTAAGGCTAAGTATTAAAAAAACTGAGATCATGGCATCTGGCCCCATTACTTCATGGCAAATAGAGGGTGAAAGGTGGAAGTAGTGACAGATTTCCTCTTCCTGGGCTCTAAAATCACTGTGGATGGTAACTGCAGTCATGAAATCGGAAGACAATTGCTTTTTGGCAGGAAAGATACGACAAAACTAGACAGTGTGTTGAAAAGCAGAAACATTACTCTGCTGACCAAGGTCCATAGAGTCAAGGCTATGGTCTTCCCAGTGGGCATGTACAGTTGTGAGAGCTGGACTGTAAAGAAGCTGGAGTGCCAAAGAATTGATGCCTTTTAACCATGGTGCTGCAGAAGCCTCCTGAAAGTCCTCCCTTGGACAGCAAGGAGACCAAGCCAGTCAATCTTAGGGGAAGTCAACTATGAATACTGGTTGGAATGACTGATGCTGAAGCTGAAACTCCAGTATTTTAGTCATCTGATGCACACTGCTGACTCATTCGAAAACTCCCGACTCATTCGAAAACTCCCTGATGCTGGGAAAAACTGAGGGCAGAAGGAGAGGAGGGTGTCAGAGGATGAGATAGCTGGATGGCATCAATGAAGCAGTGGACATGAACTTGGGCAAACTCTGGGAGGTGGTGAGGGACAGGGAGGCCTGGTGTGCTACAGTCCATGGTATTGCAAAGAGTTAGACAGAACTGGGCGACTAAACAACAATCACACCCATAAAATGACACTCGGGTTTTCAGAGTGCTTTCTTTTTTAACTTATACAATATCTATCTATTTATTTTCGTCTGTGCTGGGTCTTGGTTGCCGCGTGGGCTTTTCTCTAGCGGCAGCGAGTGGGGCTGCTCTCCAGTTGCAGCGCTCAGGCCTCTCACTGCCACGGCTTCTGCTGGGGCAGAGCACGGGCCCCTGGCAGGCGGGCCTCAGTAGCTGCTGCACACAGGCTCAGCAGCTGCGGCTCCAGGACTCCGGAGTACAGGCTCCACAGTCCTGGTGCACAGGCTTAGTTGCTCCATGCCATGTGGGATCTTCCCTGACCAGGAATCAAACCTACGTCCTCTGCACTGGCCGGTGGATTGTTTCCCACTGAGCCACCAGGGAAGCCCTCAGAGTGTTTAAAAAAAAAGAAAAAAAAAAAACTTCATTAATAAGGTTTTTGGTAACTTACTGAACTAAACGCAACCTCTCTAAAGGAAAGGAGATGCTGCACTTTCTCTTCTGATGACTCTCTCGCCCTCAGCAAGGCTCTCATTGTACGGACTCTCCCCAGACAGCACTGTAAGCGCTGCCGTCAGCTGGCTAGCTGAAGAAATGAGACCTCTCTGCCACGTTTCACAAGCGGGTAAGTTCCCTTCAATTGAGCTGACACAATTTTCTCTTTCTCCACAGAGACCAGCACATTGCTTTTCATGGAAAAGATGCTCAAAAGACCACGGAAATAGAAATCCATAGAAGTCCTAGGAACGCGGAACTTGGAAAGAGACATGAAAACTCCTCTACTCCTAAGACCTTGAGTTATGAAGTTGGGCCCAAGGGAATGGTGATTTCATTAAAATAACGGGCTTTTGCCTTGCTGTCCTGTTTGCTTTTCATGATGTCTCCTGCACCTGCTGCTGCTGCTACTGCTAAGTCAGTTCAGTCGTGTCTGACTCTGTGCGACCCAATAGACGGCAGCCCACCAGGCTCCCCCATCCCTGGGATTCTCCAGGCAAGAACACTGGAGTGGGTTGTCATTTCCTTCTCCAGTGCATGAAGGTGAAAAGTGAAAGCGAAGTCGCTCAGTCGTGTCCGACTCTTAGCGACCCCATGGACTGCAGCCCACCAGGCTCCTCCGTCCATGGGATTTTCCAGGCAAGGGTACTGGAGTGGGGACAGTATGGCGTAGGGGATCTTAATTCTCTGATCAGGGACTGAATTGAATCCCCTGCATTAGAAGCACAGAGTCTTGACCACTGGACCACCAAGGAAGTCCCTATAAGCCATTTTCAATGAGAAATACCCTGTACCTAAAAAGAATACAGTTAAGTTTGTAACTCAAAATGCATTTCCCCCCAAAACAAATTTATATAACAATATACAAAACTATGTTGTATAACCACAGTCTGTAGCACTGGTTCAATACAGAAAAGGTTGAAGTCAGGAAAGACTTTCTGGAGGAAGTGATACGTCCCTTGAGTTTACAATTCAGGGAATCTTAAATGACTCCTTTTTTCCCCAGAAGAGAAACATCATTTAATTTGCAGAGTTTTCAAGGTCATGAAGTCCAAGGAAATAATGAGAGACCATGAGCCTGGAAGGAGGGAACAGTCCCCCAGGGGGACCAGGAAGAACAGAGGCCCAGGGATAGTGGTAGAAGAGGGAAGACGACACTGCCCAGGGAGGCTCGAGGGCACGGATGCATCCAGGGTTCCCTCTACACTCCCCCACTTCCTTGATCCTAGTAGAATTACAGGGAAAACATTGAATGAAGCAAAATAAAAGAAGTCAGGATGGTCCAGGCACGATGGAAACTTCAGGATAGACCGGGATTTTACAAAGAAAATAAGAGGAATTTAATTTCAGGATGCTGGACTGAATCAGAAACATGTGATTCTACTTGTGCTAACATTTTCCAATTAATATAACATTAAACATATAATGTTATAATATTTAATGCTTCCTAAATATTATATTTAAAAATAATGTTATTTAAATATTAATTACAAATGTAATTTTAATGTAATAATCTTGTAAGTTAAATTATAATATTATAACATTTAGTGCTTTCACCTATATTATCATAGTTGGCAGAGAATAACAAGTCAAAATTTACAAATGATTTTCTCAGAATAAGGAAACAAGTAAATGGCAGTCCAGACACACATCAGGTCTTCTGACACTATATTCCCTGCTCCTGGTACAGCGTCAACCTCACAAGACATAATAGGAAAGCTGGATGTTAAAGAGGAAATAGCAGTGAGTCAGTAGAGGTTACCTGGTCTAAATGTCTTAAATTTTCTTCAAAAAAAAAAAAATCAGTTTCTTCTTTCAGACACATGGAGTGTTTATATCCATTTAATCTCCCCTGAAAATAATTACAGAAATGTACCTATCTTAAAAAGAAAAAAAAAAATCGCTTTTCTTTTTTAATCTTTTAAATGATTAATGTATTAGTAGAATGAGGAAGAACAAATTTTGCTACCCTGAGATGCACATGTCATGTGACAGTTTCAAAGTTCTGCCAACTCAGTTTCCCAAGTAGAGGTTTCCTACACAGAGCAGCACATTGTAGGGCCCTTGTTCTTAGTGATCTCACATCACTTACGGAAGATAAATCAGCAGCCAGCTTCTCTACCTACACATCTCGTGTTGGATTCCTTTCATTTCCCAGGTCTCAAGAGTGAGTTTGTGTCTGTCCTCCTTAGACAGACAAAAGATGCCATGAGTATAAAATAAAATGAAAGGAACAGGAAGGCATTGAAAAAATAATTGAATGACAGGGTTAGAACAGGAATCTGTGTGATCTTTCATCCTTAATTGGCTGAGGATTTCCAGTGGCCTAGGTTTTAAGGAAAACATAGATTCACAGTGATTTAACCTATTAAGGTAGGCTTCAGAACACTTAGCTCAACTTAAGGGAAGTTAGATGCCAAGAAAATAGAACAAAAATAGGGGCACTTTGAACAAATATAAATGCTAAAAATAGTACGCTGGATGGCAGGACAAAGAGAAAAAGCATGGTGCATTGGATGATCCTACGACAAATTTGGAATAAGGTTGCCATACATTTTAGGAGAGGAGAACATTTGCAAGTAATATTTCTATAGTAAATAATTTTCACTCAGGTCCATAAGTTTTCTTGCATCACAATAATTTCATTATTGATAGTTAGATATGACTAAAGTTCTTAATGTAAGAGCAAAACATACTTACTATAGAAATTTTTAAATAAAAAATATTATGTCTCTTTGTTAAATATGCATTGTTTAGGAACCATCTCAGTGGTGTTGATTTATCTGAAATTTTAAGAAGGCAGAACACATTGTTCCACATCATTTCAAGCATGAACTAGGAAAAAAAGTCCTCAGTATTGACTAAGAACGTGGTTGCAAACATCATTCCATTGTGGCCAGAAGTGTGGTTTTGGAGCCAGGCTCTGGTATAAATCTGACTCTTCTCCAATGGCTCTAGGACTCTGCGGGAGTTATTTGAACTCCCTGAGGTTCCATTTCCCCACTTTTTTAAAGAGAGAACAATAAAATTCACCTACCAGATTTGTATAAATGATTAAATGAGAGAATGTATCCAGAATGCTTAGCAAAGACCTCTGTTCTCAGAATCAAGGAAGACGTCCAGGCTCTGTGTGAGGCAGTCCCCTGCTTTCCCTCTCTCCATACACCTCACCCCCAGTATCTGTCCATAAGCTTCAGCCAGAGCCTCTGCCTTTTCCTGACCTTCAAACACACTTAGCCTGTTCTGGCTGCCATTTGCTTTCTTTCTGGACAGCTTTTCTTTAGGTTTTTGCATCGCTGACTCTTTCCCTACATTCAGGTTTCAGAATTTTCTCTCAAGAGAAGTTCTTTCTCTCACTGTGCTCCTCAGAATAGCTCCTTTCCTTTGGTTGTTTACCTTGAACCCCATTTCCTTTGGTCTTCTTTGCACTGAATTTGCCACTGTCTGTAATTCTTACCCACATGCCCACAAACATGTCTGTTGTCTGTGTGCTGAACCCGAATGGATGCTTGAGACAAGAGAGAACCTACCTGTCTGGCCTAGCACTGAGCACTTCTGGCAAAGGCTGGTTTCACGGTCAATCACGTATTTTTTTTCAAGAAACGCGGCCACATTTCCCAGCTTTCCTCACGGCAGCCTGACCACGTGACTGAGCGTCCAGCAAATGGGTTGGAGTGACAGTGACCTTTGCCCTCCCAGGCTAGACCCACAAAGACCTCCCAGCTGCAATTCTCTGTTCTCTCAATTCTTGGTGAGCTGGATGCAGAGGGTCCTGGAGCAATTAATTAGGTACAATCAGATGATGAGGGTAGTGCCCTCGTAATGGGATTGCTACTCATAGGCAGGACACGGAAGCAACCCAAGTTCCCATCAACAAAGGAATGGATAAAGAACTCGGCCATTAAAAGGAATGAAACTGGGTCATTTGTAGAGGCTTGGGGGAACCTAGAGTCTGTCACACAGAGTGAAGTCAGTCAGAAAGAGAAGAAATATCATATATTAACACATATATGTGGAATGTAGAAAAATGGTACAGATGAACGCAGGTCCAGGGCAGGAACAGAGACGTAGAAACAGAGGACAAACTTGTGGACAGGGCAGGGAAGGAAAGAGTGGGACAGACTGGGAGACTAGGTTTGACAATATATGCTCTACCGTGCCCCAAACCGACAACCAGCAGGAGGCTGCTGTCCAGCCCAGGGAGCTCAGCCTGGGGCTCTGTGAAGACCTGGAGGGGAGGGAAGGGAGTGGGGAGGGACAGAGGCTCCAGACGGAGGGGATGTACGTATGCAAATAGCCGGCTCACGTCACTGCACGGCAGAAACCACGCAACACGTCAATCAATTATACTCCAAGATAAAAGAAGGGGAAGCTCTCTCTCCTTCCTTGCCTCTCTCCCTCTTTCCCTCCCTCCCTCTTTCTCCTCTGTTTCTCAGCAGTCATTAAGGTAAAGCCATGCGACCACCACACAAGAGGAGAAGCTGGTTGTCTGCAAGCAAGCCTGGAAGACAGCTCTGACCAGAATCCGGGCAGCTGGCACCCTGATCTCAGACTTCCAACTCCAGCTTCCTGAGTGAAACGTAAACATCTGTTGTTCAAACCACCCAGCCTTTGGTATTTTGTTATGGCAGCTCAAGCCAAGACAGTAGGTAACACAGTAAGTGGGTCACAAATATCAGGTAAACAAGGAAAATAATTACATTAGTGAAATTCTGTGCCTCCTGTAGGGTCTCTGTGCCTGCCTATATTGTCTCAAAGTGGGCTGAAGAAAACATCACTCTGCCATTAAAAGCTCCATTCAGATGATGCTAGAAGCACTCGGAGGGGTGTACAACCTTCGTGGCTAAGGAAACGACACCTCCGGGCTTAGCGGTTTAGTGAATATTAACATAAAAAAAAAGCTCAAAGAGGTTTTGATGCGCAGTGTTGCCCATCCCCCGCACGGACACTTCCTGTTTGGTGTCATAAAGGGAATATGAAGGCCCCATAAAAACCT
This sequence comes from Redunca redunca, assembly GCA_006410935.1. Classification (NCBI taxonomy): domain Eukaryota; kingdom Metazoa; phylum Chordata; class Mammalia; order Artiodactyla; family Bovidae; genus Redunca; species Redunca redunca. Next base: position 931,792 of record SJYQ01001308.1, on the reverse strand, counting down.
AAATGAATTGTGCAGTAAATGTTAACTGCCCTGCCAGCAGTGCGGAGGCGGCTCTAGTGTAGATTCCACGGCGGCCTCTCTGCTGAGAGCAGCAAAGCCCAGTGCCATGGCCAAGGGTGGGCATTAAACAGAGCCCACCCCCACCTGAGGCTACACTCTCCTTCCTGCCACCAGCAGCTTGCTTGGCCAACTGTATTTTTTGAAATGAACTAGAGCCCCCCCGCCATGAAAAGACTGCTTCGCTTCGTGAAATATTCCTGTGCATTTTCATTACTAAATCTCAAAGTGACGATCATCAGCCTTTAAGCTATCATCTTCCAAAGTGAGTCAGAGTTCAAATGTGTGACCACACAAAGCCCACGATGCTTACCTACAGGTCTTGATTTAAGAAACTCATCATCTCAGTTTAACAAGTACAAGGTGTGAGCTTCAGATCTATATTATAATAGACGCAAACTATCAATGAAGGAGAAAAAACAGTTGGTTACTTTTTAAAAAAACGTTTTACTAGTGGAGTTTGAGGGTAGATTTGTTGAGTCATGAACCATTCCCATTTTTCATTCTTTTGTGCAGATGCCTTTAAGAACTTTTATTACTTGTGGTGCCACGAGAACTAAAAGAATTCTAGTAATTGCTGTCATTGGCGTGCTGGTCTCTGCCAGACTGAGCACCGCCATCCAGGCCGCTCAGACTCGGCACCTTGGCTCCAAGTCCCTGCGCACGACGACTGCCAAATATCCTGGCACGTGAAACCCCTCAGATGTGATCATTAAGCTTTAGAGCGGTAATCCTTTTTTAAGTGCCACTACAGAGCTGGGAAAAGGCAAGTACTAAGCTTTTAATTTTTAAGAAATATTTTTAAAATATGAGAAAAGCCGTGTATGCAAATACCGATGTCCACGTCGCCCAGCTTCAGAGATAGCCTATTACCAGGAGAGTTGAAGTCCCGTGTATCTTCCCAAGTGCTCCCCTCATATTCTGAATTTTGTAATTTCCCTGGGTTTATTTATGCTTTTCTATGATTCTGTCCTTCGCATTTATAAGTATTTTTTTTTTTTACTAAAAGCTTGATTTATGAAACAGAGCTTAGAATCCTGAATATATAATGCCTGTTGAAAAACTTTTGCACTACTAAATTTGTAAGTATTTTGCTGTGTTTTGTTTTGTTTCATTTATATCTGCTGATTTTAAAATATTTAACATGTGACAGATCAGATAAGATAACACTGGTGAAAGAGTTTTGAAAATCTCTTCTATCTTAAAACATTAAAAGCTCTCAGGCAACAAACCCAAACAAATGCATTAGTTTTTAGCATCGTTAGGTGATGTTTCAGGTTAGGTGCAAACAGCTACAAAAAATACCAATTTGCAGGAGATATAATTCCATTGCTTTGATGATGAAAATACAGTGCAGTAAAATGGCAAATATCTCTTCTGTTACTCTGGTTTATAGTATCGTTCTGTTTTTATTTAGGGAAGGAGCTAACTTCATTAGAAAATTATAAATGGTTGATAAACACTTCAAAAGATATTTGGCCTCTCCAGTGATGAAAGAAATGCAATAAAAAAAATAGAAGATTATTTTCACTTAGATTAACAAGAGTCTGATGGGCAATATTGGCTCGAGTGTGGCAGGAAGGCAACCTTGCAGTCAGCATAGTGAAAGAAAATATCATTAGTCACAGCAATTGGTTTCTCTGAACAATACTCAGGAAGCAATCTTGCAAATATATAGGGATATATGTACACACGCACCTACGTACATGTTGTGTGTATGTACACACTCACATATTCTCTCTGAAGATAATAAAGAACAATGGGGATACCCTAAATGACCCCTAACAGGCAAGACTGAGATACTTAATATAAAGTTGTGTTATCACATTTTATGCAACAATGAAAAGGAGACAGATTTCCTCTTCTATTCCTTTCCTATCTTTCCTTTTCTGTTTCTAGCAAGGAAAGGATGGTCATGATGCATTGCTAAGTGGGAAGTTAAGAACTGTAAGCATAACAAGCTTCCATCTCTGTTAAGTTTATTTTGACCTCAAGATAATTCCCGCAGGGATAACACCGCATGTCTTCCAAATTCCTTTATGGACTTGTCTGGGATAGAATTTGAGGTTCTAAGAGGACCTGAGTAAATGCATCCTTGTTCTTCCCAAGAGAACTTGTTGGTGGCTCCATAGATCATTCAGAGAAAGGCTGAAAAAAGAAGCTACTAGAATGGGGTACATAGCAACCCACTGCTGTGTACCCATCCTTCAAAAGCCCAATGAAAAAAATCCTAAAATAAATAAAATAAAGTTTTTCTTCTCTGTTCCAATTATCTTAGAAGAGGGATGGGGAAGGGAAGAGACAGCCATTGTCTGGCTTTTGATAAAGAAGAATTTCTCAAACAACACAAAAAAATTACTAACTTAAAAAAAAAAAGATTGATTAATTTTGCCACATTCAAATTAAGAACAGTGCTCAGCAAAAGATACCATAAAAAATGAAATAGAAGCATTAAACAGAGAAGAAGCTATTTACACAATTATCAAAAGATTATCATCTAGTTAGAGAAAGATATTCTACACATAACAAGGGGGGGGATCTCAATAGAAAAGTAAAGTAAAGGAAGCACAGTTGTTTCACACAAGAGGTAGAAGCAAGATTCATGTCCACATGTAAGCTGGGGTACAGCTGCCATCTGGCATTGCCTATGCAGCCTGAATACATCACTCCCTGCAACCCAGCTACTCTGCACCCTGGTATAGCAACAAGTGTGCTCATTGTAGTAAAACCAAGAGAGAACCCATGTTTTCATCAACAGGAAAAGGGATAATGGAATTGTATATTCAAACAAGTTCATAATACAGCAATGAAACTGAATGAACTCTAGCAAATGACATTCAATCGATCTCAAAAACATAGTGTTGCACAAAAATTAAAACAAATTGCAAAACACATGCAGTACATTTCACATTTATATAAAGTTCAAAATTAGGCAATGATATGTTTTAAGTACCTAAATGGGCAAAGCTATGAAAAAAGCAAGGAAATACTTAAAATCCTGGATTATGGTTACTTCCAAGGTTACCAAGAAGATGAATTAAAGGAGCTTCAAAAATATTGGTAACATGCTGTTCCTGAAGCTAGCTGTTGGATTTAGAAATGTGCATTTTGTTACATGTTCTGTGATTATTTCTCCACTAATATTTAAATACACATCTGTGTTTGTAGAGCTACTGAAGGAGAGAGAGCATTCACAACCGAAAAGTGTCTGAAAGGACAAATGACTATCTTCTTTTTTTTTTTTAATTTTTATTTTAACTTTATTTTACTTTACAATACTGTATTGAATCCACCACAGGTGTACATGCGTTCCCAAACATGAACCTCCCTCCCACCTCTCTCCCCATAACATCTCTCTGGGTCATCCCCGTGCACCAGTCCCAAGCATCCTGTATCCTGCATCGGACATAGACTGGCTATTTGTTTTTTACATGATAGTATACATGTTTCAATGCCATTCTCCCATCTCATCCCACCCTCTCCCTCTCCCCCAGAGTCCAAAAGTCCACTCTACACATCTGAGTCTCTTTTGTTGTCTCGCATACAGGGTCATCATCACCATCTTTCTAAATTCCACATATATGTGTTAGTATACTGTATTGGTGTTTTTCTTTCTGGCTTACTTCACTCTGTATAATCGGCTCCAGTTCCATCCATCTCCTTAGAACTGATTCAAATGTATTCTTCTTAATGGCTGAGTAATACTCCATTGTGTATATGTACCACAGCTTTCTTATCCATTCATCTGCTGATGGACATCTAGGTTGTTTCCATGTCCTGGCTATTACAAACAGTGCTGCGATGAACATTGGGGTACATGTGAAGGAGAGAGAGCATTCACAACCGAAAAGTGTCTGAAAGGACAAATGACTATCTTCTAGGCTTAGGAAAGAAAAAAGTTGGAATGTTCACTTTAAGACACACCCCAGAAGTTTGAATATTTATCCCCACAGTAAAGACCAGCCTTAATGGGTCTTCATACATAAATGATGAGGGAGCTGCCCCAAGGAGCTGGGCTAATAACACTAAAGCCATCCAAGTTCACTGACTATGATCAGGGCAAAGCTCGGCCTTAAGATCCAGCCTGGAATGTGCCTTCATAAAATGACTGATAACAGTTGCATTTCCTAAAAGGGTGAGGGGAACTCATCAGAGCATTTTGTTTTTAAGCATAAAATCATTATTATTTGTCTTTTCCAGGGGGATTCATTACATTGGAAGCCTATTTTGCCTTTGTGTCTTTCAAAGACTCAGTTGAACATGTTTATATTTTAGGTGGCTCAGACAGTAAAGCATCTGCCTGCAATGTCAGAGACCAGTGTTCGACCAGGTCGGGAAGCTCCCCTGGAGAAGGAAATGGCACTCCAGTGCTCTTGCCTGGAAAATCCCATGGACAGAGGAGCCTGGTAGGTTACGGTCCATGGGGTCACAAAGAGTTGGAAACAAATGAGTGATGAAGTCACTTTCCTTTGCTCACATGAATGACAGAAAACAGACAAGTCTGGTGATTCCTCAGTTCCAGCACTTAACTTCTCTTGTTCTTTTTTGTACTAATGGTATCATCTTTTTTTTTTCCAGTAGTCATGTGTGGATGTGAGAGTTGGACTATAAAGAAAGCTGAGCGCTGAAGAATTGATGCTTTTGAACTGTGGTGTTGGAGAAGACTCTTGAGAGTCCCTTGGACTGCAAGGAGATCCAACCAGTCCATTCTAAAGGATATCAGTCCTGAGAGTTCATTGGAAGGACTGATGTTGAAGCTGAAACTCCAGTACTTTGGCCACCTCATGCGAAGAGTTGACGCATTTGAAAAGACCCTGATGCTGGGAAAGATTGAGAGCAGGAGGAGAAGGGGATGACAAAAGATGAGATGGTTGGATGGCATCACTTACTCAAGGGACATGGGTTTGAGTTGCGATGGATAGGGAGGCCTGGCGTGCTGTGGTTCATAGGGTTACAAAGAGTCAGACACAACTGAGCGACTGAACTGAAACTGATCACCTTTTGTTCCCATTACAATATTTAAATTTGTGTGTCCTATTCCTTGTTATAAAGAGTTTAATCTCACTCCAGTGCTCAGAATCAAATCTGAAAGAGGCCATGTTGTCAACTAAAATCTTCAAATGGAGTATTTTTCTATAACCAATTGATTTGTCGATGATTTTAAATTTTACTATTTACTGTGATACCATTTGCAGTTAATCAATTTCAGTGTTAATTTTAAAACATTGTGAAAGCAAGGAATTGTTTTTTTAAAAAAATCAAGCACACAAACCTGAGAGATGCTGGAGGTAAGTTTGGGCCTGAGATCCCACCCAGAGTCCACCCAGAGTCCCTACAATGTCTGAGGAATTCCAAGCTCTGCTGCAGGAGATATGGACCAATCCCAGATGGATGGCTGAATCCATTCCCCAGAATGTCTGTTCTTGATGCTCAGAACTATGTGGTGTCAAGCCATGTGTTATGACGGTGGGGTAAGGGGGTTAGAAGAGAGGCGTGGCCACGGGAAAGGAGATCATGGCAGCTAGGACAGGTTGGGAACTGAATAAAGGACATAAAATACACCAGATGAAACCTCAGCTCTGGGAAATATCATGAGAAAAAATAAAGATCACGATGGAGAAGCAGGAAGATCAGGATGCTCAGCTTTATCTGGAAAACACTGTCTTTCAGGAGAAATCATGAAACAGATGACATTTAGATCTTTGCGTCACTAGAAAAAACAGACCCTGGGGCAAGTTATGATGCTGTCCTGGTCTTGATTTACTAAAGCAGGATATTCAACAACCAAGGAAGGATAGAGGTTGAGATCTCCAGGCAGACACATGTACCATAAAGGCTCTCCCTGATTCAAACCTTGAGCCCCAAGGTCTTAAAGAAGAAGCCATCCAAATAGTGCAAACTGGGAGCCTGGAAGCCCACTATGATCCCCCAAAGTAACGTTGATTTCTTTCCTATTTTAGTATTCAGTTCAGTTCAGTTCAGCCACTCAGTTGTGTCTGACTCTTTGCGACCCCATGAATTGTAGCATGCCAGGCCTCCCTGTCCATCACCAACTTCTGGAGTTCACTGAAACTCATGTCCATCGAGTTGGTGATGCCATCCAGCCATCTCATCCTCTGCTGTCCCCTTCTCCTCCTGCCCCCAGTCCCTCCCAGTATCAGAGTCTTTTCCAATGAGTCAACCCTTCGCATGAGGTGGCTAAAGTATTGGAGTTTCAGCTTTAGCATCATTCCTTCCAAAGAACACCCAGGACTGATCTCCTTTAGAATGGACTGACTGGATCTCCTTGCAGTCCAAGGGACTCTCAAGAGTCTTCTCCAACACCACAGTTCAAAAGCATCAATTCTTCGGTGCTCAGCTTTTTCACAGTTCAACTCTCACATCCATCCATACATGACCCCTGGAAAAACCATAGCCTTGACTGGATGGACCTTTGTTGGCAAAGTAATGTCTCTGCTTTTTAGTATGCTGTCTAGGTTGGTCATAACTTTCCTTCCAAGGAGTCTTTTAATTTCATGGCTGCAATCACCATCTGCAGTGATTTTGGAGCCCAGAAAAATAGTCTGACACTGTTTCCACTGTTTGCCCATCTATTTATAGCTTCTATTTATTAAGTGATTTATAAGGGATAAGCCGGCACTAAACAGCTATGTATGTATCTCATTAAATTCTCACAATGATCTCATGAAGTAGGTTATAAGCTTCCTAGTCTGTAGAGAAGGAAGTTGATTTAGAGACTCAATAAGCTTGCCTGAGGTCATCAGCTACTATGTGATAGAGCTGGGGTATGAACCCAAGCTAGTCTGATTCCTGAGTCCAAACATTTAGCTGTTTCCTCAACCTGCTGTGTTACAAGGATCCACATTTAGTATTAATATTTGAGAACCACTGGTTTAGAACTTTGCTACCATTATCTAAGATCAGTCTGTTTCCTCAGATTTCTTCCCTACTAGCTTTTAAGCATCTTGAAAATATAGACACTTTGCATTCTTCCTCCTTTTCTACCCTTCCTTCTATCACTCTCCCATTCACCATGATGTCTAGCTTACAGAATGTGCTCAATTCATGTTTGTTGAATGAAAAGATGATCTCATTCAAAGCTTAAGATGTTGAGGGGTCAAGGATGAGACACAGCTGCTCTAGGTAGCATGCACAGACACTAGGCAACCAAAACTATAGAGTCAGGAAGCAAGCACACTTAGCCCCTGAAGGATTATGCACAAGGAGGAAAGTTTAGTAAGACCAAGAATACATTCCAAGAGACATGTGCAAATGGCAGTCACCCACCAGCCTCACAGTGAAGCAGAAGCAGCACAGTTGATTTGAACTTGGTTTTATACACTGTAATAAAGGCAGGAGTTTGCTTTCAGTGTATTTTTTTTAGAGCTGTGTTCAAAGGAGACTTAATCTTCCAGGGAGATGCCTCAGGGCATGCCAAGATATCCTGAGTCTGGGCCTCTTTATCAGACACTGTTGATTGCTTTCCCAGTGGTCATTTTCCCCTTTCTCTGCAATAGAACCTTGACTTCATTTAGCCCCAGGGGGTGATATGCCTAGCCTCAGGGGATAAATATAGCTTCTTTGAATGAATGAATGAAGTCGCTCAGTCGTGTCCGACTCTTAGCTTGTTTAAATAGGTGCTTTTCAAACTTTCGTGTACATATAAAGTGGGGATGTAAATAAAATACAGATTCTTATTTCATAGGTGGAGATTAAAGCCCCCACGTGATGCTTTACCATTGGTCCCCAGACCTAAGTAGTCAGATTCCAAGCCAATGATCCTCAACTATGATTGCAGTCACATGGGTAGGTTGGGAGTTAAGTTTGGGATTAGTTATTTAAAAAAAAAAAAAGAGATTCCCAGACGACTTGAGAATGCTCATGGTTTAGACCCATGTTGGGAAGTCTGTATTCCTTTGCCCTTACTAGTCTAAAATGGAATAGGAAGACCAGTTCTGATCAATGAGATGCAAGGGCAAATCTACCAAAGGAATTCTAGGGAAGAGTTTCCTCCTCAACAAAACTGGTGCAAGATGAAAGCCCCTCCTCACTTCCCTCCTGTGGTGACCCAAGGACAAAAGAGCAAATTGAACCAAGGAGGGTCTTGGAATGTTTGAATGGAAAACCAGACCCTTATCGTCCTTTCCTCCCCCACATTGTAATATTGATGGAACAGTGTAACCTGTCTCCCCTCCTACCCCTTAGGGAAAAGTATCTGCCCTCCTCTTCCCCTACCCAGTATACATGCCTCATCCAATCAGCAAGTGACCCACAAGACCCCCATCCCACTCTTTGTACCCTGGGTATAAAAGTGGACTGAGGACCCCCATTCAACGTTGGTTCTCCCTTGAGCTGGCCCACTGTTTAACAGCATCTCCCACTCTAATAAACTTGATTTCCCTCTCATTCTGTCTCAGGTCTAGAAATTCTTTTCCAACCCATGCCCAGACATTTTTGGTGGCCCTTAGGGGAACCTTGGGGTCTCTTCCCCATCTCCTCACTTCTCCTTCCTCATAGGGACCCTCTGTGAACAGGCAAGTGCTGTGGAAGCAACTGAGGAACTCTGGCCAGGGTCACCCTCTGGCGTGCTCCAAAGGCCCACTGCTCACTGCGCCCAGTAGCTGCCGGTGAGGGTGCCGGAATGAGGGTCTCTCCTTCGTCTTCTTTTCAACTGAGGACTAGGCTAAGCAAGTCCTCATTGTGTGGGCACGGGTCAGGCACTTAAAGGCCATTAGGGCGCCTGCACATGAAGACTCCCATGTGAGGATAAGGGGGACATGGAACGGATCAGGCAGCAAGGGCATCCGCCCCCAGCAAGACAACTTCCGTGCACCGTGTCAGGCACAGAGTGGTTGAAGCAAAACAGAACCTTCCTCCCCTGGCCACCGCCTCCCCATAGGATTGCAAGGCGGATTCCTCAGCCTTCTTCCCCGTCACTTTCACTTTCCCTTTTCAGTCCAGATTGATTTACAGGAGCCTAGGTGTTGCCTCTGAGCCACCCCAAGAGTGCCCTCCACGTTTCAGGGAATCTCCAAATGGTGAGTCACCCCGTTGCTCCCAGGAATCTGTCTTTCTCTTCCCGGGTCACATGGTGCCCTGGCCACACGGTTCTCAGGGGTCACCTCTCACTGTTGGACGTGACTGTTGGGAGGGTCGGTCATTTTTGTGCCATTAGTCGCATGGAGAGATGACTGGGAAGAAAGGGACGCCTTTCCGTCAGCCGGTGACTCTCGGTGCCCCCATTCTATGGCGGTAGGCTAAGAGTGGGTTCTGCTACGTCCTGGGAGCCTCTCTCAGACTCACCCCTTGGCTACATTCTCAGAAACTGGAAAATTTTGACCCTGCAAAAGGCCTGGCCCCAATACAAACTGGGGACCCCCCCAAAATGGTCTCTGAATGGCACGCTAGCTTTTGCCAGAAGCAGGGAAAGGACTCAGAATTTTCTTACGTTCAGTCCTTCATGGCCCTCAGCCAGAATCCGGATTTGAGGGACTCGTGCCTCATGTCTTTCAGTTGCCTGCCTACCTCCTGTCCCCCTCTGTCTCTCTCCATCAGATTTCCTAGACCAGCCCTAGTGGACCTTTCACATCCACATGCTCTCCAGGAAAGGATTCTGAGGTTCCCTTTGGTCCAGGTCTTTCTCCTATATTCAAAAGCCTGAAGGATCAAAAACTCTCCCAATATCCTAAAGAATTCCCTTCTAACTACTCCTTTTTCTCAGGGTGGGGAAAGACCCAGCTTTCCCTTCCCCACTCCTGCAAATTCCCTTAACCCTCAGATTCTTCTGATGGGACAAAGACCTCACTCTCCACCAGAGGGACAATCCAAGATTTTTATCAGCTGATCTGCCCCTGATATCAGAGTTAATTTGAGCACTATTTGGTCTATATTGTAGCTATAAAACTATGACTACAGAAAGGAAAGACGACTTTTTGACAGAGGATGACCATGATATTCTTTAGACTCCAGAGAAAACTGGTTAAAATGAATTTTTTTTTCTTGGAAATTGCAAAACCGGTTATTTTTGCATATGCAATTAAAAACAGCTATCTTGTTTAAAGGTCTGCCTAGGGAAAAGCTTGAAGTTAACCCTTTCCATATCCTTGAAACACACAGTCCACTTTGTCTGAGATACCAGGCTTGGGCAAATTAGAACTTCAAGCTTAAAAAAAAAAAAGGATTCAAAGAGACATTTTAAATCTCAAGCAGAAAACTATGACATCTCTGTCTGTCTGTCTGTCTTGATTTATATATGTCTCAGTGTGTGTTTTTTGGTCTTTTTGATAATATTGCTGAAGTTGCAAATGAGTTCTACTTTAATTGGCCTAAAGAAAAGTAAGCGCTTACAAATCAGACAGTTCTAAATACAAGAGAAATTAACCTAAATGAATTTCAGATTCACGTGAACTGGGAAATATTCAATGTTAAATATCGAGTATTAATGTTTGTTTGCTAATCTAATATAGACATGTCTAAGAGTCGTTAACATTAAGCATAATATTTTCATTGTGCCAAGGTTTATTATAAGTTCAATATTGCTATATTATTATATCTGTTACAAGTTTGTCAGCAAGTACCTGAAGTGAAAAAACTTCAAAAAAATGTAAATGAGATATGAGCTTTTAGATAAACTCTATTAAGAATAATTATACTTTAGAAATGGTCTGTCTAAAATAGTCTCTCCAGATTTTGGTGACCTGAATTTCTACGGTTGTGCTAAACTAAGTGACGGAAATTTATTGAATAGCTAGGTCATTTCCAAATAAAATAAGATTGTGAAACATTCATTACTGAACACAAACTTCCTCTTACAGAGAAACTAGAGATTTTGGACTATTAATGAATACTGTTTGATGTCATCCTGACATGTTCTCTAGAATTTTTTAAAGAAATTATCACTGGTATTTATGTTCACCAATTTATAGAATGCTAATATAAAGGTCAGTTCTTGGTTGCTTAAGGAAAGTAGGATGTGTGTTTTCAGTAAAGAAGGTATGAGGAATGAAATTACATTTTATGAAGGGAAAAGGAAGTAGGTCTAACTTACAGGTGGCTGTTTCAGGATGGGAGAACAAAGTAATGGGGGCAGAAAGTGATAAGATTGTATGCAAAGGCAAGAGTTTTGTGCATAAATACAAGTTTTCTTGAGACGTTGAACTGCCTTTGATAATGGATTTTAAGTTTCTTTACCACTGAAGTGATCTGTTCTATGTTTACCTTTGAAATCTTTTGTTAACTTTGGCTAAGTGAATGAATAACTGTTGTTTCACAGTGACTTACATGATCCAACCTGACTGAGTGTTATAAACCCTTTTGATATTTATTGAAAACACTTACTAAATCATTTGACTTCTAGCTAACTTTGGGATGCTTCAGAGGGCCCCTGAAACATCCCAAAGAGAGATATTAACCTACCTGAGTTCATTTGACCTGTTAAATTACATGGGAAGTATTGTTGGAGGAGTGATGAATCTTCTCAGGTTATAGTATATGGCTGATGTTACTTATATAGATATCCTAGAAATTACAAAAAAATAAGCCCTCATGGTTAGACTTTTGCTATCCTAAAGTCCTTAAAACATGGCAACAGTCTACTCCTAAATGGAGGAATTAAAAATGGGTGAACGATAGCTGTAAATAGAGTCAGGGCTATGGGAAATCCAAGACAGCTGCTTGGATTTTTCCCAGCTCTCTGACAAACCTCGGGTTTTTTTGGGATGGGTTAAAGCCTTCCCTGGCTAGAGGATTAATGCCCTCATAATGAAAAAATCATGTTTCACTAAATATTAAATTTTGTTAATTGTTAAACTAAGTTTCTAATTTTGTTAAGTAAGGGCCAGTGTTTACTAAGGCTCCTTTCTGAGATAGTTCCTTGTTGTTATGCTATATTGCTAAAAGATTCAATTAAGTTATTAAAAAAGACACTGTAAGTTTGTTTCTAAGGCTTATCTCAGTAACCAATCTTCAGATCAAGATCAGATGCTCCGTGATGTACACCCAGGAGATTAACACTAGGCTATGAAGTCAGATGACCTGGGGTATACTGGAAGTGAAGTGAAGTGAAGTCACTTAGTCGTGTCCAACTCTTTACAACCCCATGGACTGTAGCCTACCAAGCTCCTCAGTCCATGGGATTTTCAAGGCAAGAGTACTGGAGTGGGTTGCCATTTCCTTCTCCAGGGAAGCTTCGCTGACCCAGGGATCAAGCCCGGGTCTCCCGCATTGTAGGCAGACACTTTACCATCTGAGCCACCAGAGAAGTCACCTAATGAAGGTTCTTGACTTAAATTCTTGCTTGTGACCTTACTAATAACTGCTCACTATACTATTTTCTATGTCACTTGTTTCAGAAGATTGTTTCTTATGTTACCAAATGTGTGCCTGAGCCTGTGATAAAAGGCTGATATGCAGTTCCATCTGAGATCAATGATTGTAATAATATAACTCTAGATATGGAAAGAAGCAACACTAATATTTTCCTGGACCAAGAGGCTAGTAAAACAGGTATGGTCCAAAGACTTGCCACTCGCAATGCCTGGTCTGATAACAGCACACGGAGTGGCCTGTCAATGGAATCTTCGTTAAGCCTGGTAATGAGCCTTCCCAACACTATGGGACACAGTGGCCAAGAAATGCCCCCAAAGCATGGTCAAATATAGGGCTATGAAGGGACTGGAAGTCGGCACTCGCCAGCTGCCTCTGCAAAGATTATATCATGACCATTGCAAGCTGCTGACCTTCAACACCCCCTGAAAGGAATTCAGGGTGGAGATAATAAGGCACCCTGTGCTCTGGGAAAAAAACCAGAAAAACAGGCCTTCGGATAGTCAGATGTTTTCAGGCAAAGATTTTATGAGCCCAGATTCTTGCCTCTTCTCGTTCCCAGAGAAACACTAATGTCAAGAACCAAGGTCTGGGCCCGGTTCTCCTGGCTAGCCCTGAGCAGCTTTTCCATTTCTATTACTCTTTAGGACAAATATCTTTAGCTTTCTTGTTAAGTTTGTTTCTTCTAGAATACAACAAATCTCCAAGTGATAGTTTGACAAGAATATTTCCTGGCCAACACCCAGACAATGCTGAAACAAGCCTCCTTATCATTCCATGGACTCTCATCTCCCTCCGTAAATGCCTCCTGACAGAAAACAGGCAAAGGGAATCCAGAGCCCCATGATGACCTAGTACAGCCTAAAGAAGCCAGAGTGGTCATCGCCCCTCTTCCTTTGAGACTGGGTTCCCAGATGCTTGAGAAGGGAAATAAGTAGATAGTTAGAGATGAGCAGGGTATCAAAAGGGGCCAAAGAATTGGTCCTAAAAATAAAGAGAGAGAGGAATGTGGTAACCCAAGGACGAAAGAGCAGATTGAACCAAGGAGGGTCTTGGAATGTGGGAATGGAAAAACCAGACCCTTGTGGTCCTTCCCTCCCCCACACTGTAACTATTAATGGAACAGTGTAACCTGTCTCCCCTCCTGCCTCATAGGGAGGAGCTGTTTGCCTTGCTCCTCCCACACCCAGTATGTGTGCCTCATCCAATCAGCGAATGACCCTCAAGACCCCTATCCCACTCCTTGTACCCTAGGTATTAAAGTGGACGAAGGACCCCTCTTCAATATCAGTTCTCCCTTGAGCTGACCAGCTGTACTAACAGCGTCTCCCACTCTAATAAACTTTATTTACCTCTCCGTCTCATGTCCAGAAATTCTTTTCCAACCCCCCGTGGACCACAGCACCTCCTTTCTGAGAGACTGCTGTATGAATATGACCTGTTTGGAATTGTGGATGCTGCCTTGTGCCTGAGGGTAGCAGAGAAGAAAGACAGAAAAAGCCTATGTCCTTAATGGTACTGACTGACTGCTGTACCGACTTGGAAACACCTTTTGTTCCAGCTGCTATTTCTGAGCAACAAACCATTCAAGCTTCAGTGATGTAAAACTACAGCCATCTTGTTTTAGATGAACTGAAAGCTTCCAGATGTATAGCTGAATTTAGAAAAGGCAGAAAAACCAGAGATCAAATCACCAAAATCCACTGGATCACAGAGAAAGCAAGGGAATTCCATAAAAACATCTACTTCTGTTCCATTGACTATGCTAAAGCTTTTGTTGTGTGGATCACAGCAACCTGTGGAAAATTCTTAAAAGATGGGAATACCAGACCACCTTACCTGCCTCCTGAGAAACCTGTATGTGGGTCAAGAAGCAACAGTTAGAACCGGACATGGAACAACTGACTGGCTCAAAATTGAGAAAGGAGTACGATAAGGCTGTGTATTGCCTCCCTGCTTAGTTAACTTATATGCAGAGTACATTGTGCAAAATGACAGGCTGGATGAATCAAAAGTCTAATCAAGATTGCTAAGAGAAATATCAACAACCTCAGATATGCAGATGATTCCACTCTAATGGCAGGAAGCAAACAGGAACTAAAGAGCTTCTTAATGAGAGTGAAAAAGGAGAGTTAAAAACACCAGGCTTAAAACTCAACATTCAAAACTAAGATCACGGCATCTGGTCCCATCACTTCATGTCAAATAAATGGGGAAAAAGTGGAAACAGTGACAGATTTTATATTCTTGGGTTCCAAAATCACTGTGGACAGTGAATGCAGCCACAAAATCAACAGACATTTTCTTCTTAGAAGAAAAACTATGACAAACCTAGATAGTGAATTAAAAAGCAGAGAAATCATTTTGCCAACAAAGGTACATATACTTAAAGCTATGGATTTTTCAGTAGTCATCCAGTATGGATGTGAGAGTTGGACCATAAAGTAGGCTGAGCACCAAATAATGGATGCTTTCACACTGTGGAGCTGGAGAAGACTCTTGAGTGTCCCTTGGATCAACCAGTCAATCCTAAAGCAAATCAACTCTGAATATTTACTGGTAGGACTGATGCTGAAGCTGAAGCTCCAATACTTTGACTATCTGATGTGAAGAGCAGACTCATTAGAAAAGACCCTGATGCTGAAAAGATTGAAGGCAGGAGGAGAAGGGGATGACATAGGATGAGATGGTTGGATGACATCAACAACTCAATAGAAATGAGTTTGAGCAAACTCTGGGAGATGAAGGACAAGGAAGCCTGGCGTGCTGCCATTCATGGGGTTTCAGAGTCAGACAGAAAGGGTGTCCTGAGAAAGGGCATTTAGAAACCTAGCTTTTTAAGGAAGCTAGGTAAAAGTGCATGCTCCTTTCTTTCCCAGCTTTATGCACATATCCATGGGCTAAAGAAAAAGAATAATCAATCTGGAAGGAGGCCACTTGATCTGGAAGTCATGCACCATCACTTCTGCCACGTTCTGTTGAGTAAAAGTGAATCACAAAGGCCAGGTTCAAAGAGGGCCCTTAGACCCCACTTCTTTGAGAATGGTAGTGTCACATTGAATAAAAGCATGTGGGATGAATGTGTTATTGCACCATCTTGGTTCTATGTATTGCACCATCTCGGTGCATAGAAGCACACACATCTACTTCCAGACTTTGTGCTAAGATAGTCAATATGCACCTCTCCCTTTGAATTCACTGCCACTTGGATTCTCTGTTATCTACAGCAGGAGTATTCTAATTGATAAAGATCTTTACCCCAACATCAATGAAGGTAACCATGTTATTATAAGCTTTGCATATTTAGTCCTGTAGCAGATTTTAAGAGTGTGGGGAGAATAATAGCCTCAGAAGTGATATAATATGAAAACAAAACAGATGTGTGGAGATAGGCAATCTTTCGGCCTTTAGGAAAACTGGTCGAAGCCAGGGGCTGAGTCCTGAGCTGTGAATAGTGAACAACCTCCATGATAAGAAAAAGAAAAAAAAAATTAGTATTGAGTACTGCTGCACTCAATATGCCAGCAAATTTGGAAAACTCAGCAGTGGCCACAGGACTGGAAAAGGTCAGTTTTCATTCCAATCCCAAAGAAAGGCAATGCCAAAGAATGTTCAAACTACCGCACAGTTGCACTCATTGACATGCTAGTAAAGTAATGCTCAAAATTCTCCAAGCCAGGCTTCAGCAATATGTGAACTGTGAAATTCCAGATGTTCAAGCTGGTTTTAGAAAACGCAGAGGAACCAGAGATCAAATTGCCAAAATCTGCTGGATCATGGAAAAAGCAAGAGAGTTCCAAAAAACATCTATTTCTGCTTTATTGACTATGCCAAAGCCTTTGACTGTGTGGATCACAATAAACTGTGGAAAATTCTGAAAGAGATGGGAATGCTGGACCACCTGACCTGCCTCCTGAGAAACCTGTATGCAGGTCAGGAAGCAACAGTTAGAACTGGATATGGAAAAACAGACTGGTTCCAAATCGGGAAAGGAGCACATCAAGACTGTATATTGTGACCCTGCTTGTTTAACTGATATGCAGAGTACATCATGAGAAACGCTGGGCTGGAAGAAGCACAAGCTGGAATCAAGATTTCTGGGAGAAATATCAATAACCTCAGATATGCAGATGACACCACCCTTATGGCAGAAAGTGAAGAGGAACTAAAAAGCCTCTTGAAAGTGAAAGTGGAGAGTGAAAAAGTTGGCTGAAAGCTCAACATTCAGAAAACGAAGATCATGGCACCCAGTCCCATCACTTCATGGGAAATAGATGGGGAAACAGTGGAAACAGTGTCAGACTTTATTTTTTTGGGCTCCAAAATCACTGCAGATGGTGACTGCAGCCATGAAAGTAAAAGACGCTTACTCCTTGGAAGAAAAGTTATGACCAACCTTGATAGCATATTGAAAAGCAGAGACATTACTCTGCCAACAAAGGTCTGTCTAGTCAAGACTATGGTTTTTCCTGTGGTCATGTATGGATGTGAGAGTTGGACTGTGAAGAAAGCTCAGCGCCGAAGAATGGATGCTTTTGAACTGTGGTGTTGGAAAAGACTCTTGAGAGTCCCTTGGACTGCAAGGAGATCCAACCAGTCCATTCTGAAGGAGATCAGCCCTGGGATTTCTTTGGTAGGACTGATGCTAAAGCTGAAACTCCAGTACTTTGGGCACCTCATGCGAAGAGTTAACTCATTGGAAAAGACTCTGATGCTGGGAGGGATTGGGGGCGGGAGGAGAAGGAGATGACAGAGGATGAGATGGCTGGATGGCATCACTGACTCTATGGACGTGGGTCTGAGTGAACTCTGGGAGTTGGTGATGGAGAGGGAGGCCTGGTGTGCTGCCATTCATGGGGTCGCAAAGAGTTTGACGCAACTGAGCGACTGAACTGAACTGAACTGAGTAGTCTTTAAACTCTGGTGACATGTTCCCAGAAGAAATTTGAAAACTTCTGTCCTCTTTTTCCCATTTTTAAGTTACTAGAAACTTCATTATGAGTTTACATAAAATAGCACAGAGACACAAACACAGCTGGGAAACACTAGAAGACCCCCTGCTTTAAGGAGATTGATTAATCATCACATGAGGAGTCTCCTTCACTGGCACCCTCCTGGGAAGTCTTCACATCCTGAGGGAACAGACCATAAGATTTATGTGCAATGAATATGCTATTTTTTTAGGCTATGGTAGGGAGACCATAGAAATTATCTTCTCAACTTGAACATTTTTGAAAGCAAAAGGGAATACTAGTTAATAACAACTCTAAGAAATAAACAGAAAACAGGAAAATCAGGCTAGACGGTGACCCAGCTATTGGAATATGGGTAATTTATAAGGCAATCAGTTTATAAAAGAAAAGTCATGGAAGCTGAAGATCTGGTCATTATTTCACTTGAAAACTGTCAATTTTCAGTACTCCTTGAATGTTTTCCATTTATGTCCAAAGTTGCTGGGTTGCCTTGAACACAGAGTCCTTGTGTAGGAGAGAGGAGACTTGGCACCTTTTCTAATGTCTTCTGTATAACTCCCAGAGAAACACTTGTCTCTGTCCAGGGTGGGTCTGGGTTCAGGGAGCAACTAGTAAGACAACTGGGTGTCATGGACATAGACAGAAAATAAATGCCTTCAATGTGAGCTAATGTCCTCTCTGATAGGTTTGTGAAACCCTCATTTTATTTGACAACTTAATTCCTGATGGAAGGCAGTTGTTCCTGTATTTAGAAACAAGTTTCCAGAGAGGGAATCTCCTGGAACCCTACTCATAACTAAAAGAGAGAATCCTCTAGCAGGCAGTGTTGTGGTCTCCACCCTTTTCCTGGCAGAATTTTTTTTTTTTAGAAAGAGAACTCTAGGCCTAGGCTGCCCATATTTCCTCTCCTACCTGTCTGGTATTCTCTCTCTCTCTTTTTTTTTTTTTTTATTTGGCTTGGAAAAAATTGAACTTAGGAATTCTTTTTTTTTTTTTTTATAATTTTTATTTTTACTTTGGTTTACTTTACATTACTGTATTGGTTTTGCCAAACATTGACATTAATTCACCACGAGTGTACATGCGTTCCCAAACACGAATCCCCTCCCATCTCCCACCCCATACCATTCCTCTGGGTCCTCTCCTGGCACCAGTCCCAAGCATCCTGCATTCTGCATCGGACATTGACTGGCGATTCGTTTCTTACATGATAGTATACATGTTTCAATGCCATTCTCCCCTCTCATCCCACCCTCTCCCTCCCTCCCTCCCCCAGAGTCCAAAAGTTCACTCTATAGATCTGAGTCTCTTTTGTTGTCTCGCATACAGGGTCATCATCCCCATCTTTCTAAATTCCATATATATGCGTTAGTATACT